>JAYKKI010000001.1:16182500-16782500 GCA_039881145.1 Druceiella hillmani
TCGCCATTTTAAAATCATAACCCTTCCTTTTCAGCCATGTCGTAGTGATCTAAGTAGTGTAGTTTCCTTATGCTTTGCCTTGCTTAAATCACAACCCTTTAATTTCGGTCTTGCAAAATTAATATAAGTATTGTAGCTTCCTTACCTAAGTAGTGTAACGTGTATATAAAACTATACAATAAAATTTACATTTTAAACTATAATACGCCAAGCCAAACTTTTAGACTTTTTCCTTTAAAATTTTAGATATTTCAAACCAATAAACTAACAAAATTTTGTTTATATTAGTACCAATTGAAGTATTCAAAATAAATATTATCCATACATATGTTTTTTTAGCTACAGTTTTGGTTCACAAAATCGATTTTGATTTCATCACATACAATTGTGATTTTAAATCAACTGGTTTGTCGAAAATGCTAGATACTTATATATTCTCTTTTCTTTAAACGATACTGGCCTCATTTTCTTACTTATTTTATTATTTTAAAAGCATCGTTCAGATCTATCATAAATGGATGAAGTATTTAATATAAGAAAATAATACTCTGCAAATAGAATCACATGTAAAATTGTTTGTCATGTGTAGTGTCAATTTTAACAAGGAAATTGCGAAATATTTCGAGTAGAATTGATTTTGAGTAGAATTGAATTTAGAATTGATTTTGAGTAGAATTGAATATTTCGAGTAGAATTGAATTGATTTTGATACACCGTAGGGGAAATACACAGTTTTAATAAAATATGAGCAACAATTTCCCTAATGATTTTCTTGGAAAAAAATCCTTAAATCATATTAGCTGGCAAAATTCCAATAAGGACTCAATTGAAACCAGTGCCAATAAATATTCATTGATCTCGATTGAGCCACTTCCCTTCGACGACTTCGTTTTCCACCCTTGAATTGTTGTCGAGTTTCTACCCACTTGTGTAATTCACGATGAAAATTAATTAGGATTAAGCTCCTAATTTTGAAGTTGTAAAATTTATTTAAATTAATATTGAATCGGAAAAATTATCAAAAGTTTTCATACGTTCCATCTTAAAAAAGCTTTTATATACACTTGGCATTCCAAAATGTTTCTAAATTTCGTAGACTCTTTTCACTTTGGTTCTCCTTATCTTAAAAGTTTATTAGCTATGTTCCTAACCACAATGATTGACACTTAATCTTTCCATTCATCTGCAGAGTAAAGAAAATCGTCAAAGTCGCGTTCTACGACACCTAATTTGTTTCGCCGATATACAGGTCTCATTTCAAGTCATGAATATTATTCTCCTTTAGGAATAGCTATGTTAATTAATCTTAAATTAAACCCTCAGCTTAAGTGGTTTTAGCCCAGGTAAGTCTCAGTAGCTTTTAACGCAAGAGCAGACTATCATCTCAATGTCCGCTTTATAGTAGCTTTACTTAAGTGGAATAATGATTATGAATACAACAAACTTGTCTGCTGCTAAGGTCTATTAAATAGACGGAGACAAAATGTTTCTTTTGGAGTTAAAAGAAAAAAAACGCGGACTAACACACGTACTTCTTAAGGACAAATAAAAAATAAATATCTTTAGGTTGTTCCTTGAATACTATTTACTCACTTATGTCAACCTTTTTTTTCATTTCACTCACTCATTTCTTAATTGCAAAATCTGTATGGTGTCAATCTAACACCCGAGCCCAAGAATAAAAATAACCCTCTTATTTTGAGAAAAGGAAAAAGTAAACTCCTTAAAGTTTTACTTAAATCATAAATTATACAAATTAAAAATCTTATATATTTTTAAGAAAAGTAATTTTTCATAATAATTTGTAAATGATATTTCTATGGGGCTCTTCGAGCCAGCAAGATAGAAGGTCAGATTATGTTTCGTATCCTCTATATACAGACGTAACACAGTAAGTAATTCCTGAAATCTGCCGGCTTGATAGGGTCTTCAGGAAAAGCCACAGAAAATTCTCAAATATCGGAAAATTCATTCATTTTAACAAAGCAGAACGACAGTTAATAACAGGTAACACATTATTTCTTATTTATATATAGGATACGGCTATATAATAGGATATGGCTTTAAAGAAAAAGCGAAATGTATTCATTTATTTTTAATCGTTTCTGAAAAGTTACAATGCACTTCGTTATATTTTTATTGTTCTCATTAACAATTCTGGACGTTTAATATTTCTTGGCATAACTATATGAGCGTTTATGAAGATAGAATTTTTTGTTTTTTTGGTAATGAGAAATAATTGGGTAATGAGAAATAATTATTTAAGTGAGGGCAGTCCAAGCATGGTGAGTGCATTTTAAAAATAAATTTATAAATACTATAGCTCTATTAAAAAAAATTACGAAAATATTGCAGATAAAATGAAAATTTACAAAAGCTTTCGAGGCTATCTTATAACCCGTTGTCTATTGTGTAATTCGGCAAGAGAAATATATTTGTGATAAACAAACTGAGCCGTTTTAACTATATCAAGATAATATTTTAACTAGCCGTATACGAGAAAGAAATCTGTAAAAATATATTTAAGATTGTAGGTAGATATTTTAAATGGTTTAAACATTAAAACATTATTACGATTAATTTGTTTATTTGTTTTGATTGTTACAGTTACGATTAAATAACTAAATCGATCAAAACACCGTTAATAAATTAAAAGAAATCAAAACAAAATGTGGTCGTGGTGTTTTTTTGCCACACAGAGACAGGATGGGCGCTAGTAAATAGTAAAATGAGAAAAATTGTTGTATGGTAAGCATACAAAATTTAATATTTGACAAATATTTTTAAATATTATTTTCAGTTTTCTGAAGAAACTGTCGTCTTTTAATTTAATTTTAATGACAGTCGACTATTTTTCAGTCAAGGAATAACGTCTTTCTTTGTTCGACACTTATTCCATTCCCGGCCACCATTATATATATATATATATATATATATATATATATATATATATATATTTATATATATATAAATATATATATATATATATATATATATATATATATATATGTATATATATATATATATATATATATATATATATATATTATATATCTACAGGCTGTCCAGTGGCAGATTTCAATGTTTGAAAAATTGTAAAAAAAAACTACACCTCTAATACAAAGTAGGTTTATTTTAATTTTATAACAACAAATGCGGATTTCATTTTTTATAAACCATGTTTTCCAAATGACGGCCATCGAGTCTGACACACTCTTCGAGTCTAGCACGCATGTTTTCAAAAACGCGTTTGCAGAGCGACTGGGGTATCCTACTGACTTCGGTTCGAATATTTTCTTTAAGTTGTGTCACAGTGCTCGGATTTGTTTTGTAAACAACGGATTTTAAGTATCCCCATAAGAAAAAAGTCACATGGGCTTAAATCGGGTGTCCTAGGTGGCCATGGTACGGTACCGTTTCGGGATTTTTTTTTTCTGGAAATAACTGCCGCAATGTATTCATGGACACATTAGCAGTGTGAGCTGTGGTCCCGTCCTTCTGGAACCATATGTTTTGGTTGAAGGATAGACTATTCTGTAATTCTACTCTGAAAAAGTCATTTAATATCTGGGCATATCTCTCCGAATTCACAGTTACAGTTTGGCCACGTTGATTTTCAAAGAAATAAGGCCCTATGATTGCAGATACAGACATGGTACACCAGACTGTTACTTTAGGCTTATGTAAAGGCTCTTGATGCATTTGTCTTGGATTGTGGATATCCCAGTAACGAAAGTTCTGCTTATTCACATATCCTCCAACGTGAAAGTGAGCTTCGTCACTAAAGAATATGTTACTCATCCGGGTAGCAGTACGAAATCTCAACAACATCACCTCCGCGTAAGTTTTTCTTAATTCAAAGTCAGAATCATTTAAATCTTGAATAATTTGAATTTTATATGGATGGAACTTGAGCTTTTTTCGCATTATTACCTGTAAAGTTGATTTCGGAATTCCCAATATCGATGAACGTGTACGCAGTGATAAACGGAGATTTTCAACGACAGAAACCATAACACGCTCGACATTTTCATCCGTGGCTACCAATGGTGTAGGTCCTGGCCTGGGCCTATTTAATGTTGATCCTGTAGCTCAGAACCTTGCTACCCATGACTAAATGAGGTTGATCGATGATCCATCACGTAATCGACGAATACTGTAACGATTATTAAATCGACGGCGTGCTGCAGACAGCGAAAATCCACTCGAAATGTACGCCTCGACGGCAAAAGCGCGGTGCTCTCCACTCCACTGTTCCATGACTACTAAAACATCTGCACCGCTTGGGCTTCTAACGGCGCCCCCCGCGCCCTTCTTATGTGTTCCGTTCAGAAACTATGTTTGTTCAAATTTTGAAATCTGCTACTGGACTGCCTGTATATATATACACACATATTTGTAGTGACATTTAACTTTAATTTTATAATTAAGCCACCTGCTCTCCGCGGTCTCACCAGAGTAGAATTAATTTAATTATGGATCTAATCAGGTCTATATACGGGAATACCCGAGATGATCGGTCAATAAATAAGGTAGCCTCTCTCCACCTCAGAGTTTAACCTTTTTATCTCTGAGTCTAACCTCTCTACCTCTGAGTCTATTTTGAACCGTTCATGCATTGTTACCAGACGTATTGATTTCAATAAAATAACCTTACAAAAGCTAAAGTTATAATTGATATAATAGAAAGCTCAGCAACTTGTTCTTCCAGGTTCAATGGAGCACTCGCTAAACATCTGGCATCGAGTTACCAGTATCATTATATTCGTTCAAAGTTTCCACTTTGGTTATTTTCAATTAAAAACACGAGTATTGACCTAATTAATCATTGTCCGACGGTGGAGCTGACTATGTAGGTCGGGTTTCGCTGAACGTTAATGTTTACTTTGGAATGATGTTCGGAAGAAATTTGTGGCAAGCGTGAACATTTTTTTATCTGATATCTAAAATATAAATAAGTAAGTATGTAACAGGCTACTGATGTATAAAATGTATATAAAATCCTTTTTTCACTTCTGGTATCATTGAAAGTACAAAAATCAATTATGGAATTAGTTTTTTTGTTAAATATGGAGTTTTTTACTAACAAACTAGAGTAGAAGAAAAAGATTTTTTTTTCACTAGAGAACGCTTCCAAATAGTAATGTCTAAAAGTTTTTTTGAATTGCAAGTATTTTGTTTATATACTAGCTAAACACTTTATAAACATATTATAATCAAGAAGATACATTATATTATCATATAGACAGAACAAACATTATATGCCTTAATTATATTTCAAGAAGTAATAGTCATTTTTGATCTACGGTTTTATGCCACTTGAACGCTGAATTTACGCCACCTAGATCGAAGATACGATGAGTTCATTCATTTTTTTCAAGACCCTACTTCCATATTTGTTGATTGCTGAGTTCCATGCCCAAAATATCCGAAAGGACTTTACTGTTGTTATTAATCCGTCTCTTCATCTCTCTATTAGAGGTCTATATAGTTCTCAAACCGATAAACAAATAAGTATCCAAAATTAAAATGAAAACTAAAATTATTATATATAATTGAATCCTTAAGGAATTTCTATACATATAAAATTGGGATAACTAAATTATTCTTAGAAAGAACACTTTTAATAGGGTCCAAATATTAATGTTTACATTTTAGATTTCCTCATCTCAATAGAAAAAAAGCAAATTCGTATAAGTTCAGTTATGTGTCCGACTATCACAGACATTTTTCTCAGAACAGCTTTATGCGGAAATTTGAAAAATGGCGTATCAATGACGCTTAATAATCACGCATATATCACTAACACTCAAAAGCATTTGTTGGAAATTTTAGTGAAGATAAGTTAACTACAAAAAGTTTTGAATTCCATATATTCAGTGCAATATTCTTGTAAAGAGCCAGTCAAAAATATTTCGTCATAATTTTAAGACCCCCCCCCCTCTTCTTATTATTTACAAATGTAATGAACAAAAAATTTTAAAAGAAATAGGATTTTAGAAATTTACACAAATATTGTGGAAAAACTATTACGATTATTCAAATGTACATATTTTCGTTTTAAAATAGCAACTTAAAAGCTTGCAAAAATATTCAAGTTTTGATCATTTTTACTAGCGTTTACTAGCATGTGATATTCTTAAAAGGTACGTGATTTTAAATAATAAAGATATGGAGAAACCGTAGCTTGAACTCAAATTCCATTAAACATATTTTTGGGTTCCATAGTATGGAACCCAAAAGAAAAAAATAAACTCTCATAAGATCACTTACGTGTTCCATCAATCTACCCGAAGTGAACGTATATATTACATTTTATGTTGTGCATACTTTTGCGCTTATGTGTATATGTACGCGCTCATATGAGTAAGTGTACGTATGCGCAGCATGCAGGTGTGTATGTATACGTGTGAATGCCTGTGTGTATGTTAATGGCCCATGATTATTCAAAGTAAAAGAAAACCACGAAGTAAATGCTATATTGAATATTAGCATTTAACCAAAACTAATCTTAAGTTTAACCAAAAAAGTTAGCGATAACCTTTACATTCGATCCCATTTTTAATCATATCTTATACGTTGTTGACGAGAAAAGACTAACTCCTGATTTTCAAGAATGAGGATTGTTAGTAGATATAAACCGTTGATATTCTAGAGTTACGATTAAACAAAATATATGTTGACAATAATGCATAAAAAAATTACGAGACCTTTTTAAAAAAATTCACGGTATTGAATATTAAACAAGCGTTATTTACATCTTGGGACACATAAGTCAAATCCCTGTTTAGTTACGGCACCTTGAAACACCGCATCTGAATGTGTTACAGTAACATGAATTATTTATAAGGTTCCATGCACGGTTGCCGTTTGAAGTGACTCGCCGCCAAGGCTATTTTAAATGTTATCGTGTACGGTTTGGGAAGAAGGTTTTGTTTTGTAATATGTATATAAAATTTTCTTGCTGTTTATTTCCAATCAGTTATTGAAGTCTATCATCTACACCTGAAATAGCCACTAAGCAGTACTCTTTCAGAACAAGAATTTAAAAAACTGCGTTGTAGAACATTTAAATAATTTAATTCTGTTTTTACCACGATTTTCCTTATAAAAGTTTTCTTAGTCAACAAATCAAAATAGTACAACAAATCTTGAATACAAAATATCAATCGGTTCTTGTTACGCTGTAACTTTAAAATTTTTCATGTACGTTTAAGTCCAGTGACATTGATAGTCCAATGACGTTTATATAGTTCTAAATTCAATATGGGGGACGTCCCAAGATGACGAATTACCTTTTTTACAACCCTCTTGATGTGGCTATTAAATGAAAAAGTCTGAAGTAAACTACGTAAATAATATGACGCCATTATAAACCTAACAGGGTGGACATCCCAAGATGGTGGATTACCTTTTGCTTCAAAACCTTTTGATATGATGTCAAATGAAAAATTACGTCATTTTGGCCCAATATGGCGGATTACCTTTTTTCTACAAACCACTTGATATGAGTAGCAAATGTTTTTTGTATATTTATAAAATATAGTCTTTAATTTTTTTCTATATCTTACATAAATTTCCTATGTGAAAAAAGGTTTCAAGTTCCATGTAGAGTGTAGTCATAAAGGACTTTAAAATATTTTTTCTTAATTTTAGGTTTTCAGAGATATACCGAAGAATATGCAAAATATGTATTTTTCTCCCTTTATTTCCAAAACTGCTGAACTTAAAATTATTAAAAAAATAAAGTTTTAGAAATCCACACAAAGGTTGTAGTAAAACTGTATTACGAGTACAATTTAATTTTGAAAATTATGCGATAGATATATTCTAATTAAGTAGATAGGACATATAACATATATGGGAATATTTAAAAGTTTTTGAAATATTCGCTTGTATTTTTAATCATATCAGGTTTTATTAAATGTATTTTGAACACGCTAGAAACTTCATGTTAGCGATGACTTAGCACAAATAAAGTAATTTTACTTCATATGAGATACAGAACTTTTGAGGTATGGTCTCTATTTTTTAATACATATTTGTGTCATAAAAAAACAATAATGCTAGAAATTTTTAAACATAATATAACGAACAATATGTGTAATTTTTAGAGAAAAATAATGAACTATAATACTTTTCTACCTTTTCCGGGTTTTCAAAAATTTTAAATTTTTAATTTTGTTTCTCTAAATTGCATTTCATTTTGTGATAAAAAAAATTTCAAGTCTGAAATTACAGACATAAAATTTCTTTCAAAATCGATCCAGTCATTTAATAAGATATGTGCATACAGAGACATTTCTTTAATTTCGCGTTTTGTATCCTCTAATAGCGCTTTAGAATAAAATTTAATCATAATTGCAATTTCTATTTTATAGACTAAAACAATATTGGACTGGACTTTGAGTATAATATGGTTAAAAATTAATTACAAGAAATTAAATACTTATTTCTGTTAAACAAATTTGGTGTGGTTAATAGAAGCGAAAAGTTTGGCAACTAATATAACCGTCGTCGGTAATTTTCAATACAAAAATGAACACACTGCGCATGCATGTTAAATTTTGCATAAAGCTAGATACTATTCATGCTAAATTATGCATAAAGCTAGTTACGATGCATGTTAAATTATGCATAAAGCTAGTTACGATGAATGTTAAATTATGCATAAAGCTAGATACGATAATAGTTTGAAGGCTTTTAGCTTTCTCCTCGAGTTTAATTTGTGGGACGAATATATTTCGAAACATTTCGACAGTTGTAGCGTTCGGCGGGAGTCACTCAGACCAATACCAAAACATACTCCACCAAAACATCCGTATCTAGCGGCCTCGCTTTTAACCATTAAAAACTTTCACGAAAAATGAGATATGTGCATGTTCCATGCCCAAAATTGATCACATTTTCAGTATTCATTCTAAATTTCTCGCTTTAATATACGCTATATACTAACGATTTGTTCATATTCTATCACTATTTTCTGTGAAAATTGATTTCAACTAAAAAAAATTGATGTCAACCTCATTAATCAGAGTTTAATATGTCTTAAGTTAAAAGAAGAAGTTTTTCTGAAAAAAAAACTTCCTTTAAAAAAAAAAAGATATATATATATATATATATAAATATATATATATATATACATATACATACATACATACATACATATATATATATATATATATATATATATATATATATATATATATATATATAATACTGCTACATAATATGATATGGCTTAAAAAAAGCGAAATGAAATAATTTATTACTACCGTTATAGCTACATCAAGATAATATTTGAAATAGCCGTATACGAGAATGAAATCTATAAAAATATATTTAAGATTGTAGGTAGATACTGTAAATGGTTTAAATATTAAAACATTAGGACGATTAATTCATTTATTTGTTTTGATTGTTTTAGTTACGATTAAATAACTAAATCTATATATATATATATATATATATATATATATATATATATATATATTGTCGCTAAAGTGACGTTCCTGTAAGTATTCTGTTGAAATTTAAAACACGACTATACATGCTCAGAATAACGAGTACTCCAGAAGACGAGAATACACGCGATAGGGTGTCCACAAAAACTACATATAAAATGAATAGTATCAAAACGTGGCTGTCAGTGCAAACTAAGACACAGCATTGAACCGTCGTGTGGTTTCCATGTGTCAACATTACTGAAAATGCCGGCTTATGCTATTCTCACTTGCAAAAATATCACTGTGCCGCAAAAGAAACAAATGGGCATTACTTTTCATAGGTAAATACTGTTACTTAATTTCATTTTATCGATTAGACTATTATTAACAAAATATCGAAGTAGCCTATTATTAACAGAAGCGCACCATTTTCGTTGGTGTTGTTACCTCTAAAAATTGTTTACCCAAATTAAAACGTCTTGATTGATTGATACTGAAAAATGGAAAATTTAATTTGTTAAAAAAATCGGAATTTTGGACATGTCATTGGAGAATTTGGTGTAACATTTGAAATTTCAGTTGTCATATTCTATTTTGGAATATTTTACCTATTGCATATATAATCATTGTATGTAGAATTACGGAGACGCGCGAAAAAAACAAATGTTACATTCATTGATTTTCAGCGTGTTTAACTTCCTGAAAATGCGAACCGATATTGTTTCAAATAAGTAGAAATATTATTACGATGCTGCACGCTAATTAATATAATAAATTTGTCTTCCCTTTTGGAATTGATTTAGTACGGGGCCGATATTCAAATTTTATGATGGGCTTTTTAACCTCTGTTTTTATTTTAAGACACCAAGCTTGTTGTTTTCTTTTTGTATTAACAAAAAAAAAATATTGACAAAAGTACCAAATTATGAAGGTTAATGTGTACACACACACTCGTACTTACGCTTGCACATATACACATGTACACACACATGCACACATACACATACACACATATTTAATGATAATGTATTCTAATACTCATTTTAATTAATAAAATGGTAAAATATGTAAATAAAATTTAACCTAAATTCTTCGGCAGTTGGTTGTGGTTGGAATAAACATTTTAGAAATTAAATGGCAGCCATAACAATACTTCATATACGCCAAACCTTGCATCGCATAAATCGATGCAAATGAGTGTCATACCACCGCTAGCAGATATATTTATATGCGTCGATTGTTAAAGAGACAACATGTTTAACAGTTACAAAGAATACTCGTGGTTAGTTTATCAAAACATTTACTTAAAATATACTCTTACTACAGCATACAGCTGTCGAACATCTTTTCAATTAATTTTTTGACTCGTGACATTTTTTGGTTTTCCAGAACATTTGGAAGTTGCAAAGATACTGCCAGTATGAAATATATTTCATTAATTTTATATATTTTGTCAAAATTTTCATTTTAATATTTTAAAGTATATGACTTGTATAGTCTAGAATTAATTTATAGGAAAACAATTCTATTATTCAAATGCTTAAGATAAAAATTGCAACTTAACAATACATGGCGCGGGGATGTAAAGAAGAAGCGATTTTTCAAGAGCGCAGATGACAGCTGATAATAGACAAAGACAGATAATAACTGCATATCAATACTTCTAATTACAATAGTTATAAATTGATAAATAGCTAAATATTTATAAATGGTTTATATTTTTAATATTTATTTAATATTAATTCTGTCACATTAAAAGGATTTATTTAAAAACTTGGGTTAACTCTACCGCTTAAAACATTATATTCTTTGCTATATTATGTTCATCGGTAACGGGTGTAGTAAGAGCTGATATCCACGACAGAAATATTTTTTCCTATATTTTTCATTTCCAAAGTTTTGGAAATGCAACGTCTCCGCCAACCAGACTGTGATGGCTTCTGTAAATATTGTTTCGAGCCATTTATTTGTCACTGTAATAGAATTATCTCAAATAATAAATAAAGAAAATTCTAATAATAAGGACCTGTTTTTACATTTCTTTATTAACAATTACTGCAACACTAATAAAAAGTTGTCTTTTGTAATTAAACAAAAATTAAGAATTATTCGTTTCCTGACTTCCTTTTACTTATTCACCTCGATCAACAGGTTTTTATGAACATATAGGGGTATTAAAATGTTTATAACAAATTTAAAAAATGCTCGCTTTCGGCGGTTTAAAAAACATTTTTAATAATATTTATTACGTCTTCAAGGCCATGAAGGTGTTGTGATGCCTTCTGAATTCTTTCTCAACCTCTGAGGGTCTGGCTCGTTCGTAGTTGAAACTTGGCTTTGGAGTGAGCACAGGGCGATTCGTTCATTGTACATAAAGCCACACTGAAGAAAACATAATTCCGTTATTCGATCTCTACTGTATCCTAGATAATAATACATACACGAAATATTTAAAAAAATAGTAGAGATTCATTTCGAGAGAACTGTGTAGGAAATATTTATGGAAAAGCTCATAGCACAGTGAACGGAGCGTTAGATGGTAAATAAATGTTTTACAATAATTATTATTATTAAAACCACTGTTATTATTGGTATTATTACTGTTACATTTTATATTTGCCATAATTTATTATTGTCATTCTACAATAATGTACTTATGTTAGTTGACAATTAATAATGAAATAGTTATTGTTATTATTATATAGTTTTGTTGACTGAGTGGCAATATAGTTTACATTTAATGACATATTTGTGGACATCCTAAATTTATATGATGGTAGCATTTACATCGTATAGGCACTATACGATGTAAATGCTACCATCATTATATAATTTAGTAAATGTTGTTATAAATTTACTGTTAACAGAATTATTCTCAGATACGTGTTTTATGTGACCTTTGCTTCAAGTTCGTCTGGATTGGTTCTGATACATAGATGAGTGGTGCGCTAATTTATGTATTTTATATTATTTCCTTATGGGGGATTTTGTTTTGCCTTTTATTTTATTTTCAATTTATAATGTACAAGTTGGCGTGACTGAACGTGGCTTATGTACTTGATTATATACTCTGAAATAAAAGAAATAAAAAAAAATAATTGTCCTTATTCTGATTATGACAATTAATTTTTTATTTTTCTAATTTTCCCTGACAATTTATTTTAGTTATCTTCGTTATTTTTTATACTTTATGTTACTGGACTAAATCAAGAGCGCTCCTATCAAACTAACGTGTCCGTAACTTGTGAGCGAAGTTCTCTGGCAGAGAGTACTGGTTAAGAAGTTAGAGTACTGTAACGTAATTGCCTAAAACGAAAACGTAACTTAACGTAATTGCCTAAAACGAAAGTAACACTAACTTTACCCTTGATCTCAAAAACTCACCAGCAGATAAATCCAAATTAATCAGTATTATATAAGATTATTTTAAGCAAAAAATAGTAAAGTGGTATTAGAATATACTTTTGGTTCCGTAATTCAAAAGGAAAAGCGAAACCCTTATAAAATCACTTACGTGTATACCACAGTCATTTCTCTCAGAAACTATTTGACGTAGATATTTGAAATTTGGCACAATATCAAATTGTACTAATTCACGTATTTCAATAGCTAAAACTAAATATAAGGAAATTTTAGGGAGACGAATGAAAAATGAAAAAAGTGTAATTCTATGTATAGTGGGGGTATCGTTTGGAAGAGCTAGTTACAAGGGTTTATCCATAATTTTAGGTGGTATATCTTCAGAAACATAGTGAAAAATATGCAAAAGATATGTCCACCCTCCCTTATTTCCAAAACTACTGAACGTAAAATAATAAAAAAAAACGCGATTTCGAAGTACCTACGCAATGGTTTTTTGAAAACTATGACGATCTTTCTGGATGTCACGCTTTTTGAGATATTCATGATAATTTATGTGTTTAATTATATTTGGAATTATTTAAATATTTATTGCTCTAGGAATTCCTCATTACTGATATCTCATGGTAATTAAAGTAATATCACATCAACGATGTAACCTCGAAATCCGGACCAGACCCGCTTTTTTTCCTTGGTTACTTCTCATTTATTATGTTTCTATTTACGTTTTTAACTTCAGTATATCAATCTTCTAATATAAAATATAACTATGATTGATTTGTGGTGGTATTTTTTATGGAAAAAACTATCTAATATACATAACTACATAATGAATTGAATAGAAATTTCCAGTAAATGTATACATTGGCTGAAAAAAACAAAATTACCTGTAAATTTGTCTTGATTAGTGTTGCTAGATCCAATTTACTAGAAATCAGAAATGGCGATTACAAAATTCGGTACGAAGTATTAAAAATCGGAGCATGAAAAAATGTTTTATATTTTCAATACGTTGATATTTAACAATACTTTAGGTTAGCTATGTGGATCTTAACACTCGGTAACACGGTTAATAATTAACGAATAATGTTTTTTTAAAGAGTCGGTCATATGATTTTAATACTCAAGCTCTGTTTTTTTAGATTATTTACCTGAGAAAACGTTAATTTTTACTTTTTTTTTTCTAATACGAAAGAACGAGCAAGCTGGCAAGCTCGCATTCGGTCGCCGATGTGAACACGTTGTTGAGTTCAATACACGCTAAATATTTAATTATTAGTACTGTCAAAGAAATGGGGTATTCACTGTCTTGTTTAAGGTTTACGTGGTATAAGTCATGACAGTTTTAAAAATCGGGATATTCCTAAAAAATTCTGGCATCTGGAAACACTGACCTTAACCAAAATTCTCTTCAAATTGGGGGCGTAACAGCTGTGTAAAAATCTATTGACTTAATGAACCGAATTCTTTAGTTTTGAAATTAAAAATCTTAATTGACGATAAGTTAGATAATGGAAATAAGAGTGACTAAAAGAACTATAACGAAAGTCAGCTATATTAAATATGATGAAACATTTACTGCACTATGTGTAGTGCTTTTAAACCTCACACTTGGTGAAACAACATTTGGATACAATTAAGTAAACGATTATTAAGTTAAGTTTAAACTTCGTTTTATAAAACTTGTATTGATAATCATATTATCGAAAATCCGGCCGCAATTAACCGGGTCAATGACACTGTGATACGTGCAAAACAGTTCTCCACAACACAAAATTGTTTAGGTAAACGAAACAATATTTTCTTTTGAGATTTCTAACCAAACGACAAGGTTTTAAACTTTTTTCACATTTTCCAAACCCGTGGTTTTTTCACATTTTCCAAATCTTGAGTATTTTGCATTATGAAGTAAAAATTGGTAAATTGAATCTAAACTATATTTTAAAAGACCTTTCTAGCGATAACTCAACAGCAAATTACGTTAAAAATATTTACTTGCCAACTTCTTAATTAGCAGTTAAGCCTGTACATGCACAATTTCATGCATGTGAATCTAAATTTATAAAAACCACAGGGACTGACACACACGTATGCACATGATGCAATCATTCGTGTTTGGCACCTTAAAATTGGCTTGAAAAGGATAATTTTTCTCTGATATCGTTTTTTAAGTTAATCAAACCCATATTTCTCAATATCGGCAAGTGACAATCCTATTTGTCAGGTTAGAAAATATCTGTTGTGAGATTGAATCTCGGTTGTGGGATCGGAGGAACGCGCAGCTTTATGTTCATTAATAAACTTACACATTCGACTTTAATGTAGCGCATCAGTATCTAACAGATCCTACAATATAACATACCCTGTGGTTGAGTGAAGCAAAGCCAGTAGTACTGCTGAACTAGCACTAATGCTCATTGAACGAATTCGTATTCGCAATCGTTAATATCACTATTGTAATTTTGATACTAATACCATCATCTGTTGGATCATGTGGACCAAATTATCAGTGTAAGATTTGAACATCATTTTCTGATTGTTTCGCAACACCTGTTCTTCTATATTATAACTTCTTGGTTGGTGATATGATAAAACATCTCCATTATCTAGAAGCTTACTGAAGTTAAAATTGACATATATTCATAATAATTTACCGAAGGATAAATTCTAATTTAGAGTAGGAACAGAGTTAATATCATCTCGCATATTTAACTTAACATTATAGTAAAACCGAAAATGTTGTCAAATTTTTAAGTATTAAATTCACGAATATCAATATAAACGTAATCCACATATTTTTATGTGATAAGTTAATAATCCAAACACTCCATTAACACGTTCGCTCCAATTGCGAGCTAGGATCGGCATGCAAAATAATATCGACGGGATCGTGGAGTGCAAAGGTTTAAACCTTAAATTTAGTTTTACGCCCTTAGATGTTCATGACTTTGGTTTATTTTCGGAAAGCGCCCTCACCGTCCTCAATCCCTAACGTAATAAGCCATTATTTTAAGTGCCCATTTTCAGTGTTTAATTATAAGTTGTAGAATAAGTTGAACTGATATCCGAAGTACACCTTCAATATACAATTTATGAATGGATGTAGTATTTATACTTTACCTCTTTCTATTCATCCAATATTTGTATAAATTTATGAAAATTATAATTATATTGCCATAAACACCTAAAATCATTTTTTTCCTAAAATTGAGTTGCTGTTTATTCTGTTAACAAAGTAATAACAACGAAGTGTCTGTAAAATATATATCAAAGATATTTATAAAATATTTTCTCGTCCAATTCTCAAAGAACAATTTGTCCAACATAAACAAACATGTTTGCAACATGACTGACGTAACGTTCATTTGACGTCCATATTTTATAAAAATTTTCACGAAAAATTGAATGTTCTTCCTAAATTTCCATCCAATATAATAAATATTACGGCGCAAACTAAATCTTTCATCTTCCCTAAATCCAACCAGCCATCACAGCAATTTATGAGACATTTAATGTATTTATTACCTTGCAAAATACTATTAATTTATCAGGTTGATAACAAACTGGTTTGAATAATTTAGCATCAACATCTGCGTTGGTTGAACATTGTGTTGGTTGAACTGATCGGTGCACGGGGAACGCACGCTGGAAAATGACGTGCGTGTACGCTTCGTGTCGGGTAAAATTTAAGTTTGTATCTTTTTGTATTTTGAATGTTTTGAGATGAAATATAAACGGAATATAGCGGAAAATTAGTTAGATATATTTATGGAAATACTGTATAAGAAAGTATAAAATTAATGTACTCCATGAATGAAGAAAATACTTTTAATATGAGTGGAACTTACGGTACGAAGGTTCATTACACGCTTAGGTACGTATCAAAGTTTAAACATTTAAGGGCACATAGTATCACCTCTATTGAACTAATATAAATATTAATTTCATTTTTCACTATTTTAGAGTATTACCTTGTGTTTGTTAGGAGTTACGGAAAAAACTTGGTTGAAAAATAAAAAAATCCATTACACCTTTTTAATTTATTTGAAGATATTTAAAAGAAACAAGTATTTTTTTTAAATTCAAGATGTCACAAATGAAAAAAGAGAAATTTTCGAACATTTCCATGGCTCGATTAACGAAATGGAGCAGGAAGGAACTAGGGATCGATAGGAATTAGGGATTACACAAGGTAGAATTTTTTCAAACGACCCTTGAAAATAATTTTAAAGGATGAATTCTTAGTATCAAGATATAGTTGATTCCAAAGTTCGCACTTAAAGTCGTATAGTTTAGAAAAAAAAGGCTTTTTAAAGGAAACATATCAACTAATTTGTTCGCTCAAAATATTCATCATTCATCCATTTCAATTGCGATCTGTATTCAAAAATATGGTCGTAATTCCTCAGACTCAAAAACATAATAGAAGTAAAGGTTTCGAACTTGTAGTTTTTAAAGACGACCGTATGCCTATGATGAAATATTCATCACAAACAAACGTACTCTTCGTGAAATATATGTTTTGTATAACAGGCCAAAAATATATTCATAGTTAAACGAGAGAATGCACTTGGTATCTGTTTGAGTGACGACTTCGTTATCTTTTAAGTACACATCGGCCCGCAACGTAACTAATGACTGACACTCATGTCACACTCTTTGCCCCGCTTCATAATTCACGCTCACTCCGCATCTTGAGTGGAGCGATGTTTACTCTACACCTGTAATTGACGACCCGCTTCGTGTCTGTGTACACAACGTGTGCGCCTGGAAAGTAAACAATAAACGTATATAGGTCACGTAAACGTTAATTGATTTTAATTTTATAAAAAGGAACGAGAAGTATCGCGGGACACCCGGTTGAAACGAAATTCCTTTCGCCATATATTACGTATGAAATAATAGGTATTATGAAATAAGATAACAACGTTTGAGAGTAATTGAATGGAAAATTAAAAGAAACAAATAAAGGAATCATTATATTCTTTACATTTTTGCGCATTGGTTTTATTTTTTGATTTTATTTTTTGATTTTGTCTGATTCTTTTGTTCATTCGCTACTCAAATAAAATATTTGTATACATATTATCTCCAGGAATAAATATATTTCAGCATAAGAAAACATTGTTAATTAATAAAGAAAATAATAATGATAATGAAGTTATCCGAGAAACATCGTTTAATTAAACTAAACTTGCATAATGCGTGAACATTATAACATGATTTAATTTTGATATCAATTAATTTATGTGTAAACTTTTGTCGGTGTAAATAAAAGATGATGCCAAAATTACAGTTCAAAATAAATCATTCACTCATTGTCACTTTACCACTGGTACTTACTTGACTTCATTACCATCCTCAACTTGTACTGAATCACTTTTACAATTCATTCTTTATTGATAACAATAACACGAGTTTGAAAATAGTGAAGAGAGGTTATGAGTATTGCAACACATATACACTTAAACGAATACAACTGAAGCGCACGCCGCATGTCCATACTGTAATAATATACTTATACATTGATATATGCTTGTAAACACGCTTATACTGTGGCAAAGATGTCGGTCGGAATCTTACACTTTTATACTCTAGCAAAATTGTAGGTCGAAATCATATACTTTTTTGGGCTAGCTCTCATTTGTAAAGTATGTAACGGAATAAGGAACTTCGTTCCAAAAAATATAGAAGTAGTTAAAAAATACCTGGTGGTGGTTAAAATGTAAAATTAACTTAAAACTAGTTCAAATAAGCGTTTATACACTATATGTATTATATTTTTTTTATTTTATTAAAAATCGTTTCCCAAGTAACACGTTCTTCCAAAAACAATTTCGTTTTCCATTATTTTGTAAAAAAATAACTGGCGCACAAACTGAAATAATTGTTTTTTTTAATTAGGTTAGGAGTGGGCCTTTCACCAACATGTTTCGACGTTAAACTGGCATCGTCTATCGGTAAGTAAGCAAAATTATATTTACAATGTTACCTGTGTTATTCGTTGTAATGAATTTTGTGAATTAGGACTATGTCTCTTAATAATTATAAAAAATAACCTTCGTACTCCATTATAAGATCCTTTTTTGTACTATTTAAACCATATATATCCATTAATATGAGAAAACATAAGAATTGGTTTTGTTCGTACATTGAAGATATTTACAAAAAATATTACTTAGAGGGACACGATAAAAGCGATACATTACAGAAATTTAGTTTTTGAAATTATCGTTTATCGTTTTCTAATTTTTATTAACCTAAAATTCAAATGATGGTGCTGTTCAATCTTTGAACATATAATACATCTTATGAATCTACATATTTTACACTAACTCTTTTGAAAAGTTTGTATAAGCATGAAGGAAAGACTAAATAAACCACTCAATTTTTTTCATATTTTGTGTTAAGTGGCTTTTTTATGTCATTTGAAAGAGCTTGTTATAAGGAGTATAAAAATATTTTTTTATAATTTTAAATTGAGTACTTAAAAAATGTTTTTACAAATAATCGAACATAGAGCACTCTCCACCCACATTTTTTCCAAAACTACTGAACCAATAATAATGAAAAAAAAAGGTTGCTTAGTAAAAAAGTAATTCTAGGATTTGTCTTATCGGAAACCGCCATATATTAAACGACAATTAAAAGAGAACTGACTGTAGTCTAATGATTTTTTAATTACGCATGTTGCATTTTAATAATATTTTTGAAAATTACAATGACTGAAGATATGCACGGACACCAGTATTGTGAACCTTTATTAATTGACCGGTAATTAATGAAATTTTAATAGAATTAATTCTGTACATGAAAAATATTTCAAAAAGGGTGATTTATTTAGCAAAAAAAAGGGTGCGTGTACTTATGTACGCCCGTGAGAAGTTATACTTCTTCGGCATCATTAAAAAATAGTTTTTTTTTAATTGTATGCAAATAATAAATTACAATAAAATAATAAAAGGACTGGAAAAGGATAGTCAACAAAGTTCAGTTTAAATTTGAAAAATTAAATAAATAAATATTTATTTTCTTACATTAAGGGTAACATAAATTCTCTTATTATCCGAATGTTATTTATAAATTATTTAAGTTAATTCATTTTCTATATATAAATATATTTAATATTTTCAAAATAAAGAAATAAATTTTATAAAATATTTAATAAAAAATTTGTGATAAAAATTAAATCAATTTTTTCACTAATATTTACGAATAGTAAATATATTAATCAAAATATTGAATTTAAATCACTACTGAATATAATTTATCAGCACATATATAAATCACACTTATATGAAACTAAAACACGTGTGTGAATGTAGACACTAGAAACATGTCGAAAAGGCTGCAACCGCTGCAACTTCATACTGTAACTTTTGTGTGACGAATCTTAAAATTTCACTCTCATCATTTTTTCATAACGCGACTAAAGAAGCATAACTTCAAAAATGATAATATGAGCCAAAAACAGTTCTTAGACTTATTTTTGTCTGTTTATCAATCATATGAAATTATTGGACGGATTTTAATGAAATTTGGTATAGTAATAGTTTATCCAAATAGTTATTACCCACGCGATAGAAAAAAAACTATAATAACTATTCTTATTCCAAATTTCATGCTATTGAAACCGCGGGGCGAAACAAATTGCCTTGGAAATATATTTGCATGAGAAATGCTGAAAAGTTATTTTAATCGATCGATGTATACTTACTCCATAATCGATTAATTCCTTAATAAGCAAAAACAATTATTTCATAGCCTGCGTTAGTAGTTGTCAGAGAATATAATTATTGCGATTCTGTACATCATAAGGAAAAAAATCTTGATTAAGTCACGCGCGTTTCCTCTTTCGGTCTATCACAGCCGTCTTTCTCAGAAACCACCTGACATAGCAAGTTGATATTTGGCATAAAAATATAGCATGTTTCTCCGCATATATCTTGATTGCTAACACTCTAAAATATATATATATATATATATATATATATATATATATATATATATATATATATATATATATATGTAAACTTTTAGGGGGCTATATTAAGAAACCCAATTTTTTTTAAATAATTTATTGCTGTATAGTGTGGAGTATTGTTTGAAAGCGCTAAATACAAGGTTATAGAAAATATTTTCATAAATTTTTTTCATAATTTTAGATAATACATCTTGAAAGATGTACTGAAAAATAATGTTTCAACCTTTTTTCTGAAACTACTTATCGTAACGTATTGAAAAAACAGGATTTTTAGAAATGAACATACCCCATCCTCTACATAATTACATTATATTTTATTAAATATTCATTGTTCCAGGAAATCCATATTAGTGAAGACATATGATCAAATTAATTTCACTTCAAGCGAGGTAAGGAACCCGCTTGGCCGGTTGTGTTGTATCATCAAGTTTTTTCTCTATGTCCAACAGTTGTAAAAGCTATCTTAAAACCAATGTTCCTTATAATTTCAATCAAAACCTGTTTACAAAAGCGCATGTCATTATATACAGATCCTGCCGCGGTGCAATTTCGAACAAATACATCAGTTTGTCTATTATCCCTCGAGATATAATATGTTTTGTCTTCTAACTAAAATAAAATACAAACTAAATTAAAGTGACTATTTTGTCTTGATATAAATTTGGTTTATTCTAATTAACACGGACGGTGTTCTTTACAAGATATGAAGAGAAGGGTAGTTATCGTTTAACACTTAACTTTACATGAATAATCTGTTAAGTATGAGTAGAGTTCACACTAGCAGGGTGAGTTCTATCCTCATTTGGCAGGACTCATAAAAAATTCACATTTTAATGCAACTTATTTTGTCGGTGAGTGAAAAGGTAGGAGGGGAATGCCCATCAGTGGTAATTACTAATATTTTTATTTATTTTAACTTACCTCTTATTATGCATATTAAATTCCGTGGGCGCATTCAATAAATAAAGTCAGACAGTAAATAAGTAACCCAGAAAGAAAAAAGCTAGTGTGGTGGAAATACACGCTTTGACAGTTTGCATTATGAATATTGTTTTTTGTAAATAGTTTATAACTATATATAATTGTATTTTATTTTGATTGAATAAATTTTTTGATTATTATCAAAAAACGTACTTGTTATTCTGTGAACCGGTTATGACTTATTTAACAATATAAAGAATAGATACGATCAATAACGTCATCAAAAACAAATCGTGTTTGTTGCCTGTAGTGTGTTTAAGAATACGTGTTGTTGTTTATTTAATTTATAGATGAAATATCGTTATGGTAAACATTGTACATACTTGTTTTTATTTATCAACTGGTTTTTCTCGAATCTTTTACAATAATCTTGATAGTGCCTCAACCCAAATTAAATAAACGTACCGGGGTCATTTGAGTTGTAAGATATTTTGAAAGTTATTATTCAGCGAGGTTCGCACATTTCATAGCCCTGATGATTATACTGATGATTGACACATATCAAATGGTAATGAAAAGATTGTGTTCGAACTTCAACAACAATGTACCGTCGTTAATATTTACTGCTTCCCAACGTTTACATTAGTAATTTTCTTTTCAGCATAATGATTGAAAACATAAAAATAAAATAAGTTTCATTGAGGCACAATTATTTTCGATATGATATTGTATTCCATAGTGATGTGGTATTCTACTTTGTTTATATAACTGTTAATTTATACGTGTCCATATTAAGTTAACTACTACTAAAAGGTAAGTATAAATCCTTTTGTTTTAAAACAAAACAACTGTAATGAAGTTATATATTTTCAATGCTAGTGATTTAATAATCATATTAATTTTATTTATCTTTAACCTCACGCAATTCAAGGCCACATAAGCAGCAATAATGAGATGTCATACTTACTTAGTCTCGTTCGATTCACTCATTCGTATAAATGTTTTCACACAAGCCCTTCACTTCATTCTTATTAACCATAATATTAATAACTATAAGATGTATGTCCTATGCTTTATGCGCCTTAAAATTTCGACATATGAAATCAAAACGCATATAGAACTTTTGGTAGTGCTAGAGAACTACAGAGGTTTTAATTATATACAGCGTGTAATTTAATCGATAACATAGAAACCAGTTTTTTAAGTTTTCTTTCCAAGAGCAAGACTGTAAAACAATGTATTATTTACAAGAGTATTGTTAATTTGGAAATTATGTATATATATATATGTATGTACATAAATATTGTGAATTTATTAATTCTTTAATACACTCCTCGTTTACTTTACATATTGAATTTTACGTTCAATTAAGAAACAATGAAGTGATATGATGAAACAACGAAAATTTAAATGTTAACATCATCGAAATGTGCATCTAATAATGCAATTTAAAAATAGCAGAGTGCAACGGTATAGTCAAATGAATCGTAGATTATAATTTTCGTCCATCCTTGTTCAGCAGAATGGCGGGCGGAACAAAACGGAGGGCGGTTTCAAACCGCGTAATTAGATTCGTCGCAGATAATGAATCTCGCGTGTCTCGCGCCGCTGCTCACGCCCAGCTCCAGCTTCGTATATTACATTATGCCCATGACGCGCATGACGGCGGTGCTCGAGTGATGCACCGCGACTGGCAGGCGAAACAAATTTGGTGCTTCAGCCGGCAGATTTTGCTACTTTAATAATTAAAATATGACGTTTTATAACAGCAAATTATCGTTTGAGTCGTCAGCTTTATAAAAGGTTGAGCATCTAGCTATTCTTATAAGCAGGATGAAGATTTTAATATATCTCAAATATATAAGCATAAAATATTTCTACTCTTTTTACCTTTTGGCGTAATGTAAAAATATTATATAGTTCTTTCTGAACTAAGATTAAAATCCCCATTTTAGTCCTCAATGTGACAAAGTTCATCCAAGTCAAGATGTCGTATAAATCCGTATATGTAAAATCGATTTCTTGCCGATTGTAGAAATAATGGATTCAAAATACTTAGTTCCTATTTATTGTTTTATATAACAGTTTATTACAAAAAAAATTTCAATCTGCAATCGTAAATAATTTTTTTAAAGTTAATAGAACTGATAGCTGCTCATGATTTAAGTAGGTGCTCATGTCGTTGTAAAAAATTCGGCCAAAATAAATGTTGAGACATAAACGCACACCCCAATATCTGGGTGTTCCGTGGTGCATCACCGAGTTCCCGGCCGCACCAAGGGATACTACACTCTACCCGAAGCGCTTCACAGCTATCTTGGTACCCCCAGTTCCAGCTAGTGCTTTTAATATGACTTTTAGCATAGAAGAATACCTAATTATAATATGTTAGTTTGATTGTACTCTACATTTGATGAAGAGATATTTGATATAAAAAATTCATCAACTTCCTAGTTCACTCATTTACTTATTGGAAGATTTAAAAAACCTGTAGTATACTTCCAGCAAAACTAGAACCTTAAAATTTATTACATAAATATAGTATTAAAGATACTGATCTAGGAGAAAACTGAAATCGGGAAATATTTGACGAGTAACGAAAATATAATTTATCTTATTGTACTTATCAAATATTTTAGTAGGTATACCATGCGTAGTTGGTATAGATATATCATCAGATTCCTTTAAATTCTCGTTCGACGTGGATAGCAAACGTCTTTGCTTGAGACCGACAATGCTATTTCAAAAACAGCAGATCTCCAAGTTTCTCGTTTAGTTTATGCAGCATTAGGATTGAGGATTTGGAATCCAAAGTTTCATGACAAAGTTTCTGATTGAAACTCACAACACTAATTTAAAAACGGCAGATTCTCAGCTCTTATGGTTTGGGCAGGCAGTATACCTGCACTATCAGAACTGAGGAGTTGAAACCAGGATATCATTGACAGAGTTTCTATTTAAGGTTTATAAAATTTATAAATCAAAGATTGATATTATGTTGTATATACCCGTATCCACTTATATATCCATTTATCCTCTTAATGTTTTGCTCTATCAAGACAAGTCAAACGAGTCCGAATGCGATGAGTTTATTCTTCATCACTGAAGAGTTCCTGTCAGCACTATACGACTCCATCTTGCACCCTGATTTTGATAGACAGCAAGTTTATTACATTAAATTATTATTAGATCTATTTTTACCCAAATTCGATCACGGCCTCCACGCTATTTAATTCTATATCATATCTGTAATAACCATGGTCAGACTCCAACAATTTTTCAAGCGACCATACTGGGAATATTATCTTCAAAACAAAGAAGAAACCCATAAATTTATTGAACCTTTGTCATCTAAACTTGATCACGGCACCTGTGTCGTTGTTTAATTTTAAGTTATTCTAATATATACGTTCAATTTCCATAGTCAGATTCGAACCAATTCTTCATGGGTCTATACTGGGAATATACTCTTCCAAATAAAACAAAGAGAATTATCCAAATCGATTGTCAAACGTCGAAGATATGAGGTAACATATAAAAAAAATTATACAGTCGAATCAATAACTTTCTTTTTTGAAGTCGGTTAAGAATATGCAGAATTATTTACATTAGTCGCTTCGCACGCTGCCTATTATGGCTAGGCTATATTTAGGTGAGATGAAAGATTTGGCTTTCTTCTTAATATTACATGGGATGAATATTTTGGAAGGAAATTAAATGTATCGTGTAGATTTTAAAGATTGATGAACATCAGATGAACGTTGTATGAACGTGTCATGATGTGGAGAATAAATTTCTTTACATTCGATAAAATGTTCTTTGAGAGTTTTACAAGAAAATACTTTTATACACATGTGTATTTTTTAGAAGATTTTTTACAACCTTTTCTTTGTTATTACTTTATTACTAAAGTAAGCTACATATATTGAGAGGAGACAACAATCTGGGTTATACTGGTAAAATAAACTGCGTGGTGATTTATCAATTTTTATTATAAAGGCTTTCATGAATAGAAGAATAGGAATGGTCCGTAGAAAAGAGTGGAAGATTGCGAAGATAGTACGGGGTAAGTAATTTGTAACTTTTTGAGACGACATTTCAACGTTTATGCTCGCAGAGTACTCTATATGTTATCCAATTTGTTATTTAACTTAGTGTCAAAACACTTTAAAAGATTAATCATAGGATGGTTTGTTATATTTGGATAGAGAACATGGAAAATGCTTTCAGAATGTTGCCTGGCGCTATGAGTATCTAGGATCGCAATACTGAATCTAAGTTTTAAACCTTTGCACCCCACGATATTGACGATGTTATTTTTCGTGCCGGTTCTAGCTCGGGTTTGGAGCGTAAAGTGTTAATGGGCTGTTAGGATAATTAATCATAAAAAAGTATAATAATTTGGTACCCAATAATTTATTTTATTAGTACCAAACTAACAATGGTGTAAAAATTGCGGAAGCGAGTTCTTTCTGTAAGTATTTGTCTAACCTGAGCAATAGGCTACTCTCTTTGTTTCACTCAAACGCGGTATTATATTGCAGTCTTATAGTCACTGATATGCTGTACTTCAGTTTAAGGTTAAGTTTACCATTGAAAATGAAGCGACGTGTTGCACCGATTCCGTTACCAGTGAATACTTCTTGAAATAATGAATATAATTGCTACGTTCCGTCTTCTTAGAATTGAAAAATATGAGTTTGATTAGCTTTCAAATATCTATATATTGGCGAAATCATGCTTTTCATACCCCTTTTGAGGTTTCCGTGACATTGCATTATATCTATGTGTGACTCCGTCTTTGTAGGTTTTTTAGTTTAGATCTACGTTCAGAAAATTGTGCAAAAATATCCTTTGGATAAAGTCTTCATTAAACGGGAAATTTGTTTCTGCTTTGAAGGTATTTCTCCTTCCTTATTAAAAAGCGGGGAAGAAAACAATTTTTATTTTGTCATTTTTCCACTAAAATTGTAAGGTTGATATTCATTCCAGACAGCGTACGAAATGTTTATTTGACCATTTCACTATATTTCGTCTGGTTGACCTTCGTTATTCACCTTTTAGTATAAATTGTCTATATTGTCTATATCTTCTTGTGTTCTTATCGTCGACTTAATGTTTCTACGATTATAGCTAGAGAATTTGACTAAAAAAGTAAGTTGATTTTAAATGGGAGATAATTCTCGATCACGACCAGACTATCCCATTTCTTCGACGCTACTAATAATATACGTATTGAACTCAACAATGTATAATACATATATCAAACCGAATGCTGAAAAATCTTTAAAGCAACTGCACCAGCGACCCAATGCGAACCTGTCTCTCCCGAACCTGGCTGTCTAGTTTCCTTGTATTGGATAGAAAGAAATTAAAAGCTAATGCTTTCTAAATAGTCTGGAAAAAACAATGTTAGCTTAAAGTTATATGACTGACTACTTATTGTGGACGTTACATTATATTTAGAGATCTTGTCGATTAATGATTAACCTACCACTGGCCAACTAAATGCTCTCGACTTACTGAAAACTAGATCTAGCAACAAGACCTAGCTGGAAGTATTTTAGCTTTTTTACATTTACTGAAAATCATTGTATTGCTGCCTTTCAGAGTATTCTAGATCTGCCTAGGAGAATTCGATTAGCCTGATTTTGTGGTTACATATGTTAGATAGTGTTAACTGTTAAAAAATGCTATCGAATTCATCTAATTTATCTGTGAACACTTATTTGTTTTTAAATTTTTGTAATGTTGTGGATAAATCATAGTTATATTTGGTATTAGAAAACTGATACACTGAGGTGAAAGTCTCAGTCAAAGTCTCTGAAGATATACTACCTAAAACTATGGATAATCCCTTATAACTAGCCCTCCCAAATTATACACCCCAAATAAGTGAAATTTTAATTGTTTTTTGAATTTTTCCTTCGTCTGCCTAAAATTTTCAAATACATATCTTTAGTGTTAGCTATTGAAATTTGTGCGAGTTAGTATACTTTATTACTACGCCAATAATTTTAAGTTTTTAGTAATTTTGAAAAACGCCTGTGACACACACGTTAGTAGTGTTACAAGAGTTTTGTAGTTCCTTTTGAATTACAAAACATTGAAAATATCTAAGATAATGGAACCTTACTATTTTCCCTTAACGTAAACCTATATATTACTGATTAATTTGAATTTTGAAAAGTATCGTTTAGAAATCGATAGGTTTCAAGATCGTGGAGAAGATTAGCAATATTTTCGTTTTTGGGAATTACGTTAAGAAAATAAAAATATATTAAAAACAAATGACATATTTTTGAAGTTACATTATAGTCCCATATTATTAGCTATTATGCTTCCATTTGATATCCAAGGTGACGATTTTAACAAATGTTTTCTTCCGTTTCTCCTTTCACTACTGGAAATTCCTTCCAAAATGGAAATATAACTTTTAGAATGTAACGTTACAGGACCACTAAGATGTTAAGGCACCTCAAGAAATTCTTGTTATGGAAAAACGGAAACCAAGGTGATTTTATTGTAATATTTGTCGTTTTTTTTGCATAGAATATTAAAAATAAACAAATTATATGACATTGTTTAAAATTTATTGCAAAACAACAGCATTTTAATACCGAGAGAAGCAATATACTGAATACGATTACGCCATATAAATCAATCGGTACAGAAAAGGCAGGGTTTTATAGGTTCTTATAAAATAAACTTCCATAACTTAACCAGCATTCACTTACGACAAGAGTGCTTCATTCACAAACGATTAAGGGCCAATAAAAAGCACATTAATTTTATAGGAGTGCCAGCAGTGTAGGTAGAATATAAGTTAAGGTATAATAAATTAACGAAGATAACTGAAATTAATTGTATAAAATAACTGAAATGAATTGCCAGGGAAAATTATCGAAATAAACTATTAATTGTCATAATCAGAGTTGTTATTCAATATTGGTACATAAGGAACAGTCAGTCATGCCAATTTGTACATTATAAATACAAAATAAAATAAAAAGCAACAAAAATAATCCAATAAGAATATAATATAAAGTACAACATAAACAATTAGGTACGCCACTAAAGTATGTATCAGAAAAAAACCAAACGAACTTGAAGCAAAAGTTAGAAAAATCGTATTTTAACCGTAATTGTATTAACACTTATTAAAATTTGTAAATATCCTTACTAAATTATAAAAATGTCAACACAATTGAAATATCGTTATCACATAAATTTAAGATATCCATGATATCAAAAGTAAACAATGTTGCTAATCAAAACAAATTAAATATTAAAAATAATAACACTTCAAATATTAATGGTTAAATAATAAAAGTAAATTATTGTAAAATAATAACTAACGTAATTATTACTGTGATATATCATATATGACATAAATAATGTCATATGTAATATATCACAGTAATAATATCAATAATTGTAATATAAGGGGTCTTAATAATAATAATAATAATTCTATAATATTTAAATAACGCTTCGTTCACTGTGCAATAAGTAAGCTTTTTATAAGCATTTTTCACAGTGCTCTGGAAATGAATCTCCTTAAATTGATTAAAAATTTCTACATCGAGTCAGACTTTCTATAGATACAATTTTTTTATAAGAAGGTTGAGGAAGTAGTCAAAATGTAACACAAGATCTCCATGACTTTGTATTATTGTATATGTTATATTGACAGGCGAAAGTGGGAAGTTCGTAAAATTTTTTTATGCAAAAATAATATTTTAAATATCATTAATTTCTTATATGTTCATAAAAATGTAGTGATCGAAGTGGAAAAGTAAACAAAAGTGAGGAAGGGAAGAATTTTTTCATTTTTTAATTGTGGAAACTCCAATTTCTGTTATAAAAGTGCCGATTACTGTTGTAGTAACTGTCAATAATAAAATGAACATAATAACAGTAGATCTTTATTATTGGAATTAACATTATTTATTATGTTAAGAATTGTGTTCTCTAAAATATTTCAAATTTACAACTGGTACTGCCACATATAGTAAAACCATATCGGTAAACTGTATTTGTAAAGAAGTTGGAAAACCCTGATGAGACTAACATCTGTATAGACCGAAATGCCACCATAAACATGTATTGTCTTACATTATGTATTGTCTTTGCTAGTTTTGCTGTTCATTAGTTACAATAAAAGAAATTACCAAAGACTGAGTATCCCGAAGGCGGGCCAAGTAACACCCACAAGAGATTTTTTAGCCAATAAGACAATTTTATTTTAAGCGCTGTTGTTTTTTTGTACCAATCACCAATTTTTTATACCGAAAATGAATCATTTATTATATCGTTCTCAGTTTGATACAAATTTGTATATTTTAACAATTTAAACATGATTTAACAAAATTTGTAAACTTCGATCTTGGCTGTCAAATAATTGACATCATTTTAGTAAACATCACATATTTAAAATCTGTATCAAATAGTTCATTTTTGTGAGCGTCTTAATAAAATGAGTTGCTAGCGTTATAACAGTCTAATAATACTTAAATATTGTTATTTAAACTATACGCCCCATAATATGGTTCATCGAGCCGGATATATACACTTGATTAATTGCGAAAATACATTGAAACATTCAAGAGACGTAAAGTTATACAGCGTGATAGCAGCAAGCTGTAAAGACAATTCATTAAAAACAATACAAAAAATTGAAGATTTAGTACGGCGTATGCCACGGTCGTTAAACATAAAGTGTATAAAAATCGTTAGTGTAAAAGCCTACAATCAACGAAGATATATCAATACATGAGGAAAATCAGCAGACGCAAGCCGAGAAGCGTCAGCAAAACGACGCAAACATCATCCATCCAGAGCCAACGGACGGTCCTCATCTCCAACATCGACGCCCATCTACAGCGAATACAGTCAACGAGGGTGCAACCAAAAAGTAAACATCGCAACAATAAAGATAAATGAACAAACATCTTGCCTTTTCCTATGTAATAATCCACTACATTAGCCTCGAAAATAATCGTATCGTCATATAACTCTTTAAATTGTGTTTCAAAAATAGATGAATTGTTATTAAGTTGAAAAATCAAACAACAGTATTTTAAAAAAAAACTTATCAATTATATTTACAATCAAGAAAACCGTAATACTCACAAAGATATAAAATTACGTTTAAAAATATTAGCAGTGTACTATATCAATTTGAAGAAATTTAAACAAATATGAACGAACTGAAGAACGAGACTTCGGCCGACTTCGATAAATTTGAAAAATTGTTTTATGCCCAAATCAGTTATGCCCAGGATATAATAGCTAAAATGAATCCAATGCTGTCCACATTAGCAAAACATATCGCATATGATATGAGCACACCGTATAAGAGTAACAATGGTTGAACTTGTAATCTTTGAATGTTCTTATAAAAAATAGGTAGATTTCTACATAAATTTTAAACGATTTATTCATGGTCAAACGTGGCTCTCAGAGTTAAAAAGAATTCAATAATAAGGTCTATTTTGAGAGGCGAGGCGGTTGGTATAATCGAAGTATTAGAAGCATTCGAGTAAAATTATTTAGTTGCATGGATTGCTGAAAGCCCGTTTCTATAATAAACGCGTAATCATACAAAATCACGTTTAAACATTAATCGAATTGCCAAAGATGAGTAAGGAATCTGCTGTCGAGGTAAGAAAGTTTCTAGATACGATCTTATAACTCACATAATTTGCATTCTGACATCAAAAATCGATGAAAATACCCACACAGAATGGCAAAAACCGGCACCGAAATGCTCAAAATGTGCAATTTCATGGAATTTTTAGGGGAACGCTGTCAAATATCAAGAATGAAGGCCATCAGCGCAGATTTAAACCAAACAAACAAAGCTAGCAATCAGTATAAAAAGCAAGCAAAAAATTAGTCACTGTATTATTTGTAAAGAAAATTATAAAATTTTTGCATGTGAAATATTAGAAAAGATAGATGTAAATGAATGCATTGAGAAAATCAAGGCAGCTAAATCACGTTGATATTGTTTAAATATTGGACACCGTACTACGGTCAGGATGTGACAATTGCGGGAAAAAACATAATACATTAATACACAGTTATTACATTAATACACAGTATTTATTCGCCTTATTTTAATAACGCGAATAACTACTATAATCAACAATAATTAAAAAAAAAAACAGAAATAAACGAATCTCCGGCAAACTCAAATCCAATGATATATAGTGCCGTAGTGGCTACGCAGGTTTTACCATCGATCGAGTTAATTAATATAAAAGGAAGGAATCGTGAAATTATTCAAGCCCGATTGTGACTGGACAATGGATCGCAATCGATAGAAACTCGTATAAAACAGTCAAAATAGAAATCCAATAAAAATTCAATAATACAGCGAAATTGCAGAATTTTTAGTCCTTCCGCAAATTTGTAACCATTTACCAAATGAATACATAGATAAACGCGTTTTCAAATACCTCACAATATAAATCTCATCGATCCGAAATTTTATAAACAGGGCGAAATTGATGCGTTAGATACTCGACGCCGAAATATTTTTCATGCTCGTATGCCCTGGAAGTACCGAAATTCTAGGATATAAGGCGCGATTGTACAAAACAAAATTAGGCTGTAAATAGTTTTGTTACCAGACATCGAAAAGACGTATAAACAAATTTTCCTCGGCTACAGGCATACTCAACGCTTTAGCTGAGGATTAACGTTCAAGGCTTCACTAAAACCAATATCAATACTACTCTCAAATTACTACTCTTTTCGGCATTACTACTCTCACAACTCGTGAAAACTGTCGCTAACTAGGCGCCAAATTTGATAGTAAAAATGACCCAACAAGAATGTTTTAAGAACAAAATTCAACAATTATTCACTATAGAGCTGCTTATCTTCAACTGTAAAATTCCGGTATTAAATCCATTTTCGGACAAAGACGGACTTATTCGTGTGAGCTGCAGATTAAAGAATCCAGTATTTGCAAATTCCCAATTATCTTACCTAAGACACATCACGCTACTGACTTATTTACATGCGAATAACACCTCAAAAATTTACATAACAGAGTACAACTATGAATGCAGTGAGATTAAAATACTGACCCATTTGCTGTAAAAAAATCAATTATCAATTATCAGAATATTAAAATAAATTATCAGAAAAAGTATAACTTGTTTTAAGGCAAAACCTGACTGCTCATACTTTATGGGCGATCTTCCGAACAGTAGAGTCAATCAAACTAAACCATTTTTAAATGCTGGAATTTACTATTGTGGGCCATTTCATATTAAAGAAAAAAAATATAGAACCCGTAGTAAAATAAAAGTTTATGCCTGCAAATTTTTGTATGTTTTGCAACTAAGATGGCTCACCTTGAACTAATATCCGACTGAAGCACTGAAGCATTAATTGCTAGTTTGCGCAAATTTCTTTTTAGACGTGGACAAACTTTGAATTTATATTCTGATAACACAACCGATTTCGTTGGTGTAAAGATACAATCGACAGCATACAAATCTTAATATGATAAAAAACTTTAAATAATAGGACAAATTGGCACTTCATACCTCCAAGATCACCGCATTTCGGTGAACTGTGGAAGGCAGCAGTAAAATAATTCAAGGCTCATTTTGTACGAACAATTGGTGATAAACTATTTACCTACGAAAAGTTAGGGACATACGTGGTAGAAATCAAGGCAATCCATAATTTGAGACCCATAACTCCTTTATCTGAAGACCCCAATGACTTTCAAGCCCTCACTCCCGCACACTTCCTCATAGCAGATACGTTCACAAGCAAGCACAAGCACAAAGTACAAATTTGACAGTTCACGCTAGTAATCTACTGTCAAATTGGCAATATATTCAATACATCAAGGAACACTTTTGGAAAAGACGGTACAAGGAGTATTGTTGGTCCGGAAAAAATGGCAGGGTAAAACACATAATCAAATACGAACCAGTGTGTTAGTTTCGCTGAAAGATTCAAGGTACCACCTGTCCATTGGCCACTTAGATGCATCATACACGTTCATCCAGGACACGATCGCGAAGTTCTTGTCACCATCAAGATACATTCAGGAACTTATAAACGATCTATTTCCCAAATTTCTCCTTTACGGATAACTTATGACTGATAAATTAAGTAGCGAAATTCAACTTTATATTTAGCAAATCTTTATTGATCGTGGCTCCTTCAAGCAGGCAGTATGTTGAGATTTGTCTTCTCAAAATATTTAAAATTTACAACACTTTTGACATAAATTCATGTACGTTATACTAGGGTATACTATATTATATTCTATTAACATTTAATGCAGTGCAGTGTATTATAGGCAGTGTATTCGCCGTCAAACTTCTTATGATTGAAACAGCAACCAGCAACGGCAAATCAGTTTTTAATAAACTAACCATGAGTGGTTTTTGCAATTATTAAAAATGTTATTTTTTTAAATTATTATTTTAATAAAAAAAGACAAGGAAATATTCACATTTCCTGAAGCTTAATTATATTTTACGGATAACGAAACTGTCCGGCAATAAGATTGTAAAATTTGTTTCATCTGGTCAGTCCAATAGTTTTTAGTCATCTAGTCACACTTTAGAATTTCGACTTGTTGTTTCTATACGTATCCAACTGAATCCATATTGAAAAGAATTCTACCAATTGCTTTTCAATCTGCTGAGTAGAAATTGAGAAATAGCATTTTCGTATATGATTTTGTTGCGATTTTTCTTGACTTGTCTTGCTACCGACCAAATGGACATGTAGATAAAAAATACAGGTACAAAATGTAAAAACAGATATTTTTGGATCGATACTTCATAAATTGTGTAATGCGGTCTCCATAAAATGAAACATAATGTAAACGCAAAACTCGTGACTCCAAGTATAAACTGGTGATTGTATGTAGGACTGTGGTTTACTTTTAAATTTCCAAAGAATAGTTACAAGAACGTCTTCCTTAGAGACAGTATACCATTCTTTAAAGAAAATAGTATTAATTTATTTTTGTTATATTTTTTTCAGAAAAGCCAGCTTCCAGGTATCTTTTCTAAGTTAAGTTATATTAAACCAATGTTGATTAATTATGTCGATTTAAAACAAATCTTTACAGAAAACAGCAGGAAATATGAACAATACGTTCATATATAGCATTAACTAAAATAAGAAATCTAAAGTGAATACTAAAAAGTTTCTGTGGGAAGCTTTTAATGGGTCAAAGTGAGGCCGCCTAGATACACATCTTTTGGCGTAGTGTTCGTATAAATTTCATACAAGTCCAAGACACAACATCCGCCATATGTTACGACTGTCACAATGTAGTCTTAGAAATGTTTCGAAATATATTCGTCACACAAATGAAACTCGAGGGGAATGTTAAACAGCCATGAAAGTATTGCCTCTTCTAGGTTTCTGCATATTTTGATGTGACACGTATTCTCGTACTATTCAGAGATATGTGGAAAGTTGGCAGGCTTGTTTATAAATTTACCCGAAAATGTTTGTACCGTATCCAACATACGGTACAAACGTATATGGTATGCCTCGCACTATTCAAAACGAACACAATGTGCCATGTTTTCGGGTAGAAAAAGCTTGAATTTAAATTTCATAAACAGTTCATAAAAGGCATATGTTATCATGAACATGATAACCTTCGCCGTAACCGAATAAATATGTGCATTACTTTGTTCATACTTATATAGTTTTCTATTATTGTTTTTAATTTATTACTGTTATTGAATTTTTTATCAGTGATATGCTTTAAGTTTTTAATTTCTCATTAATTTTTGTATTATTTTCTTTCCCAACGATTTCGTAACACATACAAAAATATACACGCACGCACGCACGTACGCACGCACACACACACACTCAAGCACGCGCACCGCACGCTCAAACGCACACTCGCATGCACATATAAAAAACACATCATATTCACAGCATTCATGGAGGCAGGAACTCATGAATGTACACATGCACACTTGCACGCAGTCATGCACACAAATACGAGTGCGATATTTTAAATTTAATAAGGTATTCATAAAATGTATTCGTTATAAAAGAATAAATATGTATTTTTGGTATTATGAAAGATATTTAGTTGTTTATTCGTTTTAAGTACTTACATTTTTCAAAAGCAATAAATTTTTAATTTTTCTTCATATATTTTTAATTTTCGTTTTACGTATTAAATTTGTATTTTCTTTTGCTTTGTTTTATTTCTTATGAGAATATTAGCCATATTAAACTCAAACTTCATTTCATGTTGGCCTTAATCGATAGATGATAATGAGATTGATGTGATATGTGTGCAAGGCACAATACATCATACGCTATCTTCTATAATATAGAGTATATTACTGTTAAAATGGTTCACCACTTTTCTCTTTCGCGCGATGTGAGCAGAGGAGAAATTATTGTTTTAGTTTAGAAAGTGGAAGTTGATTTTGAAATTTTGTACTTGGAAATTTTATATAAATATTTAAAATAATATGGAAATTTTATATAAATAAATATATATATAAAACTATATATAAAAAAAATCAGAAAATGACTTTACACAGAAAAGATTAAAAAACTTGAACTTTTCTGAAATTTGAATAAAGTAGAAAAATATTATGGTTTATTATTTTTCAATGAAATGTTGGTGATATTATTAATACTTAAAATACAATAACTAGTATAAAAAAAGGAAACATGCCTTAGTGGTTTTGTGTCCCATTTGAAGGAAAATTATTTTCCATAAATTATCGCCAATATGGTCTTCCTAGCGTAATCATATTATATTTAACAATTCTTTAGGTATTTTAAAATAAAGTAAAAAAAATTAAATATTCGCATATGTATTATATTCACCGTTGCTTAATTAAAATATACCTATCACGATTATCTGAAACAATTGATTCTAAAATTTTCGTTAAAGTTTTTCCTCGAACCGTTGCGTGGATTTCCATTCGGTATATTTCTGAAAACGTATTACTTAACATTAGAAAAAAATATGTTTAAGAGTTTCATGATGCACCCTTTCAAACGACGCCCTATACTATTACTATGCGGAATTTTAATTTTTTTTCGAGTATTTAATTTACCTCCCCCGCCCTAAAATTTTCGCATAAATATTTTTGAGTATTGAATATGTCCTAATACACTATGTTTGAATGTTTATGCTCTATTATATACCAAATTTCATGTTTCTAAGTCAAGTGGTTCATGAGAAAAAAGGACCATTATAGACGAAGAAATGGATACTTGAGTGATTTTATAAGGGTTCCATTTTTTCCTTTTGAGGCACGGAACACTAAAAATAACTGTTTTACAAGAATTTTTAAAAATTATTTAAATTAAAAAATTACCCTTTTCCCCCCTTAATAGTATCTTAACATGAATGGAAAAATGGTAATGCTATTTACTTTTCTTGAATATTAAGAGCGTGAATATTGGTATGTGTATTCTTTATATGCTCCTTACGATAGATCCCAAATATTTTCTGCAACACGTCTGTGATGCAGACCGAAATACTGTTTATTAATATAAATAAGATAAAAAAACTTTAAAGACTATTCTACTATTCTAAAGTATTTAATAACCATATCAAGGGGATTGTAAAGAAAAAGGCAACCCGCCATTTTAGGAAGTCCCCTTTATTGGATTTATAATGACGTTATATAGTTCAAGTAGTACTTAACAAACTTTTTCATTTAATATCCATATCAACTTGGTTGAAAAAAAAATGTAGTTCGCCATCTTTAGATGGCGTACCATTTTGAATTCAGAACGATATTAAAAATGAATGAATGACAGACCATTTTGAATTTAGAACGATATTAAAAAAATGTCATCGAACTTACAAGTTCAAAGTCCTAGCTCAACAAACCTAGTTGACAACTAAATGAAACTACGTGATGTAGTATTATTTCTACTTTCTTTAATTTCTTTACCGCGACCTAGGTTTCGTTGTATTACAACATCTTCAGGTGGGATATTAGCAAAGATAGGTCGTGGTAAAGAAATTAAAGAAAGTAGAAATAATACTACGTCACGTAGTTTCATTTAATTGTGAATAATGAATTTCTACAAAATTAACGCCAAATATATTTAATATTTGAAAACTAGTTGATATTTTGGTTTCAAACTTTGTTGCGGACAAAGAAAGTGAAATAATAAAATCTTTGCAAAAACACAATTATTTTATTGAAACTTTCTTTAAAGTAGTTTTAGTAACGCTTATTCTGAAAGAGTGCTGCCTAATGGCTATTTCAGATTTCGATCATAATAGACTTCCATTATTGATCGTAAATAAATAGCGCGAAAATGCTACATTTCCTCCTTAACACAAATTTTCCCCAAACCCTGTTAACGTGGATAACATTTAAAATATCCTTCGCGCCGTGTAACTTCAAACGGCCACCGTGCATGGAGCCTTATAAATAATTCATGCCACTGTAACATATTCAGATGCCGCATTTCAAGTTCTTAGGACCAAATAGAAATTTTACTAATACATCCCGGGACGTAAATAACGCTCTTTTAATATCTAATACCGTGAAAATTTTTTGAAAAGGAATTTGTTTTTATTTTGCGTGTGGTTTTCATTGTATATTTTTACCGGAACTGTCGATACGCACAGGTTTTACACTTTCTAATATTTTCCATTCTTAGAAATGAGGAGTCAGTCTACAACTCATATGACATAATTAAAAATAGCGTCGATTGTTAATGCAGTCACTAACTTAGTCGACTAAACTTAAGATTAGTTTTGGTTAAACCCTAATTGTGATTTCCTTTTATTTTTAAAGGGTAAATATCAAGATTAGCTAAATTTATGTTGTTAGAAATATAGAAACATAATCAAAACTAAATTATTAACTAATACAGTTACACCAGATACATAAGATTTAAAAAAAAGTAAATTTGTAAATACGTTCTTCATTACTTAATTTAAATTAAAATAACGCAAGAAATTATCATAGCACGATGGAGCTACGAAATCTCCTCTAATGGAGAAGCTGAAAAGCTGAAGCGACGTTCATGGTGGGTAGCGCAATGATACTTTTATCAGTTCTCTACGAAATAGGAATAACTCGAAATTCAAATAACGCTTGTGTCATTTTTTTCTTATTCACGCATATGGAGCAGTAGAGGACAAAATTGATGATTTGTTTTCGTTCCCCGCTATCTTTACCTTCCTTCTAAGCTTCTCTCATGGTACCCATGGAAATAGCTGTCGTTGTCTTTTCCAGTTAATGTGCTGATAGAACGTTCGTATTTCTGTACTTGAAAAAAATTATAATGCAACTAAATAAAAAAATTAATTATGCGTGTCAGCTTCGACGCGCGCCTCCGTTTACTTCTTAAGTACGATGATTTTGGAATGTATAAATAAAGGTAAAGTGGTAAATAACCGCATCTGTTATGATAGAGCAAGCATATATATATATATATATATATATATATATATATGAAAATAAAAATAGTACAAAAAATAAAAACGAAATAAGAAAAAAACATAAAATTGAATAAAAATGTACAAGTAAAAAATGAATAATCCAAAACCATATTTTATATATTTTTCAATTCCCTCTCTGTAATTTCAGCACAAGCCTTCGCAGAGAAGCGTGGCTTGTGTAGAAGTGCACCTCACCCCTATGCTGACTAACATGAACATCTTCTGTTGCCTCGGATGATGTTGACAAGTTTCCGCGGCTTCAGCAAAAACTACTTCTACGCGTCGACTGTATCTGTATATGATTAACTCTAATTAATTCAGTATTATTTCAAGAATACCACAAATTTTAAATTTCAACAAATTTTTGCTTATCATTAGGAATAAAATAAAATTAAAGTCTAACCGAAAGGTTCTTAAATGAATTTTTATAATTTGAAAGGCGATAAAATTATAATCTACTTCTCGACTATAGAATAACCCTGTGTCTGCCGAAGTCGGGTAAAGAAATAAGTTAAAATTACAAAATACACCTGTAAAATACATAACGTTATATATAACCTGTGAAATTCATAACGTTATATACTCTAGGACACTCTGAATCATGACAAACCTAAGGACACCTCATTTGTTGAGCTCACTTTAAATATGTATACATACACACATAGCCTATGAAATTCATAACGGTATGTAACGCGGAATATTCTCTGGAATATGATGAATCTATCTTATTTGTTGAAATTACTTTAGTAGTTTAGTCTTTACTATGGAATAAACTTACTCACGTGCATACATATATACATAACCTGTGAAATTCATAACGTTATATACCCTAGGACACTCTCTGGATCATAACAAATCTAAGGACACCTCATTTGTTGAACTCACTTTAAATATGTATACATACACACATAGCCTATGAAATTCATAACGGTATGTAACGCGGAATATTCTCTGGAATATGATGAATCTATCTTATTTGTTGAAATTACTTTAGTAGTTTAGTCTGTACTATGGAATAAACTTACTCACGTGCATACATATATACATAACCTGTGAAATTCATAACGTTATATACCCTAGGACACTCTCTGGATCATAACAAATCTAAGGACACCTCATTTGTTGAACTCACTTTAAATATGTATACATACACACATAGCCTATGAAATTCATAACGGTATGTAACGCGGAATATTCTCTGGAATATGATGAATCTATCTTATTTGTTGAAATTACTTTAGTAGTTTAGTCTGTACTATAGAATAAACTTACTCACGTGCATACATATATACATAACCTGTGAAATTCATAACGTTATATACCCTAGGACACTCTCTGGATCATAACAAATCTAAGGACATCTCATTTGTTGAACTCACTTTAAATATGTATACATACACACATAGCCTATGAAATTCATAACGTTATATAATCTAAGGCATTCTATGGAATATGATGAATTTAAATACATCTTATTTGCTGAAATTACTTTAGTAGTTTAGTCTGCACAACGGAACAAACTTACTCACATGCATACGTATATACACAACCTGTGAAATGTTATGTACCCTAGGATATTTTCTGGATCAAGACGAATCTTAGGACACCTGATCTGTTGAAATTACCTTACTAGTTTAGTTTGTCAAGACTGACTCATATGCTTACATAAATACATGTGCTATGAAATTGATAACGTTATATACCCAAAGACATTCTCTGGATCACAAAAAATCCAAGAACATCTTATTTGTTGAAATTACTTTAGTAGTTTAGTCTGTACTATGGAATAAACTTACGTGCATACATATATACATAACCTGTGAAATTCATAACGTTATATACCCTAGGACACTCTCTGGATCATAACAAATCTAAGGACACCTCATTTGTTGAACTCACTTTAAATATGTATACATACACACATAGCCTATGAAATTCATAACGGTATGTAACGCGGAATATTCTCTGGAATATGATGAATCTATCTTATTTGTTGAAATTACTTTAGTAGTTTAGTCTGTACTATGGAATAAACTTACTCACGTGCATACATATATACATAACCTGTGAAATTCATAACGTTATATACCCTAGGACACTCTCTGGATCATAACAAATCTAAGGACACCTCATTTGTTGAACTCACTTTAAATATGTATACATACACACATAGCCTATGAAATTCATAACGTTATATAATCTAAGGCATTCTATGGAATATGATGAATTTAAATACATCTTATTTGCTGAAATTACTTTAGTAGTTTAGTCTGCACAACGGAACAAACTTACTCACATGCATACGTATATACACAACCTGTGAAATGTTATATACCCTAGGATATTTTCTGGATCAAGACGAATCTTAGGACACCTGATCTGTTGAAATTACCTTACTAGTTTAGTTTGTCAAGACTGACTCATATGCTTACATAAATACATGTGCTATGAAATTGATAACGTTATATACCCAAAGACATTCTCTGGATCACAAAAAATCCAAGAACATCTTATTTGTTGAAATTACTTAAGTAGTTTTGTCTGCACAATGGAACAAACTTTCGCACATGCATAGATACATACCTGACCTGTAAAATGCAAAACCCTTCCAACACCATAGTCTGGTAAAAAATGTGTTACCTACCAGCAGAACTCGCACTACGAATACTTTGTACGCACTAGCCGCATAAAACATTAAAGGATAAGAAAATAAAGAAGTCTTTAGAAAATAATTTACAAATATTATGATCAATTTTCGCCATATTAATATGTTGCCTAATACATCTTTCACAGGCGCAAAAACATCGCGAATATCTCACATATTACAAAATTAAGGATCATGGCTGTAGTTTCAATGTAAACATCTAGTAACGCTGTTACATTTCATGTATCAAAATTTTAGTGGTTTCAGAGATGGGGGACGAATTAGGAGCAATGGTGTGAGCGGAAGTCATTTTTTGATATAATATTGTGAAAATAAGTTTTTCCATCTTTATATTGTTTTTCGACTTACATCGTGCACGAAGTTAAAAAGAAAATTTGAGTGCGGATTTCTTTCAGTGTTAATTTACGATATCTGTTTATCTGTTTATATATTTTTGCTATGACAAACAGGCTTCTATGTTAGGCCATTATCGAGAAAAATGGCTGCTTTTGTCGGAGAAAAGGACAGATGGACGAACATGTAAGTGGTGTTATAAGTATTTCATTCTTTCCTTACGTGTACGAAATCCTGAATACATGTTTAATGGGCAGTAGGTTTATGCTAGGACGGTTCCATACCTTCATTACTTAAAATCACGCGCGGGTTGAAAATATCACATGCTAATGCAAATGATCAAACTTGAGTATATTTGGGGGCCTCCACATCGTAATTTTAAAATGAAAAAAACACTCGAGTGCGAGTTTGATTAGCGCGTCGAGGGCTCGTACCTCATTTCAAGTGAAATTATTTTAATTACCCTAAGTCATTAATAAAATGGATTAACATGATACCTTTATTAGGTATATTAAATCGACACAAATCAACAAATATGGAAGTAGTGTCTTGAGAAAAATGAGGCGTCTCGTATATTTGATTTAGGTATAGTAAATCTTAACTTGGAGACTAACTAGAGTAAACCTTAGATAATTTATTAAGATCACTAATTGAACTCGAATTAAAGAACATAATGTTAGCTCTGAAATATTCTTGATTATAATCTGCTTATAGAGTATTTAGCTAAGTTACGAACTAAACACTTGCGGTTAAATAAAAAAAATCTTCTGTTGGATAACCCGACATTATTTGGAAATTTCCTTTTTTGGAAACACCTTTCTACTCTTATATGTTGGTAAAATGTTTCTATATTTAATACAAATTTTATTTCCGTCATTTATTTTTGTATTTTTAACGACACCAGGAGTGAAGAAACCTATTTATTTACATTTTGCACGTCACTAGTATGTTATATACTTACTTTTTTGCCTAAAAGGTAGTAAATACGTATGCTTACCACAAATATTATTTCAAAGTAAATTTAAGTTTTTTGGTTTGAAGAAATAAAACCAACGCAAGCTGATGTTATAACATCAGCTTCATTGTCGGATAATGTTTAATTAGGTCAATATTCATGTTTTTAATTGAAAATAATCCGAGTGAAAACTACGAGCGAATGAAATGATGTTGGTAACTCGGTGCCAGAAGTTTACTGCGTGGTCGATTGGACTTGAAGGAATAGATTGTTGAACTATCTATTATACTAATAATAAGTCTAACTTTTGTCAAGTCATCGCAATACAATCAAATAAATACAGATGTGCTTTAAAACGGAAAAATGTGTTTGTTTGCTTTGTTCGTATAATTTCTAAAACTATTTTTGTGTAGATATTGTACCGTTGAGGAAAGTTATAGCCTATATATCATCACGCTATAATTCATGTATGCAGAGCAGTGACAAAAATGGAACGGAAGTCGATGAAGACTGCATAAATGATTATAGATAGAGAGAGACTAAGTTATTTATTAACTGGTCATCCCGTGTATTTCCGTTGGTAGATTTACCTGATTAGATCCATAGTTAAAATAATTCCACACCGGTGAAATTGCGGGTCACTGTTAGATTTGTTAAAAAAGTTTTTCGTATCTGAAAATATCTCAAATATTATTATAGACATAATTTTCTCGTTTTTACTTACTTTTTATAAAACATAAATATTAATTTACAATTAAATATCGCTACTAACATGTAGTCGCAAAATTAACGTTTGTGGTTTTATATTTAATTAAAGCTTCTTATTTTAGGATTGTTTATGAATCAGTAAACAAGATAATTTGTGATGTGAGTAAAATGATTTACTTTAGCATTTGATCGAAGTGGGGATAGCGAGCATTGTTGTATATTGTCCACTAGCAATATCATGTATTGGTAATTATTCTAGATCATGTATTGGTAATTATTCTAAGACAAAAATTTTGAATCTTTACCAGATGTAGAAGAAAACAAAAACAGAAACCAGAAACCGTTATATTTAAATATTTTCAGAACTTCAAATTTTCTTCCCCTATTATGTAAGTGGTTGCTGTAAAGTATAACAGGTAATTAAGGTATTATAATTACTGATTTGTAAATATAAATTTGTCATTATCCAAAGAAAATTTATTAAAAATTTACAAAATTACCGCCATCTAGTGGAATATTTTAAAATTATTCATTATGATATAAAAATGATACAGACGGCGAAATGTAGAATTATTCTTTATTCGAAAGAATCATATTTGATTTCAAATCAAATTTAGAATAACCTTCTTGTCATCGAAATGTTTTTAAAAATACATGGATTTTTTGGGATTCAGTCTTTTTCTATTGAAAATACCATGAAACTTATAAAACTAAAAAGTTAAAGTTGATTACTATTAGATTTAAGTATATGGGTAACTAAAGAAACCAAAAATTTAAAAATTATTATTTTGACTATGAATATGTACTTATTGCTGCTGTTATAATATAATGTACAATCGTTAGTTCCTTGCTTTGCAAACAAAAGTCACCCTTGAAAATTTTTGAGAATTTTTCTTATCAATAATTCAATATGAGTACTAATAAAACTATTTTTTCTCAGTTCTGTTTGCTGCACAAGACTCAGTTTCACATGTATATACATATGAGTAGTTTGCAGTGTTTTTTTTATTACATAAAGTAAATGGTAGGGCAAGCTGGACACACTTTTTTATAATTTTTGTTTAATTTATTAATTTTGAATATGTGTTTGTTGGTTATGTGGATGGTTTAACATCTATAGACATTTCTATATAGTTTAATAGCTCTTAGTCATACATTTTCTGTGAGTAATTCCGCTGTATTTTTTATATTTATGGTGCGACACTCTTATTTAATTTTCCTATTTTCAAAGCGATTTGGTTAAGTTAGCAATTATATTAAATGTATGGTTAAAGTTAGCAATTATACAAATGATATGTTGTGAAATAGGTAGCTAATAATTAGAAATTTTGGCTGAAAATTAGTGATTGTTATTCACATATATCGGCAAGCCTTTCGGTTTTTAAATAAGAAACGGAGTATCATGTTATTTCGTTTCTGTAATAATGATAACATGAAAATGACTGTAAACGGTTTTCCTGCTTTTCAATGTTAGACTGAGTTTGACAGTTACAGGTTTGTGGAAAAATTTTGTTGTCGTTATCTACTTTCCTATTTCCAAAACTCATGTGTAATTGAAATTCCTTCGTATTTATTTAGCTCCATTATATTTTCGCTAAACTAGAAGTTGCATAAAAACATAGGAATATTGATTTTTTCACTCTTGTATAAATTAAGATTTATAAATCGTGCTCGTTATCTGTGTTTTATGCATAAGCTTGTAGCCGAACTTATCGCTACGTACTAAACGGCAACGGACACACATTGTTAAGCGCAGAAGATGACTGTAAATAATTAAATAGCTAGGACAATGCCAGTTAATATCTGCCATGCGGTAAAAAATGTATGCAGTGCGTGCATTGCAACGCCTATATTCGAGTGACCAAGTTATACCCCAGTATGGCGCGCGGAGAGTTCCTTTTCTGTATCCTACAGCGGTCGACGGCAAACGGTGAAACGCGTCAAGCGGTGGGGGTCCGTTTTGTTGACTTCACGGTGCCGGGCATGGGGCTTCCAAGGTATGCGCCCTCTCGCTCGGCGATCGCACATCTATCTCACAGCACTCTGTCTCAGTTTTCGTATATCGTTCTCTGTCTTTGTCGGTGCCCTGTTGGTTGTGTATAAAATTGCATGTCGCAGAAACGAATTCATCCAGTATTTGCTATCTGGACGTTTGTATATATGTTATTTCTATTATATATATATATATATATATATATATATATATATATGTTATTTATATTATTTAGGCCATTTCTAATCGTAAACGACTATTTTGAATATTTGTGTCTGTTTCACTTTCTTTTGTTCTAAATTAATCCCAAAACGGTTATATGGATATTACGTATCAATACGGACTGTTTCAACTCGATATTTGTAGTAATATTTCCATTTTATTTAAGTTTTTTACCACGAACCAGGTTTCGTTGTATTACAACATCTTCAGGTGAGTCATTAGTAAAGATATCTTAATGAATGTATAATGAATTTCTACAAAATAACGCCAAACACATATATATATTTTAAATTGTATTGGGAATATAAAGGAAGCGGTAAACAGAATCGCAAAAAGTATATACATTGATTGCAATGCGGCGCGATTGCGATGTGGCGCGTGGTAGGGATAGCTGCGCTGGAGAAGTTGCAGTCAAATTAAATATGGAAAAGGGTTTTTAACCTGTCATTAACAACTGACTTTTTTAATTTTCTGTCTTTATCAGTATCCATTTCATTCATTTTTCACTCTCGTTAACTGAAAAAAAAATAAAAGTCAACCGAGAGAGTGGACTTATAGAATTATTTGAGCATATGTGTAATCAATTACAGTGCGGGAAACTGCTTTATGGTTTGCAATATTGAGAGCATACAGTGAGAAGTGTTGGTATAGGTTCTCGTAAGAATTATGTAAGACTCTGTGAGATAGAAACGGCTTGTTAGTGAGCACGTGCTGGCTCAAGGCAACGCTGCATCGCGATAACTGCAACTGCAATTTCCCGCTTCATTTCACAACTGTACTCGGCTCCACGTGTCCAGACTGCCAATTGCCCGTGTGTCACGCGTGGTCTTCGACTTGAAAAACTATTGATTTGTATCTCGTTCCCAGGGAATTCGCCTAATAAAATGAAAATTTAATATTAATGAAAGGTTAACAATGAAAACTTTAACAAAATATGTTGCAGTGGTACTTTATATTTAATTTGTAACAGTAATAGGAGGCATATTCTAGGACTGATACAAGTAATCACACGTATTTTAAAAAAAATTCTACAAGACTCCATATCTACAAGATTACATACGTAAAAAAATGGAGTTACTACTCTTGAAAAGCCTTCAACTACCAACTCTTCTAAATGTGGGTATCACTTTTAACATGTTATTAATTCCAGTGCAGCTCGTATGGCATCATCAGACCATCTCACTATCGGTCTGTTTGTATCTGCTTTGTTATTCTGGAGTTCTCTAGAAAATGGTTCAGTTTATTTTCTTTTGTTTATTGAAATGGGTTTAGCTATGTTTCCCGTTTTAGTTCTGGCCTGAATTTATTTTTTTAAACACTTTGTCCCTGAAATTCAACCCCGATGTTATGCTCTATGAACAATGGTGTAAGCAATTGTTGCTTACTCCATTATTCCGACAGTGGTATTGATTTATGTAGATGAAATATATTTATTTAATTATATTTTTAGCATTATTGGTGTAAAATGTCATGAGAAACGATTATATTTATTAAAGTTTAGGCTTTGGTTTTTGTCGATTATCTATATAAATGAATTCTAATTTTGTTCGTTTGTATTCTAGTTTTGTATCTATGATTCTAGGTAACAAATTAAGTAAAAAATGTTTAGGAATGATTTGACAATTCTTAATCGTTTCTGAGAAAGTCACTGTCAAAGTAGCAAATCCGATAAAAAGGTATTTATTTTACAGAAATATGCTTCAGAAGTATACAGTTTTATACATTTAATAATATGTATTAATAATATATGCATTTTTATTTATACTCATTATAATAGTGTAGTAATTAACACGTATATCTATGATTAGACTAATTTAATTAGAAGGCAATCATGAAAGTGAAGTACCTAATTATTTTCAGAAAGTCACTATCAAAGTTGCGAATCCGATAAAAAAAGTCACTTTTTTACAGAAACACGCTTCAAAGGTATTCAGTTTTATACATTGAATAACATGTGTTAATAATATATGCATTCTATATACACTCTTTATAATAGTATAGTAATTAATACGTATAACTATAATTATACTAATTTAATTGCAAGGTTATAATGAGAGCAAAGTCCCTAATTATTTAGTTTTATTTATTGTCTAATATAAAATGTCGCATCATACTAATATTTGTCTATGATATATAATGATGTGACACTAGAGAAAGTTATTTTCCTCCAGAAGGATTCAGCGACTCAGCGTACGTCTACTACAATTATTATTTAGGCGTTGTTGAGAAGCACTTTCAAAATGTAATACCCTGACAGTTTCGTCGTATTCGATTCAGTCAATGGATACTTCATTCTCCCTTTATCGTTGTATCATGCGGCCATTGTTTAGCATTAAGCTAATGGGTGTTGGGTGACAGACGATAATAAATGAACGAAGCTAGTAGAAAAAATTGCAAATCACTGTGCGAGATCGTTAGCCGGAAGTGGATATTGTGAGGTTTATGAGGAACAAATTTATATGAGGAGTTGTATGGCTGTCAAAAAAGGGACATATACGAAGTTATCTTCCCTGCATAAAGTCTTTGCTATTATGTGGTTATACATGTGTTACTGTGCAGTCAAATAGTTGTTGGTGTCATCTGGAATCTGACAAAATAGCGAATTGAAATTAGGTGTCAGAAGGCGAAAATGGCGAATTGAAATCAGGTGTAGGAAAACAGATATTTATTTACTTGCCTAACTAAGTTTATAAAGCCACATATCCATATAAATTTTTAAAGAAATTAAGGACTCTCACCACTTGTAATATATAAAACTCGAATAATTAGCCCACTTCCAAACTTTTGGTAAAACAAAAACTGCACACTCCGCGTTTCTTTTTGTTAAGTAAGTATTTGTAGAACTGGACAAAACATAAGCCGAGAACAGAGGCCGAGCATTAAACGAAGTAGTTTTTAGAGAAATTTGTTTTCAAAAATTAATAAAAAATTGCCATAAAACTCTTCGAAAGCTAACAAATTGATAAAAATGGGGTCACCATAACCGGTCATGAATTTCGGCCTTTAGCGTGTTCATATCAGTAAATATGTAATAGAGACGTATATCATTTTTCAAAGGCAAATTTAGATTGCGATAAGTATTTAAAAAGGTTAAAAAGAATATTAACAAGTATTTAAAAAATATTGTGGGAAGATCTTTTCTGACCGAAAAGCCGTATTAAAAGCTGATTACTTGTAAATCTCGAATTACGAACTTCTGTCAACCCGCGGGTGTGCATTTAACACATAGGTTGGACTCAATTTTATACGGCCTAAAGCTCAATAAAATTGTATTGCATTATTACTTGGTGTATAAAGGTCGTAAAAAAGAGATTACATACGATAATGTATCCTCATTTTCTGATTGATAAAGGTTTTGTTTAAATTTTAAAAACAATATTGAAATTAGTCAACTGCCATTACCTGTTTTTGTTTTTATGGTGCAAATACTTACGTAGGTGCAGCATAACTAAGATAATTCTAAGCGTAAAATCACGAGGTGCATATAATTAATACAAATAACAAGTCATCATAAAACATTGTTTAACAAAAATGTGTTTTTCTTTTTCATATCTGCACAAATATTTATGTTTTTATTTGTGAAAATAAGATACTGTATCTATTTTTTAAAGCAAGTGGCGGGTATATTTTTTTGTTGTAAGACAAATTTATTATTTACAAAAACACTCAATCTGTTATACTGATTTATATTATTATTTTTAAAAAAATATCCAGATGTATTATCCTGTGTAATTTAAAAATAGATTTCCATAACTGTTACTCTTGTTTTGTTGTTAATATCATTTATTAAATATCACCAATTTTATTCACGACAACTATTAAATATTTAAATCTGGATATCAATAAAAACTGTAGTTAACAACCTCAAGACGACACGATGATCATTATATTTTAATATGCGTAATTGATTTTGGTCATTGTATCTTCAGTAGAACAAAATTTTTGAAGAATCTTCATAATTTTCCGCTATTGAAACCAAAATCTAAATTATTGAATACTTCTGCCCTTGTTTGACTATAGAGATGTGTGCTTAGTGAATCTGACTCAAAATATACCTTACGAAATCGAAATTTGTGTTCAGAAAATATGATCTTATTTCTAAATATAAATTGGAGGTCAAGCAGATGGATGTTCACGGTTGAAAATGTTTTCAATGAATTTTATAAATGATAATTCTAGAATTATCTTACATAAAATAATGAAAAAAAACTGATAAATGTTATTTATTGTTTTTTTTTCAATTGGTACCCTATATAGCGTATGGAATTAAAAAAATCTATTACCTCATTTACTCTCAATAATTTCTGTATAAATAATTTTGAGTGTCAACTAATTAAACTGAAATACATGAACATAAAATGTTTTACCAACATAATTACATCTCAAGTTTCTATTTCATAGTCAGAAATTTTATGTCATAAATGTATTACCAGTATATCAAATTTAAAATGTGTAGCCTAGTCTCTTCTAATAGTAATCTTCTACAAATATAAATTTTCTTATTTATCGTTGGAGTTGGAACAGGCTAAAGATGTAACTGGATGATATTGATATTTAAGATAAAATAAAGCCATAAATAAATAATTTTCATGTACGTGCAATACTAGTGAAGCAAAACTCTAACCAGTGCATATTAAAACCATTCTATACTTAATGTAACATTAAAAATATTGCCTTCACTTTACTGTTGATAGATGTCTGTTGGAGAATAATTAATGATTGTTGGATGTGATAACAGATAATTACAGCGTAACACATTCGCATAAACATTTTTGTCCAATCATTTAATAGCTTTCATTGCTTTATCTTGCATAATTACTACAAAGATTTACATCATAAATGCTATTCCCGTAGCCCGTAACATCCGCCAGAAAACGGTAGAAAAGCCATAGAGCCAATTCAGTTCCATTCAAATATACAGATTGATGCTCATCGCAGGACGCGGCGAGTCAATAAAGCGATTCCTTTGATTCGATGCGCATGCAGATCTTACTGCACGCGTTATGTGATGGTGGTCGCACTGACTTCTATCCAAACACCTTTTTCGATTCCGGATTTGCAGCTTTTTGAGTTCTGTTCAGCTTTATTAGGGCTAAGGCGTTATCTATACTCACTATTAATTTTTGGGAAATAAATTTTTACACTTCCGTGAACAATATCTTCGTTATCAAAAAAATAACATTTCAAGGAAGAGCAGAACTCGCACTACGTGGATTTGGTACACACCACACACACATATATATATATATATATATATATATATATATATATATATATGTATATATATATATATATATATATATATATATATATATATATATATGTTTAACGGTACACACAATTTTAGGTGCAGTAGTTTTGGAAAGAAGAGACATTTTGAATTATTTTTCAGTACATTTGTGAACACATTAAAGTTAAAATTATGAAAACAAAGATTTTTAAAACCATTTTAACCGTGGAGTTAATTTACCTCCTAAAAAGATTCAAATGAACATTTTTTAGTTTTAGTTACGGCAATATTCGCTATTAAATATGTACTATGACTATTTTGAGTTTCACAGTCAAGCGGTTTCAAGGAAAAACGCCTGTGATGGACGGACGGACAGATACGTAAGTGATCTTATAAGAGTTACGTTTTTCTTTTGATATACGAAATTCCAAAAGTCTAAATCATTTCAAAAAGAAATCACTTAATTTTAATTAACATGTAAATGAAACTACGTTCTCAACTCCGACCTAAATTTCGTTGCGATTTGAAGAAAATCTCTTCACCCGAATATGTACTCATACAACGAAACCTAGGTTGTGGTTAAGAATTTAAATAAAGTAGATATAATATTACATCATTTAGTTGTGAATAAAAATTAAGTGATAACGAATTTCTACAGGCTTAACGCCAAATATATTTAATATGAAAAAGAAATATAAACCCCAAAAAGAAAACAAATCGTTAAGCACAGCTTACGATTATTTTTTTAATTAAAAATATGAAAAATACACACACATATATATATATATATATATATATATATATATATGTATATATATATATATATATATATATATATATATATATATATATATATATGTATGTATAAACTAAAGGCATTGCATTCTAAAATACATAAGAAGTATTAACCTAATCAAATTATTTTAAACGTGATTCCTGTCTCCTGTATCATATCGCAACTTATAAAAAATACTATTCTAAATAGCATCGAAGATTGTAAATTTACAGATGCTCATGAGAGAATAGCACTGCAGGTTTTATTTTGTCGATGGAACTGCCCACGTGTGTAGCTATGATGTGCAATACGGACAATTGTGTGGGTACTCACTGTAACTGTAGTCACTAGCACCTTTTATGTTCATTGTCATATAAAACAAACGGAAAAGAAAAGCAGAAGTCCAAGAAATCAAACGGAAGCAAGAAATGTATACGAATATATTTATGCTTCACAATGCATGTCGATGTCACGCATTTATTCCCCAAGATCGATCGGTAAATCAGCGGAATAATATGTACTTGCTGGGTGGATGTTGTCACGGGGGCGCTTTACTTAAGACTATTTGTGATAGAATACTCAGTTTTAAAATATTTTTTTCCGTTTGTATATCTGATAATTAAAATGAATGAAATGTTAAAAAAAATGTCTGTTTTATTATGAAGTCTTAGAAAATTAAACAAAATCTCCTCGATAATCTAAGGGAATAAAATAAACACAAAAATCCTATGTGGATAAAGTCGCAACACACCAATATACATAAAAATATAAAGTCATTTCGATATTTAATTTGGGTGGGAAAACAATTATGGGAAAATTTCATGAAATATTTATTTAATACGGTTTGTTTTCAAATGTGTCGAAATGGAATGAAATATAACCAAAAACAAATCAAAAAAGTTACGAACGGCTTAGTATTTCGATTAAAACCTTAAAGATCATTTAGCGATATTCCTATATGCAAAAAAGATGACAAACCGTATCACAAATTGTTATCACTTTATAGATGACAATTCCAGAAATAGAAATGGTACTATATTAAAATCTGAAATAAGATTTTGTTATTTATATATGTGTGAATCTTTTGTTATATATTTTTAATGTATTTATGAAAAAAATAGCACAGACGACTCTACAATTTAAACAAAACAAAGGAATGGATTCTGGATCCATATAATTTGATGGTTTATTTGGTATCAAATTTAGATAGCATATTGAAAGCCACGAAACTTATTTGAATATCGCATCGAAAGCTAAATATTAAGCAAAATAAAAAAGAATACAGGTAAGCCAACATTATTCTCGTATTATATAATTAATTTTTGACGAGTTTATTATTCCAAAGCAATTATCTGAGAAATAGCAAGTTGGCTGATATTACTTGTAATTTATTCAGTTGTAAAGTATTCTTCAAATAATTTTATTCCCAGAAACAAACTATGATATTAATAGGAAAGTTTTGAGATCGATTAACAATATTATTTATCGCAAATAAATGAAGCCAATGTTTTAGGCGAAACTTTTCATCTTCTGTTGGATCTACGAAATTTCGAATCATAATAGAACTTTTATCATTAAATTGAGACAACTAAATGGCATTGTAATAAAAAACCTTGCTACATGCTACTGAATATTATTTCGATATTAAACAAATAATAGTGCCACCTAGCTATTAATTAATCACGAATAATAATACCAAAAACTATTAATTAATCATTACTTTACATACACCAAGTTATACTTAAAATTATTCTTATACTCCAGCCATTAGGCTGCATATTTCACTTTAGTCACTAGGTCAGTATGATTTTTTAATTTTTTTCTTTTTTCTCTTTATTTTATTAGCGGTAAGTCACCGAAATGGTTTCTCAATATTTTTTGTATTAATTACTACACTCGTTACAGAGTAATTTGACCAATTTTTTTTATTTCCTAAATTTATTTTATTCCTATTAAAGGGAGTAAGGAGTGAAAACCATTTTTAAAATTCACAAAACTTTAAACTTAACGTTTAGATAGGAATACCGATATTTAATTGCGACTTAATTTTCTTTAGAATGCTCATTTCAACGTGTGTGAGTGAGATAGAGAGATAAACATTTCTACTCTATTTCTACCATTAAATTTAGAAAGGTTCTTATTAACCTATATTTTCATGATATTGAGGACTACCCAATAAATTTAATTTTATATTTTAGTAGTTCATTTATTCAGTCCTTTATTTATACTAAATGAAGTCAAAAAAATTGCGTTTTTCGTTTTAGACAATGTAAATACCAGAATTTACTTTTCCAAAATTTTACATACACAGCTTTATTATAGAAAATAAAAGTCTAGACATTTAAAAACTTGTTTCTAGAGATTAAGAAAATTAATTCTAAAAATTTATGAATTTATGTCTGGAGATTAACTTTTCGTCTGGAGGTTAACAAACTTATTGTCGATCCATTTGTCTATCAGTAGTGTCTGGATTCTAGATGGAATAAGTTACAGAGGCAAATTTGACACATACTATGTAATTCTTTATTTCTTTAGATGTATGTTAATTTTTTTCCAAATATTGTTGTCAACGCATAACTTGTTACGCATAATTGCATATATAAATTGTTAGATATTTGTTGTTAAAGTAACATTAAATCGAGGTGGAATGCATTATTATCTTTAGCATTTTATCTGTCAATACAAAACTTCAAATATAGCATTTTATCTGTCAATACAAAACAATAAATAAAAGTTTACCATATGGAGACAGATACAATGTGGATGGCAAGGCGGGCACAGAAATGCTACAAACAGGTATTTGATCGAGATAAATATTTATGGACCGACGCGATCATACTCGAAAGGCGAATTTTTAAGCAATTTGAACTTCACGAATGTATTACCTGCTGGGCTGAATGCGGATGCTGTGATCTTCCGGAATAGATGCGATACAATTTTGATATTTTTAGGGTTTCATATTGAAGGTGGGAACAAAACCTTGTGGAAACCGTGGTCATGGATAGACCGAAAATCTTGGTTCTGCCCGTCTGGCACAATCTTTTAAAATTCAAGCCATGTGACTTAGAAAGCTCACATAGGGTTTAATATATACTCTAACGATCTGAAACCAATTCGGGGAATGAAATTAGGCTATTTTATTTCTGAACTTTTTGGAAGTACTGAAGGGAGGGGCGGTTAATTGCGTAACCAAAATATATTTTAAATGTCGCCAAGTGATATATTGAATAAAAGCAGAATTAAGGTAGAATTTATTTGCATATACAAAATTTGAAAACGTAAACAATCGTTTGATGAACGCTTCAAAAATTGTATAGATTTACTTATCTCATTTGCCATCTCGTTAAGTATTGACTGGAAAAAATATTGCAAGTGCATAATTAGGTGAAATGGTATGTTAACAATTATTTATGGTACACAATTTAATTATTTAGATGAAAAACACAATTAATTTTAATCAAAACCAAAGAATTAATAATGTATATTAATTTATCACATTAAAATATCTGGAAAATATTTTAAGGTTTTAATGACTTAATAATTAATTAAAAGATCAGAAACATGTGATATTTTAATTAATTATTACGTCATTAAAATGTAAACTTTTAACGTTTTTTTAATTTTGCAGATCCGAAGTTTGCGCTACGTGAGTACCAATCATATTATATGTGATCGGTATGATATGAACTTTAGGTCCACATGCAAGTTAATTTTGAAAATTGAATAACACATAGTTACAGTAATGCTAAAAAATTATAAGTGCATACTTTTTGAAGTATTGAAAAAAATCATGCTTTATTAAAAAAAAAATGTTTATTTGATTACGTTGCCTTGAATATAATATTTTTTCACGAAAGTAGTACTATTAAAACAGCGAATTCTAGAAGTTTGCTTAGATTTTTTAAAAAGAAATTATAATAGACGTCAAGTTTTAATATTTTATTATTAGTAGAAGTACATATTATAATTAATTTGTTTTAAGGCAATGGACTGGAATAATGAAACAAGATAATAACACTTTCGTAACTGGACAATTAGGGCGATACATGTACAAGTATATAGAAAAATACAAACAAGTTGTATAATAATTTGCTATTATAAATAGGTGTGAGTTATTTGAAATTGTATAAGCTTTGAGGCTGTAACAGATGGGCAGAAGTATGGCCAAAGAGAAATTGGAAATAGTATGGGTCCTAGTATAACTTCCGGACATGTAAGGCTAATGTGAATGTTTTTACTATTGGCTGGTCTGATTCGATGTTCTACAGTCAGCAGGACATCTGACTGCCGGTTAGATGTTTAGACTATTTTAATAAATTTAATTTTCTCGTTATAATTTAACAAAAAAAACATTATTGTGGTTTATTATAGTATTGTCTCCGGAATACGATTGGAAAACTTTATACAAAGAGCAGTTTTCCGTTTCCGACTTCGTACGGTTATAATTTATTGTTAATTGATTAAAGCTTGTTATGTATGGTTTATTTTATAAACGTTATTATCTTTTACCTTTAAATAACATAATTGTAACCTAGTAAAACATGTGTTGTTTTAATTCTGGACAATAATATTTAATATAAATACATTTTCTTTTTCATGTAATGTGATATTGTAACATAAATTTACTCGTTTGAAAAGCATTCTCTGCATAAATCTGCATTTATATAATAAAAGTTTAGCATCGAGTCATGTCAACGTAAAACTATTCTCATATAATGCATTTAAAAAAAAATTAAAAGAGAATGATATGAACAAAATAAGTATGAAAACTAAATACTTAATATAATTTAATCCTCAGTAATGAAATGTTCTACTACATTCTAAACAATTTTTCGTAAGTTAATATATATATAAAACTTGTGTCAAAACTAAAGAATTAATATCAATCAATAAAACTTTAACACCACGACGACCTTTAAGCATCAGAATAATAAAATTATATCTATTCAAACAAAATTTTAAATTAATAGTCCATTTCTCTTAATTAACTTAAAAAACATGCCTACTCTATCAAAGTAAGAGAGAAATCACAAAAAAAATAAAATAAACACGTAAATATTCAGAAATTAATAAGTTATGTAACACGCTAATAAATCAATTGAATTAAAAGGCCAATGCAAAATACACAACTCAGTAATTATTTTGGAATAGATTGAAATTAGTCAACAAATATTTGAGCAGGTCATTGAATAATCGATTTAACCTGCGTCGCGTCGTGTCATTTCCTTTCCGTTCCCCCTGTCCGTGTGCAAATATATTTCACCGAACGTCATCAAACTGTGCCTTTCTACTTTTTTTTATTTTCAACAATTTGTTTATTTCTCTTAAACTCCGAATTATAACGAACACATGATAATTTTTATCAATAGAAAACGTTTAGAATTTCATTAACATTTATTTTAATAAAGATTAATAGACCGACGTTAAATTCAAATAAAATCTATTTAAGTGGAACATGTTATATTCGAATCAGTAATTGCGGCTTAGTTGTAAAAGGTAGACATATGCTGTTCAATACTTTCCTATAGACATTTGTAAGACGTAAAACTTATAGGCCCTTACATCTGTTCATAGTATCAGGATATATGTAAAAGTTTTGCCAGCCTTTGTCACTTTGTTAAACAATTTTTTTCAATTAATATTTCATTTAATAAGAAAAGTATTATATAAAAGCAAACTTTTGTTAACATATTGAAGATTTTATAGAGTCGAGTAATTCGATTGTGAATTCTAAAAAAACTATTATATTTAATTATTAAATGTGTCGGTAAAATATATAAAGAAGATCAAACATTAATAATATTTAATTCTAATTAATACTTGTAAACCAATTCGTTTTTGTTGAGCAGACAATTTTTTATATCACTTTAACTTAAACGGCCTGAGTATAGGATGTGGTGATAAATCTTGTGGCGACTGTCGACATGTTTAATCGGTCGTAAATAATATTAGGTACGGGAGATTTTTTAATGGAAACTGACATAAATTAACTAATTCTGAAATTCTTTTACTAATTTTTACTCCATATACGTTTCTCGTTATAATTCTATCGATTTTGGTGACATTTTTGTCAATAGAGGCTTCGTTCAATCTATCCAAGCGGTGGCCATAGTACATGATTTCTCTACCCCTTTTAAATACGTTGTCTGGTTCTTAGTAATGAATTACTAAAAAACGGATTCTCCGTAAGAGGTATCCACTTTAGAGGTTTTTTTCAGGAATTTAATGAGTTTTTAGCAGCAAGAGTGATAATTAAATTGATATCAATCTTGTGATTTTTACTTGTTGCAAATGTTCTTGCTTGCAGCAAGTAGTTAATAGCGTTTTTCTTACTTATTATTTATAAATCAATAGCGAGACTAAACTTCCATTGTACGCTCTCTCGTGCATTTTCTATCCGAGTCCATTTTTACCCTCCTGAGGTGTTTTTAAAGGCACCTGTCATTTTGCGAACAGAGACTCGGATGATCTACGATTTTAGTTTACTTATCCTCTTAGTTGCCGCTCATGTGTATACATGGCAAGGCCTTAGGGAGTACTTTTATTTTATATGAGTTCAAGATTTTATTAAACTAGATGTAGAGTTTATGGATGAGAAATCTGTCTTCATATAATTATGGTAACTTTTATATTAATTTATGTGTCACACAGGATATGTGCGGCTTTTGTTGCAGAGATATCCCGGTTTTGTTTCACAATCAACCTGATTAGGATCGTAAAAATGAAAAGTTAAAGAAAAAATAAAATAGGACATAGGATAGATCAATGGAAATTCATTCGGTTAACGACAGCGTGCAACATCCAGGAGAAATTGATGTGCAATCTACATAAATAACAAAAACGCAAGTGGAATCGTTTCGCAAGTGGAATCGCAAGCGGAAAAAAAATTATTTAATTGTATTAATGGAAGCTTATTAAAAGGAATTAAGCAGTATATGATTTTTGAAATGAGAAAAAATTGTTCTAGACCATTTTTTATTTTGAAGTATCATTGGGGAAATATTAGATTTTTGTGATGTTTGAATTGATACAAAACAATCTAGAAACATATTGAAAACAATACAGTGAGAATATGTCCTATTTTTTGCTTTTTCAGTACGCATTTTTTGTATTTCTTCATGATATTTCCAAATGAAATATATTCGTAGAAAATATGAATCATCTAGTGTTCGCGGATTCCACCAATTGTGTTGCAATATCCATCTATCGTACCTCGAGCCGCACTGCATTTTGCACTTATACGAAACATTGCAACGCGATCGCCGTTGAATCGCTATATCATCATGTGCACACCGCACATGACAGCGAGATGGCAATTAAACCTTTCCCGGCTATATAGAAAATTTCATTTCACGACTAAATTCAACATAACTGGCAGAGAATGTTCGAAATCAATTTCGTTTCAAGCCAATATGGAAATAGAAACTTAAATGTCGAAGTTACATATGATAAAGTTATTTTTAACAAAGGTCAAATAAATTGGAAGTTATAAATTTGATTGGAGATTATTTTTATATATTTTTTCTAGAATACCTTTTCAAAGTATGTATTGATTAGCGTACACTTTATTATATCTAGTGACAAGAGGTATATTTGTGCTCGTACAAGTTCTAAGTGGTAGATTCATTATCTAACAGGTTCTAATTTCAGAATGCGTTTCACTTATGCATCCAGCATGCATTACTATGTATAAGCCTAATACAATGATAGATAAACATTTTATGATATATCTAGAAAAGTTTTACGTTAACGCACCTATCTTATTTTGGTATGGTTACTGTATTTCATTTCCTCATTAGAAATGAACCAACAATATTATTCCTTTGGAAGATTTGAAGACGTTTAATATTTTTGTGACAAGTTTATGTTACTTTTACTATAAAGAAATTATTTTATTATATAAGTGCCCAACAACAATCGAGTGTAATCAGCGATAGGAATCTTTTAAACTTGATATGATTGGAAGTATTGTCGCACTTACTCTCTTTTTTGAGTCACAATTTTTAGTCAAAATTGTTTTTTGTCTCTTTAAATTTTTTTCTCACTGCAACAAAAAGTTACTATTTTTTTCAGAAAAAATTTTAAATGGAAAAATATTGTTTCCCATTTCATTGGAAAAAGTCTCATTCTCCATAATTGATTATTTCCTGAGTTTGCATAGTAGTAGAGTTTGCATAGATTTTTTCACATTGTTTGGTACTCTTAACTAAACTACATCTTCATTACCAACTTTTTTACGATACACAATTGCTCAACTATCTGATCACGATAGCACCAGATTGTAATTTGTGTTTGATGTATGAGAATAAATTTCTTTAATTAAATTGTATTGTTATTAAATTCAGTGGTTATTTTAAATACCATAAGCCTGGTTCTATTATCGCCATTAAAACGTGTAGGTGTGTAAGAATAATATTTCTCTAAATACTTGGAAATAATTAAATTAAAAATAAAAAATTGTTAAATAATTAGATGATTCATGGTTCACGCCCTATTTCTAATTTTGCACTCGTTTTTGTTTTCAATTATTGTTACTATTTATTGTTCGTTATTCAAAATGTCGCTTTCTTTCTTTTATACTGACATGCTCAACGTTTAAGAAACTGCAAGTTGGGCATTGATTTTGCTAAGAAGAAGTTAGCATTTGGAATGACAATAAACAAAAGACTACCATGGGCTACGTAAATGGTTAGAATATTGTAGGTCGCATATTTATTTTGTCTAACGGTGTTGTCTGTTTTTTTTAGAACTTAAAGTTTAGAATGAAAATAAATAAAGCACAGGGCCAGACTTTAAACGCTGTTGGATTGATCTCATTGTTCAATGTTTTTTTCACGGTCAATTGTACGGTGCTCTGTCACGTGTGACATCAAAACATAATGTTTGTTTTTGCACCTAATCCGGTGGAAGTAATAAATGTATATATATAAATATTTCAAAATAAAAAATACGTCTTCTACCTGTTAATTCTCTTGGAATAATTATTTTATAATTTATATTACAATACATATCACTAAAATTTGTAATTATATAGCAATCATTAGGTTGTTTTCTTAATAAAAAGAGTCCGGAAAAAGTCCACATCAGTCGTATTTTGTTCTAACCTACAAACTCCACTCAACAGTCCAATAGATACACTTATTACGTCATTATGCCAGACAAATGAACTGGAAACTCTTAATGCTACCCCAAATACATAATATATATATATATATATATATATATATATATATATATATATATATATATATATATATACATATATATAATTAATGTAGGGTTGTGTAGATTGGTCGATCTATGGCGATAAATATGGATTAATTCGGGAAAAAATTCATATTTCTGAGAATTTTCCTGATGCTAATTTATTATAAAAGATACAGGATATATCTTTGTATGTATGTAGATTTGCAAGTATGTGGGGTTATCAAATATGAAATGAATTATTCTGTCATTCTTACAGATAGAAGTTTTATTGTTGAGTCGTTCCATTGAGGGATTTAAAATTTTTTTATATAATTTTTCATATAAATTTTTACCTAAGTTTACATTGCGATTTATGACAGTCAGAATTGTTTTCATGATCGTGATTAATATTTAATCCGACACAAGTTTGTATGTTGCACACGTAGACAAGCAGAATAAATGGGACGTGTTATCATTTTGAGCTTATCTTTGTTTATACGTTTAAGTTTATTCGCGTTTTTGTACGCGAGCGATTTTCCAAACACATAAAAATATTTAAAAAAGAGGTCATATATGGTCGTCCTAGTGTAATTTATTTCTAAGTGCTTTTTGAAAAGATTTTGACGAAAATATTTTGACGATTTTCCACGAAAAATCTTTCGTGGAACTTACAAAATTATAGAGAGTGTAATTGCCATTAATATTTACGGATCATATATTTTATTCATTATGTTTTTTCTTTTTCCTTCAAAAAAGGTCTTCTGTATTGTCTTCATACAACCAGTTGTATTCGAAAAATCCGCAAAAGGACATTTGGTGAGATGATGGCAATTTTATGCTCATCATGTACCCGGTAACGAATCTCGACCAAAAAAAACTTTAGCGCACGACAAAAAAGATACCTTTTAAACTTAGTATGAGTATGAAGATATTATAAAGAAGAAAAATTTTTATATGTTTGCATGTGTTAATAATCGCCATATATTTCTTTGAAGAAATAAACGGCGATTATTAACTACAGACCGACAAGAGAACTTAAAACGGTACTTATGCGATTTAAGAAAAGTATATCTATTTTTCTTGATCAATATTAGTTACTTATTAGTACGTTACCTCAAATAATTTTAAGCAGTTAGAGTAAGAATGAAGCAAGTCGAAAATCAAAATAATATCCGGGAAAAAGTATCTAGATACTTTGGTTCGGATTATGTATAGAAATAAAATCGTAGTTAAAACCGAAACCGTAAACACCGCTGTTTTAAATTAATATTATTTCAATGTTTAAATTGATATTATTGCAATGTATTTTATAGATCTAATAAAATAGGGATATATATTATTTTTCATGTAAGATGCGACTCACCCTCATGATTGGTAGTAGTCTGATTAGAACATATAAAAATAGTAGGAGACGTATAGTATCATAAACTTAACTTGGTGGTAAAAATACTGATAACTAAAGTTTTAAACGTCAGAAATGGTATTCGGTTTTCTGGGTAGTAGCAATACTATAATGTATATGTATAGTACCATTATCATACTATATGTTAAACTGTATATCTTCACCCAGAAATATTTTCACTTTTCTTTTCATTAGTGTGACCCAGTTATGTTTCACGTATACCCCAAGAATAAAGGTATATATTTATTCTCTAAATTTCTTCGGTGGATTTTTAGACGTGTATAATTAAAACGTATACTCTGAGGAAGAAAATCTTGGTCTAATCATTAGCATATACAAATAGTTATATTAATATTTTAAAATTGAACATAAAATTCCAAATAGTTTATTGCAATATATTTACCACATTAGCATCAACTTCTTTTTTACGAAACTCAGAATACCTCAGTTTAACAGTTCACTAATTTTGTTATTATTTTTTTTATTTCAATTATATTTCAAAATAATTATTTCACTTAGTTTTAGATGAGAGTGAAGTACGGTCGTTGTCACAAATTATATCCACTGTTTCAAGAATATTGACAGAAAAATAGCCATCTTTCAATTTGTTGTATTACAAAGATCTAGGAACAATGTAATGTTGAACACACTACAATCAGCTTTACAGTAATTTTGGACATTTCTCTTAAATGGAAATAAAAGCCATTTATCATGATTTTAAAAAATTGTTCCATTCGATTTCAAATGCTAATGGAGTCCTTAAGTTGTGAAGCACCATAATTGTATAATTTAAGCGGACGTCGACCCAAATGTCCAATACAAATGCATAAGTGAATAATAAAATATTTTCGTAATATATACATTCAGGTAGTTAGACGTATTTTGAATAGTCCCATCTGCGTAGAAATATTACAATTTACCATTCGCAAAAGTGAGTGTTTGAAAAAAAAGAAGGTTTTTGTAGGAATATTTTTTGAAGGCGAATATTTTTTTGTGACGTTCGTGCGTTTCATGTATAGATTGTAAAGGAAACCAACGAAAATGGGCCTGGTGTTAGTTAAAGAGAACATAATTTTGATAAGTCACATTTTAAGAATATAAAGAACTAAATAATTAAACGACTGACATACAGAAAAGCGAAAAATATGAGATATTTTTTTATGATGATACAATACAATTATACAAATAGCTATGAAAATATTTGTGAGATCTAAAACGAAAAACGTGCTTTGTAAGTTCACTTAGCCACTAATAATTTTATAGCACAAACGATATGATCTATTCTGCGAGTTTTATCAACGACAGCTATTTTTTACATCCTTGCTATTTATCCCTTGCATGCACCCCATGTTTTCGTGTTAGATTTTAAAATTATTTTTATAGCAATTATAAATTCACAATCACATATTTCCAGGACAATATGTGTCGGGTAAGAAAACTGTATCGGGCTAAAAATCTTTATGAAGCAAATTACTTTATTTTTTTCAGTCCGTTTTGAAAATGTGATTAATTAAAAAAAAATTGAGTAAACAACTATTGTCTGCTTTTTAGTGGTATGTGTGAAAATTGGCAATCTATTTTAAAAACCTTAGTAATGATCATAATAATACATTCTTCAATTCAGACATGTTACCTTATATACATTAATCGCAAAAAGCGCGAATAAAATTGAAAAATGAAATTGAGCCCCACTAATTTATTGTGACACAAAATTAGCCATGGGTGTAGGTAAGGTTAATTGTGTGGGCGTCTACTTTGTGCCGAATAGACGACCGGCCCAAAGTAGGTGCTCATACGAGTAATTAATTCATGTTATTAAAATAGATAAATTATTCTCTATAAATAATAGTAGTAGGGGTAGCCCCCTATTAATTTTTTTAATGTAGTTATCGGATTAATGTTTTTCTCTTCTTCAAAATTCGAAAATGAAAAATATTGCTATTTTAAAATTTTCATCATCACGTTATAAAAAAATACCACTCTCAATTTTTAAATTGAACTTATTTGAATAGCTAGTAATATGATAATAGTTCATTTATCATAAATATGAACTATTAGTGATAATATTACGTAGTCTAATTTGAATGATGATTTTGTTTAATTATTATTTAAAGCGATGACGTTTACAAATGTCTTTTTAAGTACAATAATTAAAAATTACATTATTTTCCGTCGCATAGAGTACTGTTGTGTACTTCTTGTGTTACTCTTCCTTTATTTTTTTACGTAATAGTTTGTTTTGGCAAAGAACCAAAAGTTATTGTGCCCATTTAATGACTATTCTGTGATATTTACGTTAATCTAGATACCAAATTAATAAAACACATCCTGCCCAATTTCTGGAATATTGCTTGATTAAATACTATTATATCATTGACGGATAGTAAATCACAAAAATGTATCCTATTACTGTTATTCTGCCATGGTTGAAAAATATTCAAACCAGAAATCTTTTTTTTTCATCAATTAAAATGCCAACTATATTTTCCTTCCATAACTAGTTATAGTGGAACTCGAATTTAGTGATGTTTATTTTTTCTGTCATCTCTTCTATACAAGTGTTGTTTTTGATTCTAGTAACGTCTAGTTCTAATACTATGTTGATTTTATGGGTCTCCTATTAGGATAGAAGAGTAATAATTAACTGTAATATTTTTATTCGTTTTGTTGTGAACAATTCTGTAAATCAACTCGTCAATTTAATTATATTTTTATTAAGAATTCTTATTAGTTTAGTAGTTATGTTACCTATATTGACTTGTTGTTTAACATGTAATAAAAGAACCTGTATATTAAAGAGTTTATATCTAGCTTGGGCTTCTGATATCCACCGTAATAAATTCCTTAAGATGAAACTAGTAAAACAGCAAAAATAACAGGCTTATCCCCAAGCCTCCCAAGCTTCGTCAATGAATAAAAATTGGTATTTTATTTCCACATATTGCCAGTCGAGGATAAAATATTGTATTGTCGTGTATCGAGGATAATGTATGGTATATGTGTTTTAAGGTCTACTGTCCGTAGACTACCCGGTAGTTATTAACAACTCTTGTTGACTTTCACATATGTAAAAAAAATCAATAAGCTAATTTGTTCAACATCTTTCTCGTATATATTTATTCAAAATTATATCACCAAAAGAAAATGTAAAAAATAATTCAAGTTCTCTTCCATCCATCATTTCAGCTTTAATAATTTAAATCTAATAATTTATTCTTTTAAACGCTGTCCTTTTTAAATTTATTATTCTACTAAACTTTACATCTAAATAAAAGCTTTTAATTTATCGACTCTTTATGAGTTACAGTGAAGGTTCATTTACATAATAGAAATTTAGAAAACAGTATCTAATGCGATTATTCTTAATAAAATGACATGTTTGTATATATTTCATTGTATTGTATTTCATTCGTTTGTATTGTATTTCATTCGTATTGCAATCTCGAGATATTACGTACTTGGCTTGTTAACAAACTGAATTAGGCTGTGCGCATATCACCTTTTTCTGCGCGACCCTTGTAGATTATGGTAGAGGGTGTAAAACCGTGACTCGGTTATTGTACCTCTTTCCTTCCGTTCGGTGACATCAAGTGTTGCGGTGGCTATTTGTCCGGAATCCGTATCTAGAAATATATAAGAATAACCCATTTGTCTTTCACAAATTTTAATATAACACAACAATAAATTAAAGATTTTGATATACATTTTTAAGCTTTGTAGAATTGAGTATCTTGTCGATATTCATGATATTAAGCCAGAAAAGTGTCACGTTGTCACTACTTCAGAACGTAGTGAAAAAAATCTATTACTTCTGATTTATAACTTATCAGAAAGTTAATATGGGGTTGTTAATTTGTGTGCAAGAAAGTATTTATCCTCAGTGCTTTTTGATGTACAAGACAGTACTGCATGTACATACAAGTGACTAGTTTGTATGCATATACAGTCTTATGTATGTTACTGAGTATTACGGAAGATAGATTGAACATAATATTCTGCTATTTTTCAATTATTCTGCTATTTTTTAATATTCTGATATTTCTGCTATTTTTTTTTCATATTCAACTTTACATATAAAAGTGTGTGATGTTTTCATTTTAAATTTTAAAATATATAGATGTTTTCATTTTCAATTTGTTTTTTTTTCTGAAGAATATATATATTCTTCATAAAAAAAACAAATTGATAGAGATATGTAGTGCATAATAAATATATAATATTTTGGCAAGATGCATAAAGCCGTTTTTGAGAAATTGTAAATAATTTTAATGGGAAGTAAACATTCTAGCAAACAAGGAATATCATTACGACTTCAATAATAAATGTAAAGTGAATACTGTGTTGCAATGTTCCATCTGATAACTGCGATAAATACTTATTTCTCGGAAATATTTGACCATATCCTTTATAAGGCCGTTATTTGTTTATTTATTTTGATAATTATTGAAAACATGCTTGTTCATTATTGTATATATATATATCTAATCGAATCCATTGAATTTTTTAATTACTAATTTTCTAAAAGAATTTTAATGCATTGACACATATTTTAATTTGTGTTGTTGATAGTTGGCGATAAATCTTGAAAATAAAGTTGATAGTTGGTGATAGGCTTGTGTCGGAATTATTAAAATAGGATATGTATGTGCAACGAAATATAACGTAAGAATGAGTAATACTGTATGTAATTAGTAAGATGGATGATATATAGTTTAGAAAGATGACTTTGTTATGAGTAAAGCACAAAACTAGCATGCCACGTTTGAATGAATGCGTTAGTCGATTTTGATCTCGTTCGGTCTGTGATATAGTTCTCGTTTTCAATGACGAGAACTCTAGAAATATCCACTTAGGTTCTGTTAATACGCAGATATTTTATGACTGTCAAAAATATTGTCTATTTCCATTGTACCCAAAAATTCATGATCGTATTGGCTGACAGTAGTGGGACTGCAATTAACGGTAATTTTTAAGATCCTTACTGCAAACAACTTTATTATTCTTTGAAACTAGTTTTGGGTATTTAAAATTAATATAATAAATATTTTTAAAATAATGGATTTTTGTCTAGGGATTCCTACTTGCTGCACTGTAATATGTTGTCCTTGGTTTTATGTAAATATAATCTGCTTTATCGCGTTATTGTTTTGGTATTTTTTCCTTCTCAATGCTTACTGAGTTTATGCTATTTCGGAAATCGTAAATTATGGATTGTTGTCATAACCAGTCGTTATTTGTGTCCTGTTTAGTTTCAATTTTGAGTTCATTGCTTTTATGGAAATTTTGTGTTATTTTGAAGATGGTAAATTTTGTGTTATTCTCAAGATATTCTTAAGAATTTAGATCTCATGATCTATTTACTCTAAATTGACAAAATAAGAAAGTTAGTTCCCGAGCTGCATCAGTAGAAATTCGGTCATATTTTTGAAAAGAGATTGCTTCAGTGATGATTGAATATTTGTCATCTATTTCAAACTTACATGCCCAATCTTCTTTTAAATATTATAAATAATACACAGAATGTGGGTATAATCTCATTAAGAGAATAAAAATTTATTCGCCTTCATTCTTGGATTACTTCCTTCTTTTACGAAAGGTAATTTATTTTTAAGGCCATGAAACCGGACATAATTAAATTTTATGTTGTCTTCGATAAATATTTTTAAAAGCACGGCAAAATTAGTAAAGGTTTCAATTTGTTTAATTGTAGCTTATCTCGGAAATAGTTATATATTCTACCGGAATTTAATTTTATTAGATGTTTGGTTAGTGAATTATGAATTAATACATATTTGTTTTTATGACGTAGGTACTTACGTTGATCCCCTACTTACTTCATCTAGATATTTTATAGTTTATCGAGGAACTAAATTTATTCCATCTGTTTAATATGGTTACCTGAAGAGGTCGCTTTTATCAATAAATTATTTGCAGGAATATATTATTTATGATGTAAATCGTCGTAAGTGCATTGTTAAAGCAGTGCAAGAGATTAGAGTTCAAGAAAAGAGTGGCTGAAAGAGAAAATCAGACTAAAGTAGCTGGTGGTACTTTGTTAATATTGTCAATTATAATTTCATACAGCCTGGTACAAGATTTGTCACACGTACATTGCATGACCTACTATTAGTATATTGTAGTTAAAGAATCTATATCATTTAATTGCTTTTTTTTATTAGTACAGCATGACCGCGTAACCACATGTAACATAATGGACCGTCTTAAACTTGGAAGAATTACAGCATAAAGTCATAACTTTGTCACTCGTGGTAACATTGTTTTTAATTTAGCATTAACTGATCTGAATAGAGACAAATACTTTTATCTCTATTCCATTTTAAAAGGGATCAATTCTAGTTCCAGAAAATCGTGGGTGATATCTTCAAAGAAATCATCTATTTTCGTTCATCGGTCTTTAAATTGTCATAAAATGATACAAAATTTCATTGAAAAATATAGTTCCATACTTTGTATATATATAAAAGTTATTTATATATTAAACATTTTGATTACATTTTGAGTTCGTGCTAACAAAAAACATTAAAACTTAAAGTGTTATTATTTCCTTATGTAAAATCTAAATGAACTTCTAGAATTTGCCCTAGAACAGTAATACTTCTGATATTAAATGCGACATTTTTAATGAAATAATTTTTTTTTTAAATGAGGCATGATTTTTTTTTAAATTTATTCAAACAAGTACACACTCATAAATTTTTAGCATTACTAGACTTCGTGTTATAAATTTTCAAAACTAACTTGTACGCGCACGTAAAGTTCATACCGTACTAACGTAAAGTGATTGGTACGCACTTTAGGTGATTGAAGCGCAACCTTCGGATATACAATATTCAAAAAACCGTTGTAAGTTTCGAATAACTTAAGAAGTAATTAAAATATAATAAACGCATTTCAAATATTTTCTAATTGTTTTAATTTTGCGAAGTAATGTATTTCGTCATGTCTTTCGCTTTAATTAAAATTAAATTTAATGTTGATATAACTAATTAAAGTGTGTTCAATAAATTACTGCAAACTGATAGTTTCACTCAGCTATGCATTTCCAAATATTTTTTTAGATTACTTTCCATTTAATACTTAAAGGGATGGCCGAATGAAACAAGCAAATCTATTCAATTTTTTTAAGCGTTTATCAAACGATTGTGTACGTTTTTAATTTTTTTTGGTACAAATAAGTGCTAAATAAATTTTACTATTATTCAATATATAATCCTTCAAAATTATATATATTTTTGGTTACACAATAAACCTCCCCTCCCTCCAACACTCCCATCCAAAAATTCAAAAATAAAATAGTTTAATTTCATTTACTGAAATAGTTTTCGATCATTAAAGTCTCTAGTTAAGCAATAGTTGAGCTTTCTAAGTTACATGGTTTGAATTTTAATATATTATGACAGACAGATAGAGCCAGGATTTCCGATCTATCCATAACTGTGGTTTGCAGAAGTGTTCCGTTTTCGCTTTCAGTATGAAACCCTAAAAACATTTAAAATTTGATCGCATCTGATTTCTGAAGATCAATTGAGCAGGAAATGTATTCGCAAAGCTCAATTGCTCCCATATTCATCATTAGTAATCACGTCAGTCCATAAATATTTAACTCGATCGAGTACTTGCTTAAAGTATTGCTGTGCTCGCCTTGCCACCCACATTACAAAGCCTCTATCCGTACTATACTGGATCACATTCAATCTCGTTGAATAAAACGAAAATTCCTAAAAATATCGCCACAATAAATTTGTCTTGTCATCCTTTGCCTAAACGTTAGGTTTAAACATCAATAATTGGTCAAAAATATTTTCAATGCTCATCCTCTTTAACTTGTTATTTAGGAAATGAAACAAATTACCAAATTGCTTCCAATTACTTTGTACCTAGTATGAAAATTAGGAGATAACAAATGAAAAACCCTTTCAGTGACTTACTAATAAGAATAAAAATTAAAAAAGCAATAAAAAAATACAATTCGCATAGTGACTAAACTGCTATTCAAAAAAATACTTGTAAATTTTCCTATAGAGATAATTAAGATACTATCATCTTTTAATATCACAGTAAGATACAGCAGCATTCAAGAATATTTTTTTTTACCTTAAAACTATTTCTTACATTTAGTTGCATTAAAAATCTAAATACCCTTCCTGTGAGTTACTGCTTGTAAAATAAAAAGAAAAAAGAAAAAGTCAAAAAAACAAAGCGCGCCTGGTGACTAAACTGAATATGCAACTAAAAATTAAGAAAAATTTCAGTATAACTCCTATAAAAATAGTTAATTAACAGTAGTTTCTTAGTATTATTATTTATGATTAATTAATAGTTTATTAGCACTATTATTTTTTTAATATCTCCGCAATATTCGGTAGCATGTAACAAGGTTTATTTTTATTATAATTCCATTTTCCTATATTTAGTTAATTAATTTTTATGATAAAGGCTCTTTTATGATTCAAATGTTTGATCGGATAGAAGATAAAAAGTTTCACCTAAAACAACGCAATATTGTTATTCGATCCCAGAACTCTCCTATCAATATTATAATTCGTTCTGTAGGGCAAATATTTACTTGGAGGATACTTTCTTTACAACTGTATAAATTACAAGTTATTACAACCAACTTGCTACTTCTCAATTAGTTTAGAATAATGAACTCGTCGAAAATTGATTATAAAATGTATTCCATTTTCAAATAAGTCCGTCCGTTTTTCTTTGAAATGGCTTGACTTTGAGACTTGAATTGATAATAAAATATATTATTATTAATTCAAGTTTCAAAGTCTAGCTAGCTTTAATCTTAGGTAATAAAATCCAATAATATAACATTGTTAGTAAAAGTAATGTTAAATTAAGTATTCGTTAAGGTGAATTAGGTACTCGTAATTTTTTCTTAATCCAATATAGAGTGTACTGTTTTAAAGGTTTTAAAAATATGATAAAGGCTCATTATTTCCGAAACTATTCAACCCTAAATTAGAAAAAAATATGTATTTAGAAACTCACGCAAAGATTGCAGGAAAACTAAAGTGATAATCCAAATTTCTTGGTTTTTAAAATATGCGCGATATTTTCACGGTTATGAAGTATATAATAAACAATATGTTTACGTTGTCCATAGCATTTAAATTGTTGAAAATTGATCTACACATTTTGGAGCTGACTTTATTAAAATATTCATATAGAAATAAAAGGTCTTTATTAAAATATTCATATAGGGATAAAAGGTCTTTATTAAGATATTCTTTATGGATAAAAACTTAATTTTTTTATTTTATGTATATAATTTAGATTATATGTCATACGATACATGACATTTTAACAAATTAAATACACAAAAATATTTTTCAAAATTGCATAATTAAAAATATTTTCCAAAACGTATGCGATAAAGTTCGTTTACTTTTCCCTATTTCCGAAACTACTCAGCTTATAAACGTGAACAAAACAGGGTTGGCAAAATCTGACTAGAGGATTACAGGAAAACTGTAACAATAACCCTAGATCTTGTAACTTTTTGTACGTGCAGCATGTTTAGGACCTGTAAATGATATAGTAGACAATTTAATTAGGTTTTGAAAAATTAAAATTTAGAAAAAAGTATTTACCCTCCGACATAGATATATGTGTACGGAACACTCATCGCCAGTTGACCTAATTTGATTTTTACCTGTGATATAAATGTTATATCGTTTTTTAATATTTTCTTTATTAAACGTGATTCATTACACTACTATTGTTTAATAAGGCCAAAAGTTTTTTTAGAATGCATTTTGATACTAGATTTATTTACAGAAATCAAGATACATATTTTATAATATATATGTATATATATATATATATATATATATATATACACATTTTTTTTTTATTTCGTAAAAAAATATACTATATATTTCACAAGTCCGTGAACTCTTGTCTATTACTGAATTCATTATTGCTTGTAACGTAACTGCCCTCACAATCGTAATAATCTTAAATCGTATCATGAGTTAGTTTTATATACAATAATACTTAAGCGATGTCTAATAAAATTTTAAATTAAAATTTCTACTAAAATAATATGTCGACTCAACTGGAAAAAAAGTAAATTCTGACTTAAATCAAATTAGAATACGTATGACTCGAAAAAATATAATTGTTTCCTGTAACATTTTTAAAACCAAAAAAAGAGAGAATAAATCACTATTTTCAGAATTTCCTTTTATTTTTCTGCTTTCTAATTGCTTGTCGTGATCAAAACAGTGTTTTCTAATTGGTTGTCGTGATCTAAACAGTGTTTTCTAATTGCTTGTCGTGATCTAAACAGTGTTTTCTAATTGCTTGTCGTGATCTAAACAGTGTTTTCTAATTGTTTGTCGTGATCTAAACAGTGTTTTCTAATTGTTTGTCGTGATCTAAACAGTGTTTTCTAATTATTTGTCGTGATCTAAACAGTGTTTTCTAATTGCTTGTCGTGATCTAAACAGTGTTTTCTAATTGCTTGTCGTGATCTAAACAGTGTTTTCTAATTGCTTGTCGTGTTATAAACAGTGTGATCTATTATTCGGAGGCTAAATATCACTTACAATTTCAGCTTCATGTTGCAAAATTGCTTATTCCGTTGTTTCTTGTATATAACATGGGGTTTGAATTTCAGAGATATAATTATCGGAAAAAGTCATTCAGCCTCGAATTAAACAGGAAAAATAGCTTAACCCATTGCGATAAACAAAGAGAGATAAACTGTACAATTTTCTACAGAGCTCCAGGATAACAAAGCAGATACAACCAGACCCATGGTGAAGTAGTCTGATGATTTACGATTTACTAACCTAACACTGGAACAAATGAAACGCTAAGGGTGATCCAACATTCAGAGCCGGGTAGTGGAAGGTTGTTCGAGGATTTTTTACTTATCGGATCTTATAGATATGGAGTCCTGTAGACAGGTTTCCTAAAATACTTATGTTTACCTGTGTTAGTTCCAAAATGTGCCTTCCAGTACTATTACAAATTAAATGTAAAGTACCATAACGTAAAATTTAACTACAATTTTCATTGATTTTGAATTTTTGTTCTAATGCACGATGTCCCCGAAAAAGAGACATAAATAAATAGATTCTCACATCGATGCCGGCCACGTGCAATATCCGGGTAATTAGCAGCCGAACACGTAGAGCTGAACACAATCGCGAAAATGAGCGGGGAATTACGATTGCAATTATCGTGATGTAGCTTTTGCATTGAGCCAGCACGTGCTCACTATCGAACTGTTCCTATCTCACTGAGTAAGTGAAAAATTACTCATGCCAAAGATTATTATAATCGTATTTATAGTTTGCCGCGTTCTAACTTATTACAAATATGACTATAGCACTCTACAAATTGACACTCGCATGTGATTTGTTTGGCAACTTTTGATTCAATTAATGAGTGTGAAAAATAATAAAAATAATATTGATAAGGAAATAAGACGAAAAATTAGTTATTAGCTTTTGGCCTTAATAAACTATAATAGTCTAATGAAGCACGTTTAATAAAGAAGTTCATGTCTTCTTTTTAAAAAGTAGTTAATGTCTTCTTGTAGCTATTAGAAAGCTGAAAAATAAGACGAAATTCTAAAAATAGTGATTAATACTCTCTTTTTTTTATTTTAAAAATATTACAAAAAACAATTATATTTTTTCGAGTCGTATTCTAATTTTATTTAAGTCAGAATTTACTTCTTTTCCAATTGAGCCGACGTATTATTTTAGTACAAATTTTAATTTAAAATTTTATAGGCATCGTCTATTGTATATAAAACTAGCTCATGACACGATTTAAGATAATTACGATTGTGAGGGCAGTTACGTTACAAGCAATAATGAATTCAGTAGGGTAAGGTTGCTTAAGTCGTACCCCCTAAGGGAATACCGCTGTAATATTTACTGTAATGTATATAAAACAAATTATTTTGCATTTATTAAATCTTTATTTAGTTGCCTTTTAATCAACATCCATATAAATCTTTTATTGAAATAGGTATTTTTGCATTTTTCGAAAATGTAGCTTAGGTATGACTTAGGCCCGTAGTCGCCTAAATCGTACCGGGTATAGCCTAAGTTGTACTTAGAAAATAGACTTCAGTAAAGCCATAACAATAAACTATATAAAATAGTAGTTCAAAACAAGAGATCACACGAACAACTAAAAAACTAAAAGTAATTAATTCTGAAATAAACATAACTTTTTTGGTTACAAAATTAAACCTAATAGCTAAAATAAAATTATAATCTCTCCAAAAACTTAAGTAATTCTTAAAAAATTAACGAGACTGAACACAAATGTCACAAATATATTTCCTAATTTTACTCTCAACACCAGCACATAGGTCATGTATCCAACCTTTACATTTTAAGCACTGGGCCATATTTTCTTCGCGATCTTCTTCACATAGTTGGCATGACGACGATTCTTTATCTTTCATTTTTTTGTTTTTCTTCTTCTTGCATGTTTCATCTGTATTTTTTCTTTTGGTACTTTTATTTATTATTTTTTCTATTTTGACACTATTCAAATCGAATATAGGCTTCTTTCTTTTATTTTTGTTTTCCTTCGCTTCCATTTCATTTTTATAAGGAGTTGAAGTTAATTCCATTGTTGGGTTAGTAGCTTTTGTAATTTTCTTAATTACTGATTTATACAAGACATAGGAGATAAAATATTCAACTGAGACTTTATTTGTTGATTATTTGTCAAAATATTATTATCATGTGATGTATCTTGTGATATCGTAGAAAGTTCAGGTTGATAGGTGGTGTTGAATTCCTGTATGCTAAGGGTGGTGTTGTAATTTTTGGTGGTATTGAAACTATTGGAGGGCATACATCCCTTACTGATGGTGATACATCTACTGATGTTGTTAATATAGATGGTGATGTAATTCTGTCTGGTGTTTCCGTAGTTGGTTGGCTTGAATGAACAACTTCTCATTTGATAGATCAGAGACGTATACAGAAGCTACAAAATCCTCTTCTTTTATAATATTTCTGTCACAAGGAAATAATCCAGTTCCTTTAAAACCATTTAAGGCAATATCCATGCGAACCGACCTAGGATATGCTTTTCCAAGCAGCTCTGCAACATTAGCTCGTTTTATGACACCGCCAGGATTTGAGCGTAGCCACGTTGATGCGGCTTCATTGTAAGAACTTTTCAACGATTTAAAAAACGATCTGTCTAGCGGCTGTAGGCGATGTGTTGTGTGAGCTGGAAAAGAAAGCATTACTATGCCATAGTCGCGAGCTATCTGAATCGCTTCTATATTTTTGGTATGTGTGCTATGACCATCTAGCAGAAGCAGAATTTGTTTTTGGTCGCCTTTTTCTAACCTCGTGCACTTGATAAAATGTTGAAGCCAATTAACAAACATTTCTGGCGTTATCCAACCATTCTTTGAATAACCAAATGCTGTGTTTGGCGGAGCTCCATTTGTTAAGATATCATTTAGTCTACTGCGCTTAAATATCATAACCGGTGGTATAATTTCTCCTGCTGCATTCATCGCGCATACGCATGTTGTGGTCAGGCCCCTTTCTCCGCTTGTGACTGCACCTACTTGGTGTTCACCCTTTTGAGCAATCACTTTGGAAGGCTTATGAACGGTAGATAATGTAGTTTCGTCCACAGTATATATTTCATGTGCAGCAAACTTGTATTTATTTAATATTTCTGCGTACTTGTCAAACAAATCATTAACGCGTTCTTTATTGAACCCTTTACTTCTGGCCATCGATGTTGGTTCTGGAACACGCAAGGACAAATCAGGATGACTTTCATAAATCTATAATACCACTTTTTGCCTGCTATTTTCTTTTCTTTATTAAAACGATGAGGTAATTTAAATTTTTCAGCAAGCTCGAAGGCAAGTTTCCTGAACTCAGTAGGGGTTAGTCCAAAGAAACACGACTCTAAGTTAATTAAATGCTGTGCTAATATTCATATCGTTAGGTCTTTCGATTTTTTTAATTTTGTTTAATCCTTTCAAATGCCATCGCAGAGTAGGCTTCGGTATATTATATCTTCTACCTGCTTCATTAAACCCAATTTCTCCATTCCGATGTTTTTCCAAAGCTTCATTCATATCCTCATCCTTCCAAGTATTATACTTTCTCTTCGCCATATTTATTACCTGATAAAATGATAAGAAATTTATTAAATAATTTTCTTAATACCTAAATCGTACCGGTACGAGTAAGGGAATTTGCAAAGGTACGACTTAAGCAACGGAGTCTTTCAAGGTTAAATCAAAGTAACCGATATAACCTTCAAAAGTACTCAAATTTGAATATGCATAAACGATTGTCTAAAAAGTATTACAAATACATGTTATCACAAAAAAATATAAACTACCTGTTCCTGCCATAGATAGCTTACAAACGAGACATAAATTTTAATGAAAACAGTGAAAAAAACTTACTTTTTAATTATTTTTGCTTCACGCAGCCAGCTGGCCCTCCGCTTGTTTTCGTGTATTTGCCCGACTAAATGGTTCTGGCTAACGGCACTAGATGGTTCATTTGATAAGTAACAACCGAGATATTAGCGCGGTACGACTTAGGCGGTGGTACGACTAAAGCAACCTTACCCTAATAGACACGGGTTCACGGGCTTGAGAAATATGTAGTATATTTTCTTAAGAATTAAAAAAAAAATATATATATTTATGTTTATATATATATATATATATATATATATATACATATATATATATATATATATATATATATGTATATATATATATGTGTGTGTATTATAAAATATAAATCTGGATTTCTGTTAATAAATCTAGTATGAATATGCATTATATGTGTGTGTATTATAAAAACTTTTGGCCTTATTAAACTATAATAGTCTAATGAAGCACGTTTAAGAAAATATTAAAAAACAGTATAACATTTATATCACAGGTAAAAATCAAATTAGGTCAACTCGCGATAAGTATTCCGTACACATATATCTATGTCTAAGGGTAAGTACCTTTTAAAAATATTAATATTTCAAAACTTAAATAAATTGCCTATTATGTCATTTACAGGCCCAAAACATGGTGCACGTACAAAAAGTTATAAGATCTAGGGTTATTGTTATAGTTTTCCTGTAATCGCCTAGTCAGATTTTGCCAACCCTGTTCTTTATATTTTTATGCTGAATAGTTTCAGAAATAAGGGAAAGTTAATGAACTTTATTGCATACGTTTTGGATAATATTTATAACTATGCAATTTGAAATTTTGAAAAATATTTTTGTGTATTTAATTTCTTAAAAAGTCGTATATCGTGTGGGGTATAATCAAAATAATACACACGATATATAAAATAAGAAAATAACGTTTTTAATACTTTTATTCCTATATGAATATCTTAATAAAGACCTTTTATCCCTATATGAGTATTTGAATAAAGACCTTTTATTCCTATATCTATATTTTATTAAATTCGGCTGCAAAATATGTGGATCAAATTTCTGCAATTTAAGTACAATGAAGAACGTAAAAATATTGCTTTCTATATACTTCACATTTTAAAAACCAAGTGATGTAGGATTATTACTTTAATTTTCCTCGAACTTTTGCGTGGGTTTCTAAATATACAGGCTGTCCAGTGGCAGATTTCAAAGTTTGAACAAACATAGTTTCGGAACGCAACACATAAGATGAGCGCGGGGGGCGTCGTTAGAAGCGCAAGCGGTGCGGATGTTTTAGTAGCCATGGAACAGTGGAGTGGAAAGCACCGCGCTTTTGCCGTCGAGGCGAACATTTCGAGTAGATTTTCGCTGTCTGTAGCACGCCGTCGATTTAATAATCGTTAAAGTATTCGTCGATTACGTGATGGACCATCGATCGACCTCATTCAGTCATGGGTAGCAAAGTTCAGAGCTACAGGATCAACATTAAATAGGCCCAGGCGGCTACCAATGGTGTAGACCATTGGTAGCCGCGGATGAAAATGGCGAGCATTATGGTTTCTGTCGTTGAAAATCCCCGTTTATCACTGCGTACACGTTCATCGATACTGGGAATTCGGAAATCAACTTTACAGGTAATAATGCAAAAAAAGCTCAAGTTCCATCCTTATAAAATTCAAATTGTTCAAGATTTACACGATTCTGACTTTGAACTAAGAAAAACTTACGCGGAGGTGATGTTGTTGAGATTTCGTACTGCTACCCGGATGGGCAACATATTCTTTAGTGACGAAGCTCACTTTTACATTGGAGGATATGTGAATAAGCAGAACTCTCGTAATTGGGATGTCCACAACCCAAGACAAATACATCAAGAGCCTTCACATAAGCCTAAAGTAACAGTCTGGTGTGCCATGTCTGCATCTGTAATCATAGGGCCTTATTTCTTTGAAAATCAACGTGGCCAAAGTGTAATTGTGAATTCGGAGAGATATACCCAGATGTTAAATGACTTTTTCAGAGTAGAACTACAGAATAGTCCATCCTTCAACCAAAACACATGGTTCCGGCAGGACGGGGCCACAGCTCACACTGCTAATGTGTCCATGAATGCAGTGCGGCAGTTATTTCCAGAAAAAAACATATCCCGAAACGGTACCGTACCGTGGCTACCTAGGTCACCCGATTTAAGCCCCTGTGACTTTTTATTATGGGGATACTTAAAATCCGTTGTTCACAAAACAAATCCGAGCACTGTGACACAACTTAAAGGAAATATTCGAGCCGAAGTCAGTAGGATACCCCAGTCGCTCTGCAAACGCGTTTTTGAAAACATGCGTGCTAGACTCGAAGAGTGTGTCAGACTTGATGGCCGCCATTTGAAAAACGTGGTTTTTAAAAAATGAAATCCGCATTTGTTGTTATAAAGTTAAAATAAACCTACTTTGTATTAGAGGTGTAGTTTCTTTTTACAATTTTTCAAACATTGAAATCTGCCACTGGACATCCTGTATGTGTGTTTTTTATTTAATTTTAGCTTAAATCAAATCGGAATCAAAAATAATGAGCCTTTCTCATATTTTTAAAACCTTTAAAATAGCGCACTCTATATTGGATTAAGAAAAAATTACGAGTACTTAATTTACCTTAACGAATACTAAATTTAACATTATTACATTACAAATTAATATTGTTATCCTTTTATGAATGTTTAAATATGTTGAAAAAGAATAAAATTTCTTAGAGGGAAGAGTAAGCGTCCACGTGTGCCACTATGATGAGCACTATGGAAAATTGAATAGATAACTCATGTAGTCACTGACATTTCTTACGTTCATTGTCACATAAAGCAAGTGGAGAAGAAAACCAGAAACCCAACAAATCAAACGGAAGCAAGAACTGAATATGAATATCTTCTCAATGCATGTCAATGTCACTTTTTTTCGCAAAGATCGCTGGATAAATCATTGGAAAATTATCTAACTGCTGTTTGTAATGTCTGCCTGATGTGATATATTCTTATAATATCTTATAAAATAAGACATGTTTAAAAATATCTAAATAAATGAGGAAAATCATAAATGTGTCACCCTTATTATAACATTTCAATCACAAACATAGTCGGACGGAATGCATTTAATACTTGCTGTCAAGTTATTTTTTATCTAATTTCCCATTGAATATTGGAAATCTGTAAAATTAAAATTTGTTATTCCTTGAAGTATTTTTACAAAATCAGTCGTGTTATATTTAGAAACTTTCAATACATAAAAATTGGATATAAGTTCAGTACAGCAAAAATATAAATTTTTAAGCGAACAATGTACATGAAAAATTACGTATTTAAAAAATACGAATCTTATTGCAAAAATTGATTTTAAAAAATTTACTTTCAATATATATTTTATTTTATTTTGTTACTGCTGAAGTATTTTTCACTTTAAATGTATAATTATATATTACACACTCAACAAATAACAATTTATATATATAATAATAATTTACAAAGTATTAAAAAGGTAAATAATTATGTCCATTAAATATTTAGTTTACGTGACATACAAATTTTTAAAATTATTTTTTCGTGTATTCTCTTTACTCACTTTAAATTTTTTCTTTTTATTTTCTACCTATTATTAATTTGCAATTTAAAAAAATTATGGAGAGTTAGGAACAGATTTTTAAGATTGGTAGAATTGAATATTTTTGTTAATATTAAGTGAGATAGACGCATGTTCTCAAAATTTTGTAAATCGGTATTAATTTCTTATTTAACTTTCTCTTAATATCGCCATCCATATTTATATGTTTATTAAATATGTAATATATAATTATAAAAGTAAAGAGAAAATAGTGAAAAAATGTGTAATATAAGAAATATAGGTATTATTGAGATTTTTCATCCAATAAATTTTTTATGAGAAAATAATTATTACAGAGACCTATTTTTTAAACATATTAATAATTTGTTTTTTATGTATATGCTATTTTTCATGTATATGTATTGCTAAACTGAACTGATTCCAGAAGTAAATAATACAATATACGTATGTAAATTCTATCATCTCTGACAATATTTAACAGGCTCCTTAAATATTTCCATTTCTGCTACAGCGAGCGCTGCGGTCGATTTCGTTACCCACACTCTGTGGTCCGCATCCGACCAATACATAAATAAAATTAAAGTGCATGATTTTATTACACCCAATTTGAAAATATTTTTCCGTTTGTATGTTCGATTACTAAAAGGAATGAAATTTAAAAAAAGGTCTTTTTTATTATGGTACCTAAAACGGAAAAAAAATGGAAAATTAAACAAAATCTCTGCCACACTGATGTGTGGCTGGCTATAGGAAAACGTGGGAGCGAGCAAGGGACGGAGAAGAGAGTGCAAGTCAGCTCGTGCGGGTTTTCAAATAGAGTAACTATTTCTGTTAAACGTAACAGTACACAAATAATATATTTTATTTCTGAATTTGTGGATGGGAGTGTTGAAGGGAGGGTCGGTTTATTGTGTAACCAAAAATATTTTTAATTTTGGCGGATTATATATTGAATAACAGTAAAATTTCTATAGAACTTATTATTATATGAAAAAATTAAAAACCTATACAATCGTTTAAAAAACCTGAATAGATTTACTTATCTCATTCCATTATCTTCTTAAGTATTAAATGGAAAGTAATCTAAAAAAATAGTTGGAAATGCATAGCTGGGTGAAACTATCAGTTTGCAGTAATTTATTGAACACACTTTAATTAGATCAAAATTAAATTTAACTTTAATTGAAGTGAAAGAAAATACTATATATATATATATATATATATATATATATATATATATATATATATATATATATATATATTACTTCGCCAAATTAAAACAGAAAATATTTCAAGTGTGTTTATTATATTTTAATTACTTATTAAGTTATTAAAAACTTATAGTGGTTTATTTGAACATTATAGATTCGAAGGTTACGCTATTCGAAGGTTACGTGCTTACCAATCACCTTACATGTGGTTAGTACGGTATGAACTTTACGTCCGCATATAAGTTAGTTGTGATAATTAATAACACGAAGTCTAGTAATGCTAAAAAATTGAGTGTATACTTGTTAAAAAAAATTAATTTTTTGCTTCATTGAATATATCGCATTTAATGTCATAAGTATTACTATTCTACAGAAAATTCTAGAAGTTCTATGCAAGGAAATAATAATACTCTTTAAATACTAATGTTTTTTTGTTAGAACAAACTCATAATATAATTAAACTTTTTAAGGAAACAATAATATGACAAAAGATAGTAAAACTTCTGTAAATATACGTTTAGGGCTACACATATACATATATATATATATATATATATATATATATATATATATATATATATATATGTGTGTGTACATAAAGCTGGTTGCCCTCCATTTCGTATTGATATGTCGATATTTGTGGCATAATTTCGTTATTTGTGGTAAAGTTTGATATGTATGGTACCTTTTATGGAAGTTATCTTACTTTTTATTTTAATTAACATAAATGTAACCTACTAAAATATAATTTTCATCCAGATCAGTTATATAGCACATAAATGTAAAAATTGATTCATCCACAAATTTGAATTTTTTGATTGCAATTATGAATTGAGAATTTTGAAGGGCTTCTCTATGTAAAACAATTGTTGTTTCATTTCAGGACATTTATGTAAGTAAATTGTCTAGGTTACCGCAATGTGATATTATAACATAAATTTGAATTCATGTAACTAAAAGTTTAGTGTCGAGACAAGAGAACGTGAAACTTTTCCCATGTAATACAAGTTGAAATAATATAAACAAAATAAGTAAGTAATCTAAATGCTTAACAATAATCTACTCTTCAACAAAAACAACATTACTCTATCAAATATGTATTAAAACTAAAGAACTAAAAATCAACGAATAAAATAACAGCACAAGAAGCTATAGGCATCAAAATAATATCTATTCAAACAAAGTTTTAAATTAACAGTTCACTTCTCTTAATTCACCTAAAAGCTATGTCTACACAATTAAAGTAACAAAGATATTAAAAGAAAGTAAAATCAAAACGTAAATCTTAAGAAATTTGTAAATAAGAAGAATCAAAGTATTAGTACTTATAAAAGGACTAATGCAACACACAAATAACTGAGTACTTATTTTGGAACAGAGTGAAATAAGTCATCAAATATTTGAGCAGACTACTGAACAATTGACTTAATTCCGCGTCGCCGTGCCGTCGGGATGTGATGCGCTCGTGATTTTACCGCGCCAAGCGTGCCATTTCCTCTTTCCGTTCACCCTATCCGTCTGCAAATATATTTCACCGAACGTCATCAAACTGGGTATATCTACTTTGTTCACTTTGAAAAATCTTAATTTCTATTGAGTTTGAAAATGTTTTTAAAGTAAAATCTATTATATTTAAAACAGTCATCGGGGCTCACACTTAAAAGATACGTATATGCCTGTTCAACATTTCTTTATAGACCTTTTTAAGTCGTACAACTCGCCCCCTTCCCCTTCCCCCACATACAATGTTACAGTATTTGTATAGTTTAGTCTTCTTCGTTACAAAATGTTTCTCCGACTACGTTGGCGTTGCTAATTCAATAATTATACAAACGTATACATATTAAACAGCCAACAGAATTCTGAAAAATTATAAGCGGTCACAATGTGAAAGCTTAAAGCTTAAATGAATTTGGTGTGTGTAATCTGCGTAAGTCTAAAAAAACAAAACTTTCCTCTTTGTAATATTAATGGGACAGTGTAGCTGTACCAAAAATACTAAAGGTAAAGGTGCCTTTACCTCGTGTATTCACTGAAGTAAATTAATAAATGCAAGGAACAAATTAATCGGAGAGGTAAGATTCCAAGTGTGTCAGTGGGTTTTTTTACCTAGTCATATATTACTTTCCAAATGTTTTATTAATATCGTTCTAGGGTGGCCCGCAATTACTTATAAATAATGAGTTTTTATTTATATTTGAATACTCATTAATATCATTAATTTGTATGAACATTGTATTTTGTCGTCAAATATTAGGATATAGAACTAATTAATTTTATAACGAAAATATCATACATCTCTCAGTAATTCAAAGTAAAAAGGTTTTTTAATCTTAACAAAGATCAGGTATATATTATTAACGGTGGCAATCAATATGTGGAAAGAAAAAGTTTCGTCGAAAAGAAAAAAGCTGATGGAGAAGTTTTGGCAGAAATTTCTGATATGTGGTATGGTTTATATTGGTTATTTGAGTAAAATGGAGTGACATATTAAAACCTATTGAAATATTAAGTGTAATTAAAATAAAAACCCAATAATGTGTCAATTAATGTTTCTATTAATGACATAAAAATATACTAAGGCCGAGTTTTGTTTTGATACTGGCGAATTTGCAGAGTTTAATAATTTCGGGATGAAAATTTTCGTTGTTTTCGTCGGAATGAAAAAATTCGAGATGAAAATGATTAAATTGGTCAGTAAAATATATGAAGATAAAACGAAAACTAATAATATTTAATTGTAATAAATCTTAGTAAATTGGTGACTTTCTTATAATCGTTTCGACAATTTTCCATTTTTTCCAGGTCATTTCGACAATTTTCCATGTCACTTTACCTCGAAGGGTCTGAGTATACGCTGTGGTGACAAATATTGTAGCCACTGTTGACACGTTTAAATGATCGTATATAATGTCGGGTTTGCTAGATTTTTTTAACGAAAACTGATGTAAGTAATTAATTCTCATATTCTGCTATTGATTTCCACTATATAATTTTCGCTTAAAATTCTCTCGACTTTGGCGATGTTTTTGGCTATGGTGGTTCCGCTCAATTTACTTGAGTGCTCAGTTTCTATATTAAAGGTGTTTAAAACTAAATGAATGAACTGTATTAAATGGGACTAACTGTTATCAGTCGCTTACTACTTAACTAGTCGACTTACTACGTCCACTAGTTTATAGCTATATCTACGCCACACAATAACTACTGAACTAATTTTAATGAACCTTAACGCAGTTACAGACTGTGCCCTAAGTTAACATTTAATACAAATTACAGCTATTTACAATGCTACGTTACTCAGACAAAAAAAAACCTCAACAATACAAACGGTATGTTGAACGAAAATTCACTGTGCTCATACTCCTTATCATACAGTTCAAGCTCACAGAAGGAAATGAAATCTAATTTCATTGAGGAAATTTTATTATTTGACAGATAAAAATAATGATTTCACAATACTCAATTAATTAATCGATTTCTGATTAATTAAAGAGCAACATCTTTTTTTTATCTACCACCATAATCTCAGCACATCAAAATGTAGTTTTATAGTTTGCTATTAGATGACAGCAGCGAATGAAAAGTTTCAATAGAATATTGCTTTTATAGAAATGTCCCAAAAATAGTGTCAATCATCGTGCTTCCAGCACAGATGTAAAAATCTCAAGGAATTTCTGAAACAATTCAATGTATGTTCATCAAATTTTTGATAGTTTCAGAGTCATAAGTTTTTCTTGTTTTCTTTGTCAAATTCATATATTTAAGACATAATCATTTTTTGTGGCATGAATAATTGAGGGAAAAACTAATTGACTAACTGGCTTATTGGGAATTAAAACTTTTACTTATTTACGTCTTTACATGGCACCAAAAACTTTACAGACACAAAAAATATTCTGAACACCAGATTTTGCACTTAATTTTCGGCGTCATTTAAAAAAAAATTCAAGTACCTTTTTTCCATAACCTACTTCAAAGAACTTTTTATTTCATCACATTTTTGAGTGAGAAATTTGATATTCCTTTAAGAAAGGACCCTAATATAGATCCAAAGTGTAGTAAGTGAAAATTTATAATTTTTGTTTAATTACCATTAAAAGTAAATGAAAACGGTCAGAAATTTATTAGTTAGAAATTTTACGGGAATTTAACGGTCCGAAATTTATTAATTTATCAGAAAATTTATAATTTTTGTTTAATTGCCATTAAAAGTAAATGAAAACGGTCAGAAATTTATTTAATTTAAAAAATTAAATAAATTATGAAAATTACGATCATTTATTCAATACAAATACCGATTATCGAAAAAAAATTTCTTTTAAACGTCTTGAATCCCTTATGTTGTTTTTAATAATTTCTTCGGTTTCCTTCGAATTTTTTAACATTTCTTCCAAACTGGGAACTTCTTTGAATATTACAACACCCTCTTATTGTAAAAGTAATTATTTTTAATCGTACCATTTTATATACGAAAGCTGAGGCTACATTTTTGGTGTAGCTCATTAAATGGATAGGTTTTATTAAATAAATATAGTTTTTCTAGACCATTTGTTGTTTTAAAGTATCGTTTGCCAAATATTAAGTTTCTATATGCTTGAATCGATGAAAGTAGAATAGACATTAGTTTGAATCTATATGTTTGAATCGATGAAAGTAGGATAGGATAGGACATTCTCTACTTCTGACTTTTTCAACGTCTACTTTTTCGTAGTTCTTCATGATAATTTCAAATGCAATTTAGCAATTTATTAGAAAATATGAGCTATTTAGTGGTCGTGAATTGTACTATTTGCTTCGTGACATCCCTCTATCGCAAATCGAGGCACATTGCATTTTGCAAATATGAAGGAAAATTGCAACGCAGTTACAGCGTTCATTCACCATACCGTCGTATGCACATCGCACATGATGACGATATGGAGATTGAACGTTTCTCTGCGATGTAGAGGATTTCGCATTTACGATTAAATTTAATATAACTGGCAGAGAATGTTCGATATCCATTTCAGTTTAAGGTGAAATTGAAGTGGAAATTTATATATCGGAAAATTTATACGATAAGTTTATTTCAAAATAACAGTAAGCAAAATGCACGTTCTAAATTTGATCGTGGGAAATTTTTCGCACAGGTTTTGTTGCATAACTTATCAATGGAAGTACCGATTGGGATAAAGCGTAATGTATCTTGTTACAAGAGATATCATAACAAAATATTAAAGAGAAAAATAAATACTTTTTTAAACTATGATAAAGTACTTAAAAGCCATATTTGTTAAATACGTTTGGTCTCATACCAGTTCTAATAAAGTAAGAGCTCGTGATCGCCAGACCTTCTTTTTTTTTATAAAAGCTGAAAATTTCTCAGCACATGCTCCCAACACAGGTAAGAACGAATGACTACTATGAAGTTTGGATCATCGTGGCTTTAGCAGGTAAAATATATCAAAGGTGTATACTTTATACTATATTTTATATACCAACTTAAATTTATCAAATAATAAAGCGTGATTTTCTTATATTTTCTTCAGAATAATAGTTGAAATCACATTATACATTTCCGGACACTTAACATTTTCTATTTACAGAATCATTAATACTATCACAACCACTTTTAGCTCATCAACCAATAGAACCTCAACCTTCAACTTTGGAGGAAAATGGGGACATTTTTAGAACTTAAAGAAGTGAGTGAAAATAATGATTTAATTTCAGAAGTAAATAGTTCGATCTAAAGTCGACACTAGTATTGATACGGGTTAATATTTTTGTTTATTTAGTAACAGAAAAAGAAACAATTAAAATAAAAAATGCTACCACTTCATGAAGCTGACAAAGAATAATACCTAACACAGGAGGTAAAAAAGAGTATAATGAGTTGTACTTAATCTATTTAAGATTGGAAAATATATTATTATACCAACACATATTATTATAAAAACACCTCTTAATAGTTTTTCGAGAGATTTGGAGAAAAAGAAGAAAATTCGTACACATGGTACAATTCAAGAAGTTAGAATTCAACGAGATCTATTTGGGTGTATGCTGGGAATCTTGATGGATTATAACGTGGATATTTCAGAAATTTTATCGTACCCAATTACCACAGTGCCTTTATGTACGTACCATTTGGATGGTACTATTTCTAAGACGAATAAATCTGCCTTAATAAAGTGTATAGAAGAAGAGGTTCAGCCTCAGGCACTACCTTATGTAGATGTCTTAATAATTGATGGATTCTTTCTATTGCGCACTATGAAAAATCTTTCAAACAAGTTTAGGAGTATTTCTAAAAAAAATGTTGCAAATGGTTACTCGATTGTAGGCGTCAAGAGTTGACGTTATGTTCAATCAGCACTATACACCATCGATCAAATAATACGAACATTCCCAGTGATTCGAATCCGCACAATTGAACCACACTATAACTGGACATGATCAAATTCGGCTGGGTCATATTGCGAAAGAATTAAAAATTCTGAATTTTAAACAAGCTCTTGCTGATTTCTTTACCTTGCATTGGGTCACTGATGAAATGGTGCCGTTTATTGGTAACAAAATCATTCACATAAATTTTAAACAGTGCCACTTTTTCGTTGTTAATACCTTCAACGGCATAGTATCAAGGGTTGTGGAAGAACTATCCAGACCATCTCCAGAACATGAAGAGGCTGGCACTAAAATAATATATCATGCATGTAGCATTAACAATCAACCGAATATAGTGATCAGAAGTATCAGTACGGATATCGTTGCTATCAAGCTTGGTCATATGCACTATCTACAAAATAATTTTCTTGTTTGGATGCTGATAGGCACTGTAAACAACTTGAGGTATGTAGATCTCATAAAGATACACGCAAAGTTAGGAGAATAAATTTGTAAGAGCTTGCCTGGATTTCATGCAACCACAGGGTGTGATTATAATCCCGCATTTTTCAGAATAGGAAAACTAAGACCTTACAAAATATAAAACAAACAGAAGAATATGAAAAAAAGTTTCATCGAACTCGGTGACAGCAAATTATTTGAAAATAATGGTGAACAACAGAACACTCTTGATATTATACAGCGGTTTATATGTAAGGTATACAATGTTGGTACGATAATTAATATTGATACTACTCGGCTTCAAATGTTCATCAATACGTATATGGTCTCAGATCTTAATGAAGCGTTTGCCCGAAAAAACTTGGAAATTTTGATGCCGTCTACCACCCTGTAAAACCGAGCTGTTACAGCAATTTCTGCGAGTAAACAACATATCAGCATTTGGGCAATGTTCACCAGAATATTCCAAGGATATATCAACCAAACAATAATGGTTGGGTACAAGAAAACAACCAGTACCGCTTTAAATATTTTGAAAGAGATCAGTTGCCAAATTACGTCAGCGATTCACTATAAACACCCTCAGGTAAATATATATATATATATATATATATATATATATATATATATATATATATATATATATATATACTACTCAAATTATTATACATAATTTTTTAGTTATTCATAATTGTATTAAATTTTTTACATTTTTACAGAAACTAACAAAGAAAACGATACTGAAAAAGATCAAGAAACCGATTGGAGTAGCAGTGACGAATATCATGATTACATATATCGACTGTAATGTTCAAAATGAATAAAACCATTAAACATGTCTGAAAATCTCGTAATAAACTTATGAATCCATATTTTCTTTTATTTTTATATAATGACTATAAATACATTTAGATTATTTTTTAACTGAATTTTTTAACACTATTTATGAATAAACAATTAAATATTAATGAAATGTTGAATTTTGCATTAAAGTGGATTTTGAAAATAAAGTTCATGAAATTCCAAAACATTATTTACTAATTTATTTGGTTTATTTTGTAATCATTTATGAATAAACATTGATTTTTTTAGACGTAATAAAGTTATTACATTATAAAATTATTAGTACATAATAAAATTATTCGATCTATCCAAAACAACTATCTCACTCGCATCTACTCGTTTGTATATTCCCTTGCGCTCGCACCTATAGCTATCCTATATGTTTTTCTCGCCAGGGCCTAGAACTGTCAAAACTGTCCGGCTATTGAAACATCTTCTAACACCTTCTAATAATTACCCAGGTAACACATAAAATTCAGCTTTTATACTATAACGTAAGTATAATTACAATTCATTAAAATTTAAGGGTGTCAGGCAAGGGGTTGCCACGATGTTAAGTGTCAGGCAATGGATGACATGATTTCTAATATTATTTCGAAGAAAATATAAGAAAATTACGCTCTATTATTCAATCAAATTAAATTGGTATTTGCATTTGCTACCTTTTACCTGCGAAATCCACGATGACCCGAGCCCATCGTTCTTACCTGTGTTGGGAGCATGCGCTGAGAAACTTTCAGCTTTTATAAAATAAGTAAGTTCTGGCGATCAGGGATTTATACTATAAGTTTGTACGTTTATTATTGAAAATATTGAAATTTTATAACCTTGTTTGCTGATTTCAATGATTATTAATCATACGTAAAGTATTTGCTACCGAGGGTATTTCATATAGAGTTGACGAGAATAAAGGCATTCGACTTATGCGTTCAGCATATTTAAATAGTTATGAGTGAGCCTAACTACAAAAAAGTCAAAAAAGTGTGATATATAGTTTTAGATATCTGTGGAAACATTTTACTTTGCTTATTTTCCTCCTAAGGAACCAACAATACATTTCATCTGGAATTTTTGAAGTAATTATTTTAATATGGTTATAAAGTTAACATTTATTTTATTACAAGGGGCCATGTTGTGCATTGTATTACAAAGAGAGTATATTACTACATAGATACCCATGTACAATTAATTGCGATCGTCAATAGGCTCCCGCGCCGAATTTTATATATATATATATATATATATATATATATATATATATATATATGCGTGTCTGTATGTGTGTATATTTACTATATATTTGCGAAGTTATATATAAATTTCAAGGTTTTTTGTCAGTCGGGTTAGTTTATCATATCGCATAAGTAAATATTTGTCTATATTAAATGTGTTAACTACACTAGAGAATTATTAACTTCATCTCTCGTAGCTAAATATTAGGTCTTTCAGCATTCTGTATATTTTATCTAAATATATTGTTAATTTTAAAAGTTGAACAGGAAAACTTTGGTTCATCCAATGGGAAATTTTGATTTTCAGTATAGTATCGTTCAAAGCGACTGAAAAATATTTTTCTTGGAAAAAATCTGTTCAGAAAGTTTAGTAGTAGAAAGGGAATGTAGGGTTGAATAATATTGGTTATTGCCAGAAATAGTGCAACTAAATGTTTTAAAAAACGAACTCTCTTTGCACTTAAATTTGGCTAGTTGGTTTAACAGATGGCTAAGATTAAAAAATTAAATTTTGTGTAAAATTTTTGACAAGTTTTTCGCAAAACAAAATACAATAATTTATGGAAAATCGTGATAATTTTAAGAAATCCCAACCACTTTTGTTTATAAGACCTTGCAAATAAAATATATTGCTATTAACTAAGTATTGGATTTGTAAATTTATTTTACGATTTGGCCAGTGTTGTATCATAAAAACCTGAAATAAAACCAAAAAAATTCTGGTGGTGTGCTTATGACAACAGGAATGAAAGGAAACGTCTAATTTTAAAATGTATGTACATTGGTATTATATAATGGATACTAGTTCAGCAAATCATGAATAATGCGAGATTATTATTTTAAAATACAATAAGATACGCGTATTATATAAAAGACAGGTGTGAAACATCCAGATTTTATGAATAATCGCCAAACCCTTTTAAACTTGATAAAATGTAGTCAGCATAGATTTGACCAATGTATTCAGTATAACGTCATTTATTGATAATAGTAATAGAACTTATTTTACGCTTAAAAATAATTTTATTTAAAAGATAAACCTACCCATGTATATCAAAATTTCAAAAACCACAACAGCTCGTTTGTCTAGGATATGATTTTCGCTTAGGATGCGAGAGGTCTCGGGTTAAAATCTCGGACGAACCCAACTATATTTACGTAACGTTTTAAGACCGTTTAATGCAATACAAATGAAATGTATTCAAAAATAAAAACTATTTTTTGAAAGGATGCACTTCTTGTTAGACAGCAAGCTCGCTCGGCTGATGGCGAAGTGAGCCAAGTTTACCCGATTCAGTGTTACCGACACGAACGTTGGGTCACAAACCCGAAAGATGGATGGGTTCATTACGCTGAGTCCGATGGGTTTAGCGTCGCTCACCTGAGTGAACGCTTCAGCTTCGTTCACTGCTCAGAAAAGTTTACACTTAAAACTAAAGTGCGCAGGGGTACCTAAGGAAGCTTTAAGTTAAAAAAACAGACGATAGTAGGAAATAATACAAACTATTGTATTGGCATTTCTTTTACCCGGCTGGATATAAAATTGTTTAAATGATAATATTATTCTTTACACGACTTTTTATTGTTATTAAAATCATTTTCTAGTTTGTTAAGTATAAGAAGTGCAAAAAGGATTTCGCAGAGTAAAGGAAAGAACCAAATCTTATCAGAGGAAAATTTGCATGCGTGTGTGTGTGCTTTTCGTTAGAAAACAGAATCGACAAATTTTCTAAATAGTAATAAAAAATCTAATTGTATAATTATTATTTGGAAGATTACCAAATAATAATTATGTACGTATAATAAAATTGTAACAGAGTGAATTCATGGCAAATATTTTAAAAAGAGTCATTGATTCTGCATATAGAATGATAATAGAAGCTAGAAAACAATTTTTTACAACTTTTGTCTATTAATTTATGCCTATTAATTTGTGCCTCAATCACATAAAATCCACTGGACGGAGTTTGATAAAATTTGGCATGTAATAGTTAATATCGACGAGAAAAAGAAACAATTCTAATAACTTTTGTCATTTTGAATTTCACGCCAACGAAGTCGTAGGTAGGCACAGCTAGTTTGAAATATTAGCAAACAACTCCACATAGGCTATGTCTCTCTCTAAAACCAATTTAAATTGATTGTGTCAAAAATGTCATTAATTTTTAAAGCAGGGAAGAACGATTAGAAAGAAATTTTTTTGTAAAGGTAAATAAACAAGAAAGTATAATGTAGTTGAAGATAATTTAATAATATTTGGTATAACCCTTGAATTTTATTGTGACTGAGGTGTTGAAAATTCGCATTTTCTATACATATATCTTACACATTTCCAATTTTGCACTAAAGTAATAAATAAATATTTTAAACTAAAATAATATAAAACACGAGAACAGGGTAAATGATTATCGAAAACGTGTCATAGATAATAATAAATTGGAAAATATTACAGCATTATAATTTATTTAAGACAAATTTTATTTCTTTAAATCTTAACTTTTTCATCGCCGATGAAGTATAAATCGGTTTTTGTATAATTGTCTTACCAAGGTCGACAAATATAAGTACCCAACTTTCCGATATAGTTAATAAATTAAAACTGATTAGCACAGAATGAAGTTGAGATAATTTAGCCACTTTAATTTTGGACATCTTTTCACCGCCGATGAAGTATAAATCGGTTTTTGTATAATCGTCTTACCAAGGTCGACAAATATAAGTACGCAACTTTCCCATACAGGTAATAAATTAAAACTGATTAGCACAGAATGAAGTTGAGATAATTTAGCCACTTTAATTTTGGACATCTTTTCACCGCCGATGAAGTATAAATCGGTTTTTGTATAATCGTCTTACCAAGGTCGACAAATATAAGTACGCAACTTTCCCATACAGGTAATAAATTAAAACTGATTAGCACAGAATGAAGTTGAGATAATTTAGCCACTTTAATTTTGGACATCTTTTCACCGCCGATGAAGTATAAATCGGTTTTTGTATAATCGTCTTACCAAGGCCGAAGTAGATTCGAAGATTCGAAGTAGATTCGAAGTAGATTTGGCCGTATCTTGATATTTAGATCAATGATATACACATGTTGCCAGTTGAGGATATTGAGATTTATGTATTTGTATTTCACGACCCGCTCTTCTTGGATCAATTGGCAGTTAGGAATAAAGTTGCTTGAATTTTATGTTCCATACATGTATAAAAAATAAATAAACAATAATCTAATTTATTTCACGTCCTCAATATTTAATAAATATAATTTCATGAAAAAGAAATGTAAAATAATGAAACGATCTCTCTTTAATCGAGTGATTCAGCTACCAAAATGAAGCTTATCTCTCTTGTCACCTTTATGCGGTTTTTACTTGCTAAGTTCTTATTAATTAATAATCCCTTAGATACAATTTGTGATGTTGCTAATTTTGTATAATTACACAACATCGCAAGTTTTAACGACTGTCAACCAATGCCCAGTCAGTAATTCAACATAACATTTTTGAATTAGTATCAGTTACATACTTTAAATTCCCTCGAATCAATTTATATATATAATGCATAGCTGTGCATGCGGAAAATTTTCTTGAGACTCTGGCCTTATAATGTTGCCAGATGCAATTTTACAGAAGAATTTTGCTCGGAACTTGTGACAAAAAAAATCTGTACAAAGAAATAAACACAGAGACAAGAAAAAAACAGGATTCTCTGTCATTAATCGAACATATTTATTTGGGTTTTACAATTAAATGTCAATGAATAGTCGTGCCATACTCGATACTTAGCAGTATTTTTGTAAGTGGTCAAACAACTTAGAAAACATTACAAAAATTTTAGATTTTTTATCTCTAATTCTTATTTGTATCATTGAGGAATATTTATACTACATTCAGCCTTCTTGCTGTTCTGTCGCCGTCAGAAACTCACGTCAACGGCTTGGCTTGGAGGCTTGGAGCCTTCACTTTGTCATGTGTTGTTTTTTTTTTACTATGCATCTAGTGTTTAATTGCGAGTATTATAAAAAAGTCGGGTCTTATGTGGGACGATTCATGACTCTCCTAAAATATCGGCATGTTCTGTGGAAATCTGAAAATCTGGTAACATTACCTGTGCACTGCCGTACGCTTAAATGTTGCTTATGTCAAATGAATATATTATTTTGAGCTGCTAGTTCAAGCCTCTAAACGTGTTTTTATATTTTCCTCCACTTCACTATAAATCTAAATATAAACTTTTAATTTGTCAACTTTCTATAATTGCGGTACTAGCGAGCAAATTCAAATACCAATTCCTGTGAAGATAAAATAAATATATAACTTAAATGGGTGAATGATTAGAAATTTCATTGAATATTAAAAAAACACACCATTTAAAATCAGTAAATAAAATATGACAACGTTGCTTGATACGGCAAATTGGATTCATTTTGTTCCTTTTAATTTTGTCTCTTTTCTTTCCAAGGGCTAATGTGAGTGAGCTGTATCAAAACACTGTTGAGGCAGTTTAAAATTATTTAGCAAATAAAAACTATTTTATTAATATAAACTGGAATACAGGCATGAATCACTAAATTATATTTGGACGAATATCCACATTTTAGAAAAAACGAAACGATAAGACCAAACTTGCATTCCATTATTGTTCATTGAGTTTTTTTCGGTGTGTACTGCGGATTGCAGAAAGAGATCAGTTTATATATATACTTTTAGATTTTATATACTTTTAGAATATAATTGCTTTAAAAAATAAAAGCCAGTAAAAGCAAAATAAATTGTTATCGTCTATAACTTAATATGAATATAGATTTTTGGATATTAAGTGAAAACGTCATTGGCGACGTTGTCGCACCGGTACGCCTCACTAGTCATTATAGCATATGTATCGATGACGTTACTATGTTTGGAGACTGTCATAATATTGATATGAAAATAAGATATTGATATTTTTAAATTATTTCATAGATAGATTAAAAAAAAGTACGTAAAATTATGATAAAATTCTAAAATATACTTTCTTTGTATAATATATACGACTGATGGATAAAGTCCCGTTTGGGAAAAAAGTAAAAGTTGTATAGCAGATTTCAATAAATAGTGCAAACCGGATGACAAAAGTAGCTGTAATTAAGATGAATGATCAAAAGGGGAAGTAATTGCAGTATAACATCGCATGACATCGATACGGGATTGTGGTCCTTTTTTGGCTCACCAACTGTTTCACTATTTGGCTTAAATATTTTTTAATACCTCTTTCTATCTCTGTCTCCCTCCCTCTCTTTATCCTTCTCCTTCTCCCTCTCTTTCTCTCTCTATCTTTCTGCCTACCTTTTTTCCATTTCGTGTGAGATCAGTTTTCTTGTCATTTTTCGTCAGACGCATCTGGTTTGGGTCATCGAGTCACCTATTTGGATTTCTTAGGTCTTTGTTGATAACGTATATACAAGATGATTATTACAAGATGATAACAGATATACAAGATGATTAAGAAGATTCTCGCTTGTTCGGACCGATCTTTATGGTCTAATGATTGGGCCATTGGTGTAATGTGATCTTCTGGCCTCCTCATAATGTGGCTATACCACCTCAGCCATATTTTTGATAGCTTGTCTTCCATTGAGCAGCTCTTGAAACTATCAAGGATAAAGTGATACCTCCTGCCCGTGGTGTGAGCTTTCTTCAGCCAAATATATGAGCGCAGTGTGAATCGTGGTTTTGTACGTAAAATAAAGTAAATCCCAATGTGGTTTTATTTGCATTCCTGCAGTGAGATAGATCCATAAGAAGGTTAAAAGAATTATATACAATAAATGAACATTTATGCACACCGCATATAATTCATTTTGTTATCATAACTTTAACAAGATACTCAAAATTATTTTCACACTGAAATTAAAACCCATCAGTAGCTTAACCGAAATTTGAAAAGGATTTATTTCCATTATAGTTTTTAATTCATAATTTTCAGAAGGAAAATATTGTACGGAATTGTGTATTCATTTGAGGTAATGGTTTCATATATCATAATCACATTGTGTAATTTATAAGATGCAGTAGTTCTTCGTATTAACCCAGTGATATGGTGGAAACATATTAAACAACATTTTTGTTGACATGTAATATTTCAAAACGTTAATAGTGGAGTTAAAATGACGTTCGTATGAAAGTAAAAAAATATAAGCTTAAACGTATACAATTTTAACTCAATGTTATTCCATGCCAAATAACGTTCTTTAGAAAAAATACTATTCCTACTAATTCTTAAATGTATGACTTTTTCCATATTAGAATGAAAAAAATTCATAACTAGAGAAACTGAAAACGAAAAGTATTTATTTAGATTTCCTCACTTACAAAAATGGCCGATAAAAAGGTGAAAGGACCTTTTCGCATTTTGAAAAATCATGAAAGTCCAATGTTTAGAAAGCCATCAATCTGAACCGATAGATTTAAAGTTATGTAATTTCTGTTACATAAAGTAATACACGAGCCTTGAGTAGTAAACAAAGTAATCATTCCAACGACGAAAACAACATAACAGCATATGTTCAATGCATTCGCCATCCATGTCGAACGGTAGTTTAAACTGATCTATGACCCAAAGTAAATCAAGTTTAATAATATATTTTTAGAACCACAGCTATTATTTTCAATATAAACATATAACTTACACATATTTATTTACCTGTTAAGCATCCATACGTATCCAAACGTATACCTATTACATGTAAATATATAAAACTGAAATCCTGAAATTATTAACTAGATACATAGATAAAGTTTATTTTAGCGAACCAATCAAAACTCGTTTTGATAGGTTCGCTAAAATAAACTTTATTTATGTATCTAGTTAATAATTTCAGGATTTCAGTTTTCTCCATGATTGGTACCACAAACGGTACATACATATTATTAATTTCAATTTCTGTCTCTTCTGGAAGTGACCTATCGATTTTCATAATCTGTCAGTGAACGAGCGAGTGAGGTATTAAGTTGATGATTTTTTATGTTAAATGTCTCTGCAAATATATTTAAATTTCAAATTAAATATACCAAAATAGATGATGTTTTAAAATAGCTGTGAAGCGCTTCGTGTAAAGAGTACAGTATCTTATAGTGCGGGCGGCAACTTGGTGATGCACCACTGAGCATCCAGATAAGGGCGTATGCGTTTATGTTTTTGTAATTTTTTTGATCGAAATTGTTTAAAAGAATAAGAGAATCTGGTGTGAACCCATATTGAAAAATTGTTTACAACAATAAGAGAATCTGGTGTGAATCCATATTGAAAAATTGTTAGCGAGTGTCACACGAGAGACAAGGGCACCTGGTACGAACACATATTGAAAAATTATTTGTAATATACTGCATGTAAAAAGGAAAGTGAAAAGTGAAATTATTTCGGTTCTAGAAAAATAAATTCTAATATTAAACAGTAAATTGGAACTAGTCATTTTGAATCCATTATTTTTCATAAGCCGGCTAGAATTCAAGATTACATATTCAGATATTTACGTCGTCTTGACTTGAATGAACTTTATAATATTGAAGTCATAAACTCATAGTTTAATCTTAGTTTAGAACGAGTATAGCTAGCAACATATCTTTACCTCTCGCCAAAAAGTACAAATGTAGAAAATATTTAATGCTCATACATTTGAGATAATTTAAAGTCTCTATTCTGGTTGCGAGATAATTTATTATATACGAAGTTGACGTTAAATGTGTGCCTTTAATAAAGCAGATTACTCAAACGATAATTTACTGAGCCCAAATGTCATATTATACTACAAGGCAGGATCAAGTAGTCCCTAGAGTAGCAAAATTTGCCGACTGAAGCACCAATTTGTTCTGCCTGCCAGTTATAATTCATCGCCGAAATACTTCCGTCATGTTCCTCGCGGGTATAAAGCGACGTATAAAGCTGCAAGCCGGCAACAGGCGTGAGCGACAGCGCGAGTCACACGAGATTCATCATTAGTGACGAATCTAATTAGGCGGTTTTCAACCGTCCGCCGTAATTTCTGTTAAACACGGGCGAAAGGAAATTTTCCTCTGCTTCTCATTTGACTATTTCGTTGCGCTTCAATATTTTTAAATTGCATAATTACATAAATATTTCGAGAATGTCATCATTTTAATGTTGGACGCGTTACCACTAGCATTGATTTCAATATGTGAGGAAATTCAATGTGATGTAAATGAGTAATATATTAAAGAATTAATGTTTTACGTAATGCATGTATTTATATCTTGTATCTAAATTAATAACATTATTGTTAATAATATGTTATTGTAATTTAAAATCATGTTCTTGACAAGAAGACTTAAAAAAGAGATTTGGAAGATTTGAAGCTTGAAACTGTTACCGGAGCAATCTAGTTAAATAGAGCAAAATTATTTATTCTATTATAATTAAATTTCTGTCTATTCTAGAATTGACATGGATTATTTTAAAAATATTTAATTAGCTATTTAAATACATTAGCAGCACAATACACTGAATCGTATCTAAAAAAAGATTAAAATATTTTTTTATTTCTCTGCTATGTAGTTAATTACTTGACACCGCATGCTAATAAGTATTTTTTTTAGTTTTAAAATGTGCATTAACGTCGCGTTATCTATTAATCTTAATTAATTATTTCTTCTAACTACACTGTAAGTAATTAAAACATTCGTAGTTCTCAAAGAATAACAAAGTTCCACATGCGTTTTATATTTGATGACTAAAATTTAAGACAGATAAGAAATAGGAGACAAATGTTATAAACGTTAATGTAATGCTTACTAAGAATAAAGGGAAAGGCTTGTGTGGACAAGTCTAACACGGGTTAGTTGTTATGTAGTCTTGAATGGGGTGAAGGTATAGGTAAATAAAATTAAAGCAGTTATTAAATCTCTGGAGTTGAGAATAGATAACTTCATCATAGTTGTTACGTTTTAAAATAAAAGGGAAAATTCGTTTAAAACAAATTTAAAAATTTACGTTTTAGAAGTTTATCTTCAAAATTTTTAATTTATCTTTTAAAAACAAATTAGAATGCCACGTCATTATGGTTTAAAGTATCGTATCGAAATAATTGAGCCCCAATGAAACTTACTTTATTTTTTGTATTAAATCATTATATTGAAAACAAAAATGTCTGTTATGGGCTTTTGAGCCGAGGTATGAAATCAAAATTTCTAATTTTAATATTATATATATATATATATATATATATATATATATATACATATACATATATATATATATATATATATATATAATATATATATATATATACATATACATATATATATATATATATATATATATATATATATATATACATATACATATACATTTATACACGAGGTTAAATTAAATAATAATCGCACATTTGTTTATTGATACAGTAAAAAAAATACATCTTATTTTCCTATCTGATTTTTCCCACCGAATCGGAAGTTTATTAATTCCATCATCAAAGGATGAATCTGGTCGCGTCTGTTACTAACTGCACACGAACGTTTCTACACCTTCATCATCGTCAAAGTGATGACCTCCCAGTTCTTCTTTGAGTGGCCCAAACATGTGGTAGTCACACGGCGACAGATCGGGATTGTAGGGCGTATGTTCCAGTGTTTTCCAATATTTCTTGAATTTGTCCAATATTTCTTTTGTTAATGCGCTTTTGTGTGGTTGAGCGTTGTCATGGAGCAGAATACCACTTCGAAGAGGCATGTCTCGCCTTTTTCGTCGATAGGCCAGTTTGACTTCATCAAGCAGTTGGCAGTAGTATGTAGCATTAACGGTACACCATATATGGAGGAAATAAACAACCAATATGCCTCTGCAATCCCAAATAATCGTTGCAAGAAATTTCCTTGAAGAAAGACTTGCCTTGGCTTTCCGCGTTGCTGCTTTTCCAGGTTTTCGCCATTCCATGCGTGCCCTCTTAAACTCCGGAATGTAATGATACACCCATATCTCATCACAAGTGACAATGTGTCTCAATAAATCATCCCTCTCTGTTAGATATCGTGCCAAAAGTCTTTCACACACGGCAAGACGGTTTGCTTTCTGATTTTCGTTAAGAGGAAAGGAGCCCACCTTGCTGATAAAATATGTAATAGCAATTCTTCATATTGTAAGGCGGCGGTCTTCTTCAATCACATAACGGATTGTAAAAATATTTGTTTTACTGATGCTTGTCCGAGGTCAGCTTGCATGGGTATCATTTTGCAATGATTCTCGGCCATCGGAAATTTTTTTGTGCCAGTCGTAGGCTTGGATCCTTGAAAGCTTTACAGCTCAAGTAAAGATTTTAATGATAAATATTGCCAAACATTTTTTAGACATAAAATAATTTTATATTAAATATACGTTTGCCTGGGTATACAAAGTTTTTCGAAAACCACTACAACTGTCGATTGGTAGGGGTACGATTTTCGCTTTGGGTGCAAGAGGTACCGGGTTCAAATCCCGGACGAACCAGACTACATTTATTTAAATTTTTTACGTTCTAAGACAGTTTAACGCAATACTCTGATATAAACGAGTTGGCCGAATTAAGTCGAAAGGAGCCGACAATACAACGAAACTGACCGAATGGTGAATTAGTTGGAAAAATAACATACGCGTATTACATTAAATTATCCTCGAATAAAATATCATTCAAAAATAAAACGTAATTCTTGAAAGTATGTACACCGTGTCAGGCAGTGAACTCGCTTGGCCGATGCCGAAGAAAGACAAGTATACCCGATTGAGTGTCACCGACCCCAGCGAACATCACCGACCTATGCGAAGGTCTCAGCTTCGTTCGCTCCTCAGAATAAGTTTTCACTTAAAATTGTAGTACGAAGGTATGCTTAAAGAAGTGTTCAGGTCATAAAATTGTGAGCTGTCATAGGGCGCCTAGTAGATGTTATATAATTTTTTTTATATTTTTATTTGAACGAATTGAAACGAAAAACAACAAATTCAATTAATTGTTGTTATTAAAATATTAATTTAATATTATAATTTTATTTTATGAAATAATTTAAAAAGAAATTTTTCATAAAAATCTATTGAAAATGTATTTTTAATTTTATGATACTGTTAGCCGACGAGTCACAAAGCTGACTGAATTAAGTCAGTAAGAGCCGACAAGATGCAAAGCTAGCCGATTTAAGACAGAAAGAGCTGTCAAGGTGCTAAACTGGCCGTATTAAATAAGAGAGAATCGACTTCTGGCCACGTCGCCACGTGCCATCAGAATGTGCCATCAGAATCACATCAAAAACATTACTAGTGTAAACGTTGGGGAGCATTAAATACAAATGATTGAATTTGTGCACTGCCATTGACGTTCGGTCACTATTTTTCCATTTTCGCTTGATGCATCCATCGAGTTATTATTAGAAACTGTAACATTAACACTATGGAACAAGCGAACCTCACTGTATAAAAACTTTCAATATATCGTACAAATGAAACAATTCTGGTACATTTACTAAACTCGGCGTGAGCCATCGTCAAGATTATTTTACTAGATTTAAAGAAAACCAAGATGAGAATTAAAAACAAATACATACAAAATGTACCGTAACCGTGATTTATCTATAAGTTAAATAAACAATAATACGTATTGTTAAACACACGCGGTTTATTTTTGATGACATTGTTCATTGTGTCTATTCTTTACATTGTTAAGTAAGTCGTATCTGGTTTGCAGAATTAACTACTACACTTATTGATAATGATTAAGAAAATTCAACCAATTTAAAACGCGATTCTAAAGCAACAAATTGATTACAAAAACAGTGCGAGCTCTCAAAACATGTATTTGCGCAACACCGCAGCTACCTCGTGCCTCACTACTTTCTTATCGCATAATTTTATTTATTGGGTTCCTCTAAGGGGTTAAATTACACAATGCGGAGTATTTTATAATAAATAAAAACATTAGAAATAACTCATGGTGGGAATTCCCGTTTTTACTGTTAAATATAGTAAGTACTCTGGCGAAATTCTGCGAAACCATCACGAATTTTTATCAACGCTAAACATTAAACGTAAATTGAATTTCAAGATGGAATAAAACGTGCACCGTTTGCCGTTCGGAAAAAATGATTCCACGAAAGAATTGCGCATTTCGTGTTAACAAACGACGCTTAAAGTAATTTAAACAGTTTCGTACACATAATCGCTGCGTGATGAATTAAGGTGAGTGTTCCGAAGTCAGTAGACGCTGATCGGTAGCAGCGCGGATCGAGTGTCCAATATTTTTGTTAGTAGTTCTTCTGCGGAGATAAAACGATTGCTGTTTGATAAAATGGAAGCAATAAGACAATTAGTTTTCATTTCGTATGCATGGAGGTGGGTTTTCCGACATTGAATCGGCCTGCCGCGTTCTACAGCTTATAACAGGCAGCTAATATCAAAATGAATGGATATTTGTAGCAGTCGTACTCGTAAAGTGAGTAAAATTCCGTTTAAGATTTTGTTATATCTTGGGATATTAGACCCTAGGTGAGATATATATGTACATAAGCATTTAAGTTACAATGATGCGCACCATCTTGTCGGGTATTGACTACCCAAATTTTTTTTCAGAAGTATATTAATTGTTGCGATTTTCGTTATTTCGTCTTTAGGTAGCGGAAATGCTTTATTACTATTGAAAATTTCATTATGCTATGTTAAATGGTTTCTGAGAAGAACGACTGTGACTAACGGATTGAAGGATACGTTCATAACCCTTTTCAGGGTTTCGTTTTCGTGCAAAATCACAATAATTAAATTTTCTGACAAGTAGCAATGTAAGCTATAGAATAGGTTTTGGTTATTAAGAAATTAATACGCTTGTGTTAAATGATTACAATAACTTTCTGGGATTTCTCATGCAAATAGGTTCTAAGAGAATAACCAAGCAATTAACAAAAGTTCATTGTAACCATGTCTGTATATGTTTTTGGAGTTTACTTCTTAAGAATCGATTTTCATATATAGGTGTCTGATGTGAAATTTCATGAGGAGTAAAATCATAATTTCAGAGCGTAGAAAGTTCAGAGCGTTAAAAAATTTAGACATTAGGTGGCCTCCCCGTGTAACATTTCGGCGCATCTTTAGAGTGAGATATCAATAAGTTTATTTGGCATCGCCTGCGCAGTACGTACTGCGCATCAATTGTTAGCTAATTTCAGGCACATCTTTAATTGATATGTCGAATTATTTGCTGACACTATTACATTCATTATATTATTATTACTGTTGTTTGTTTTAGTTGAAAGTATTGAATTTAACAAAAAGAGTAAAATGAATACAAAAAAAATAAACTACACCGAAACAAAGAAAAGGCTATTATTGCAGATGATGGACCTTACAAAAATGTCATTGAAAATAAAAGCATGGACGGAGCAAATGGAAGATGAGAAAAAGCCCAGATTTATATTATTAGTGTATTATTAATGAAAGGGTAAGTACAGTCAAATGTTCACGTTTGTTAAGAAAATAGAATTTATTTATTGAAAGACTCACAAAACAAGTTAGAGTCACGTAGATGTACAATAAAAAGAACAGAGTATAAAAATAACTCTAATTATGTATGCACAAAATGGTTACAGTATTAAGTATATATTTTCAAGGTTTACTTGTGTTATTAAATATATCACAAAATGTATTAATCGATTATCAAAGATAGTATTAACTTGGAATTATATTATCTTCTTTCGTAGCCGGTTTTAATTTATAAATAATACATTTTGCATTTCCTTTTCAAATGTTAATTATTTCGGTCCAAAAATGTCCAAGGACTGATGTTGAGAAACAATATGGTTATGCAATCTGCACATTCGAATAATGGGGTTATAAAAAGGGGTATTATTGTTATAAACTTGTAGTACAAATAATCTCTGTAATGGTATACGGTATTGTGAGGCGAGTTTTGAAGTTGAGTAGAAAGAAGAGATAGGGACCATCAACATACAAATTTAATCTCCGTAGTTGGATTTTATAGGATCGACATTGTCATCCAAGATGAAGTCAGAATTAATTTATTTGGGCGAATGTAATTATTTTTTTTTAATAATGTCTTAAGAAATTTGTACTATATTTGTTTCTTTAGGCAAAAGACAAATGTGCCGACTTTGGCTTAATATAAAAGCCGAGTAGAGAAGAGATTTGAAAAGGGAAAGGCAGCAGGGGATGGTCACATCATAATTGTCCCCGTCGCTTCCTTAATAGTGCCAGGGCTAATTATGGAAGTCCCATCAAACTATTCTGCCCAGCAATTAAATCAAGATAAACAACGCGAATTTCGATAAGTGTACAATTAATGTTTTATTAATAGTGTTTTTTAGAAACTGAATAATATAGTTACGGGGCACAGACAGTTTTTTGATCGGTTTATTTCAAGTAAATTTTATTCGAAGTTATATTTAATACCGAAGAAGTTTATTAAAAACGAAAGTAGATTGTAAACTACCCACCTTTAAAATTATAAATTTTAAAATTGATTTAGGAACCTTTCAATTGGACTTCTATTTTCTTTTCTTTACAGTAATCTGCGAAAATGTGCTGAAAGTTAAAATGTGTAAATTTGTAATATTCATGAATTTACATTGAATTAATTAGTCAATTATCTACAGATCCATCTGAGCAACAATCGACGAGTAGAAGTGAGGAAGCCATGTAGGACGTGAACACGTGAACACGCCAGCATTCGGATATCCAGCTGACTTTCGGTCAACGTCAGTTGCTTCAGACGGAAGAATTAAATAGAAATAGCATAAGGCAGAGACAACAAAGAGAAGACGAGCTCCATGAATACCACAAGGAAATTTTGTTAAGTCAAGCTCGAGAAATTGCAGAAAGTGAATTGACAAGTAAATGAAGTACATTTTAGGTTGTTAATTTTTTTACTTATGTATTTTTATTTTATCTTGTGTTGTTCAATATTTATTTTCTTATTTCGTTTTAATTTTTCATGTACCCCATTTATGTACTTTTCGTACTATTTTTATTTTCATTACTTTTATTTTTGTAAGTTTTTCTGCTCCTGTTGTGTTTCATTTTATATTTTTCAAATTTAATATAGTCATTATTTTGTTGTGTGTAGAAAGGCAGAGTAGTACGTTGTTTAAAACATTTAAAAGCTAGAAAATGTTAATGTTTATAGTATAGGTAGAAATTATTTACTAACAGTTAAATTGGCATTTATGTTTTCAAGGATTATTAATAAGGATCTATAAGTATACATTACAATTTGGTAAGAGATTTGGTAAAACAAATGTGCAATAAAATAGTATATTAACCAATGAAATTGGATTTTCACGTTGAAACTCTATGAAAGAATGGTTTGTATTATCTAGTCTAAACTAATTTAATTACGTTTTTGTTTTAGACATGAGTAAATTGAACTGTACACTGCATTTAAATAACACAATTTTTACTTAATGTAACTTCGTCGTCATTTGTACTCGAATTCAATTTATCAGAATACAATTTGTTTTTGGAAGTATTTGTTAAATTACCAAATACAAAGAATAAATATGTATTGATAACTTCCTGAATTCAAGCAGTCACTGACTTATATCATCTAGCCCAAACTAATTTAATGCACATTTTAACATTCTGACTATAGGCAAAGTGAAGCATAAAGTACAAACTAATTTAAATGCATATTTTAATATACTAGCTATAGATAAAGGGAATCATGTCGCAATTCAGATTGAATTTCATATTTTAATATATTACCTATAGATAAAGGGAATCATGTCGCAATTCAGATTGATTGTTAAATTACCAAATATAAAGAATAAATATGTATTGATAACTTCCTGAATTCAAGCAGTCACTGACTTATATCATCTAGCCCAAACTAATTTAATGCACATTTTAACATTCTGACTATAGGTAAAGTGAAGAATAATGTACAAACTAATTTACATGCATATTTTAATATACTACCTATAGATAAAGGGAATCATGTCGCAATTCAGATTGATTGTTAAATTACCAAATATAAAGAATAAATATGTATTGATAACTTCCTGAATTCAAGCAGTCACTGACTTATATCATCTAGCCCAAACTAATTTAATGCACATTTTAACATTCTGACTATAGGTAAAGTGAAGAATAAAGTACAAACTAATTTACATGCATATTTTAATATACTACCTATAGATAAAGGGAATCATGTCGCAATTCAGATTGATTGTTAAATTACCAAATATAAAGAATAAATATGTATTGATAACTTCCTGAATTCAAGCAGTCACTGACTTATATCATCTAGCCCAAACTAATTTAATGCACATTTTAACATTCTGACTATAGGTAAAGCGAAGCATAAAGTACAAACTAATTTACATGCATATTTTAATATACTACCTATAGATAAAGGGAATCATGTCGCAATTCGGATTGAATTTCAATAATAGAATTTTTGAATTCCAGTTTAGAATACTAATAAATACCTTTTCAAATTAAAATATGTTTTTGTAAGAATTTATTAAATTACCAAATGCGAAAAACGAATAAGCATTAATAACTTTCTAAATTAAAGCAGTGCTAAGGCAAATTATCCCTGATTTCCAATTGGTGCTTCTTTCCTGTCCTTGAATATAATGACACAAGTTCTGTGTCATTATATGCATGGACAGGAAAGATACAATTGTATGTTTATTAATATTAGAGGGATTCAAACTTATTCAATACGTATAAATATCAGTTATGGGCGATGTCATTCCAGTTGATAAAGAATTAATACAAATAAAATAAATATCAATAAAGTACATCCATTCATTATCAAAGGAGATGAGTTTATTTGCCCCTTTATCTATTTTATACATTCGAAAAGAATAGTACTAAGGGGTATACTCCAGTCGCGCATTGGAGATGACACGAACAATTTTTTTTTCTTTGCAATTTTTACAAATAAATTATAAAAATACCAAAGTACGTTATAAGATTTTAAAAAAAGTCGTTCGATTGGACTCAGTCGTTTTAATTTTGGTTGCTTATATGGCTGTTTTAGATAAAACAGTTCGTAGAAATATTTCTTCAAATTATGTTAATAGTGAAGTATGTATTGAACGTAACTCATTTTTCCAAACATTTTTTCATAATTTTAGGTATTTTTGGAAATAACACACTAACATTAAAATTTTTACGTCTCGTAGTTTCCAGGAAATTTGTTGGAGTCTGCATCAAAAGGACTGACAGACATTTACCTGAGTAAGAGTACCAAGGGTTTCGTTTTTCAGTTTTAGGTAAACATTTAAAACTAATATTTAAAATTTAAAATTACACTAACATTTAAAATTAAGTATATTGTATCATACCTTGTCATCCAACTTCTGATTATACAATTTATATATCTCAGATAATAATTATAAATATGTTTATGTGGAAAAGGCATGTTTCCAGCTGAATCTTTTTATAATAAATGGTTTTATTATTAATTAGCTGCGCCCGCGGCGTCGTCCGCGTGGTTCTTTGAAACGATAAACTTTCTTTAACACAAGGGAATCAGTACCATGTATCACTAAAGTAATGATTGGTATAAAGTAATCGAATTTATGTGCACTGGATAGCAGATTAATAAGTCGGGCAAGATTATTTTGTTTAAGTTCATTTCGCATGCACTATTCATTGTATGAATTAAAAAACTAATAATCAAAATCTGTTATATTCAAATAATAAACTAATTCTTTTGGTGGGTGAATATAATCGCATTAAACCTTAAATATTTTGTTAGTTCATATTCGATTACATGTTTACAGATTAAACAGCACTATCATGTGAATTTTAAGGTGAGTTTATTTTTATAAATATATTTTGAAGTTATATTTTCTTTAGGCTCGTTATGCAAAACATGATGAGAGTGAAATTTTGCGATGAGCGCACAAGTACGCACGATGTGACAAAAATCGACAGGATGAAATTGGTCACGATGCGCACTTACGATTAAACAAAATTCGGTAGTATGAAGTTGCTCACAATGCACACGCACGTTGCAACAAAAATCGGCAAAATGCAGTTGCTCACTAAACATATATTTACGCGCTTGTAGTGACTGATACTATATTCATGACAGTTATTGAGGTGTTTGTAAATACACAAAACCTGTTTTATATTGTGTTCTTAAATAATATTTTTAGTAATTGAAATTAATGGTGGACTATATAATAAAAAATATTAATTTACTGTGAATATTAGAGATACAAAAAGTGCTCACAAGCTTTTAAAGTATATTTTAGGTGTTTTTCTCTAATTTTCAATTTGTATTTATATGCATCATAAATTGTTATTTTATCATTTATTAATTATGTAATTAAAATTAATAAATTACAATAAATGTTCAGTATATTATTTTTTTCTCATTATTAATTAAACTTTATTTAGATAGTTTTAGTAAACGTAACAATTCATTGTACACATTTTAATTTTTAAAATATAATTATTTGATTAAATTTAGATTTTATCAGCCATATTTAAAATCACGGTCCAGTCTTTTCATTATTTTATTTCCATTAATTATTTGCTAGCTAAATAAAGTTATGTTTATGTTAAAATATTAACAGTATGAAGTTGCTCACTAAACATATATTTACATGTGTGCAGTGACAGATGATACTATATTAATGATAGTTATTGAGATATTTTTCAATACACGACACGTGTTTTATATTCATTGAAATCTATGTTATATCTGTGCTTTTAAACAATATTTTTAGTAATTGAAAGATAAATTAGTCCATATAATAAAATAAACAAACATTTATTTGTTTTGAGTATTTGTGATGGAAATAGTGTTTAGGAGTTTTTTTAAATGTGTCTTAAGTGCATTTCTTTAAGTGAGGTTAAGTTTCGGTACGTATTTATTTGCAATATAAGTTATTTCTTTATTATTACTTAAATAATTAAAATGAATAAATTACAATAAATTTTCAGCATTTTCATTTATTTTCGTTATTAACCAAACTTTATTTAGATCGTTTTAGTGAATTTAATACTTCATTGCACACGTTTTAATTTTTAAAACGTAATTATTTAATTTAATTTAGATTTTACCAACCATATTTATAATCATGGTCAAGTCTTTTTATTATTTTATTTCTCTTAATTATTGCATGCTAAATAAAGTTATTTTTGTATTATGCCAAAAAAATATAACTCCTAACGCGCGCATACACAAATTTTCTGCATCCTGCATAGCCAGTTGATTAATAAAATACTCATAACGCAATCTATAACAATTATAACAGTAACCAAACTTTTTCAATTAAAAATGCTTTGTATTAAAATTATATATTGCTATATTTTTTTTTCCAGTAGATTGATTACGATAAAATAAATTATTACATTTGCGTATTACTTCAGCCTCCTCAAAACTCGTCGATGAAAATCTAATCAAAATCCCTTCACAATTAAATGAAAATTAGCTATTAGCAAAGACAGCCTACCTGAAGCTGTTGCAATACAACGAAACCTAGGTCGTGATTAAGAATTTAAAGAAAGTAGAAATAATACTACATCACGTAATTTCAGTTAATTGTGATTAATGAATTTCTACAAAATTAACGCCAAATATATTCAAAATCTCTACAGTTTTGCGGCATATACGAACAAATTCATTCGAGGACAAAGGATGGAAATTTTAAAAACTGTACTTCTGTCTTCTGTTGCTTTAACGTGTCCCGCTAAGTAGTATTTTATAATATATATTGTATATACACGATAACTCTAAAGATTTGTAATAAGTAGATATATTATATGTTGTAAATATTATCAACACCGTCTTGTAATTCAATATGAAAGTTATTTATTATAATTATTCAACAACATTAGTTCTAAAAATTATTTTGAAGTTATGATAAAATGAACGGGGCTCTCTATTGTCAATGGTTCAAATTTCAATTTGATTAAAGATAATATTGCAAAATATTTATATACACATTCTATTGGATTGAGAAAAAAAAAATAACTTGTGTTTGTGCACACGTTCTCCTTTATCTGCCTTAAAAATATGGAAGCAAAAATATTATCTTTGTAATGATGTATTAGGAAAACTATTTTTATAAAATTGAAAACATAACTTTCTTATGTATTTGAATAATTAATTATTTTTTATAACCAGCATCACTAGTGTAATGTTTTCCAGATATGTAGAGGGAAGAACTGGTACAACTGTGGTGTAATATTGTATAGGGAGACGACGATCATTCAATACCAAGAGCTAGTATTTATATATTAGAAAATTAGCATGTGTCATGGTGGGTTTTGGATTTTCAGTCGTTGGGTTGCTTTTTTAAACCCGCTTCAGTAATTTCTATGGACTCGCCTTGCCCTTTCTCAGAACTTCAGAGTGAATTCGTCCCTGCGGCTATTCGGAAGTTCAATATCAGTTTGGAATAATTTCAATATCATTGCTGCTATAGGGGCTGATAGTGCCCCACTAGTTATTAGTCTAAAGGCATTATTCTGAGGGTCGTTAATCTAACATGGCATACTAGAGTGCTCCAGCAATGGATAAGGGCTGAAGTTATCTCGCTGCTGAAAAAAGATAAGCCGGCTAATAATCTAAACAACTGACGACCTATTTCGCTTACTAGTGTATGCTGAAAGGTTGCTGAAAAAATGGTCGAATACTCGAAGACTTCGAGAATTTCCAGAACTAAAAGACGCCATTCGTGACTATCAAGCAGGATTCCGTAGACACAGACCCAGACCAGGTGGTGATCTGAATTCACCATCTGGTCTGTGGTGAAACTCACTCGGACCGTAAAGGTGGCTTCCACAGAAAACAATCATAACTTGCTGTACTAGTGTACAATGTGACAAAATTTGGCGTCGCATCCTTGTTTACAAGCTTAAAAAACAGGTATTAAACGGAAACATGTTGAAGTAGAGAGCTCCGTCTCACAGCGCATAATGTGGTGCAGGTTTCTCAATGCCACCTCTACTTACACAATGATGCGCCAGGGGTTGACACAGGGAGCCGTGTTGATCTGTCTTCTCTACAACATCATGATAGAAGACCTAAAGGTTGCTATTTAAAGAGTTTCTGGGGAATCAGGCCTATTCTTTGGAAATGATGTTCTACTTCAAGCTGCAGGCAGTGGCACCAGTGCCCTTGAGGAGGCCCGAAATAAAGCACTTCTAAACCTCGAAACATTGGTAGATCTGAACAAAATGGAAGTAAGTGTTGACAAGACTGTTGCCCAGATTTTTACCATGTCGACACAAAAACATCCAAATCAATCTGAGCTATAGAGACTTGTCTCTTCGGCAAGTTCCTCTGTCGAAATATCTCGAAATTAACCTTGACCCCAAGCTACCCTAGAGCTCTCACATTACAAATACAGGTGAGAAGGCTCAAAGGTATTTGAATCTCTTGAAAAGTCTTGTGGTTACCAAGTGGGGAGCTATACCGGACATACTATCCACAGTATATAAAACATATCTGAGTCCAGTGCTGGATTACGGCAGGGAAGTCGTCTCTAAGTTATTTTCTTAATTTCAAATAAACACATTCTAGGTAATATTCTTAAATAGTGAAAAATAAAATAATATTTACGTTCGTTCAATAGAAATATCACTTATCCTTAATTATGTAAACTTTAATATGTGTGTAAATGTAACCCCTTTACTCACAAATTAAAGTTTAAATATTTAAGGGCACATTGTACCTCCGTTCAACTAATGTAATTATGAATTAACACTCGTAGCGTAAATTCTACCCATGTCTAAAGTATTTTCTTCATTTACTGAATACATTAAATGTTTACTATATTACATAATATTTCTGTAAACATTTTTGATTAATTTTTCAGTGTATTCCATTTACATTTCATCTTAGAAGGTAGAAAATATAAAATTATACAAATTTAAATATTTATATGGTACAAAACGTATGCCCACGTTATGTGCCAGCGAGTTTTCTCCGTGCACCAATCATACAAAATATCCCCCCAACTCACCTAAGCTGAAATATTCAAAACAGCCTGCTATCAACCTGACAGTATAACAATATTTTTCAAGATAATAAATCATGAGAATATACTGAATTATTTACATTAACTGCCTTGTACATTGCCTATGATGTCTAGGCTGCATTTAAAGGAGGTGATAGATCTAGTTTGCACCTTAATATTTATTACGTAGGATGGACATTTAGGAATAATATTAGGTGTTTCATAAAGATTTTAAAGAACGACGTTGTGTCAGTCGTTTCAACAAGTGGCAGACAAATTTCTTTGTGTTTGACAAAGTATTGTACGATAAGATGTTTTTGTGCGCAAATGTATCTCCTATAAGTGTTACACGGATACTTCGTTGTTATTATTTTGTTAATGAAGTAAGCAACAGCCAATATTAGGAAGAAACGATAAACTTGATTACGGACGTGCATACTAATTTATCAATTTCTTTGCAAAATTATTCAAAAATTGGACAAGAGGGAAAGTGGGGTGAATGGAAAGTGGTAAAGGTAGTATTAATTCATAATCTGTATTAAAGGTCTACTTCGTATGTCAGTCCAATTTATTCCACAGCTTAGTATTAAACACGGAAAATGAGTGCTCAAAGAATGGTATGTCTGATGAATGAAATTGATGATATATGATGAATGAAATTTGAAGCCATGAGATTCCAGGGTTGTAAATCCCGACCATATTTTTCAACCTGATCCTCGTTCAAAATTTAAGCGCAAAAATGTGTTACTGCATTTTTGGGATCATTAAATAATAAAAGAATTTTTTGTAGATTGTATTGACGATGGTTGTACCTGTATGTAGTTAAAATGATGCCTACACCAAAAATTTAATCAAGTTTTCTATTTTATAATAATGAAGACTATATTTGCTGTATCATAATATTTATGTTCTTTTCCTGAGTTAGAAGTAATGTTTTAGTTAATTATGGTGGATAATTGTCAATTTTGTCTACAGTATTGTCTTTTTTATAAAAGAAGTTATTTTAACTTTTGGCCAACTAAGAAGTTGTGATGTAGAAGTAAAGGTGTTGTGAATGGTATGCTAGCGAATTAAGCGGAAAATAATATACATACCTTACGCAGATAATGGGTATATATAATTTAAAAAAATATTGCGTTTATACCAAAATTATATTTGTGTTTCTAATGATTGTGAACACGATTTCTTTCAATGAGCATTCATGCAAGTTCAGAAGTAGGCTACTCGCTTCACTTTATTCAACTGCAATGTCTTTTTTTTTGACGGACTTACACTTTCGACTGGAATATAGCGCAGGTTAATGATGCGCTATATTCCAGTCGAAAGTGTAAGTCCATCAATGAACATAAAGCAGTGCATTCCTCCGATCCTACAACAGAGATTCAATCCCAGTACAAATATTTTCCAAAATAGTGAACAGAATTGTTACCTTGTTGAAATTGAGAAATATGGATTTCGTTTGCTTTAAAAAACAATATCGGGCTAAAATCATCCTTTTCAAGCCAATTTTTAGAGTTAATTGACAAACATCCGTATTTGTGTCATAACTGTGGTTACCTCATGTCTGTGTATAAGTGCTTCCTTTTAGTTTCTATAGGTTTCAATCTATGTAAGTGAAGTTGTGCAAATGTAGGCTTCAGTTAAAAGGTTTAAATTAAAATGTAACAACATTTTTTTTCCACTTTTTATGGGACCTGCCTTTGAGAGGATCTGCCCCTGAGAATTAGGGATAAAAAAATATTTGTGTGGCGTATGGCTTGAACGTTAAAATTAAGTTTAGTTTTCATTTACTACTTTTTATTTCAAAAGCAGTATCTGCGAAGTATTAAGTCACATAATATGGCCCCACCATCTATTTTTATAACAACTGGTTTAAAAAACCGGAAAAAAATTTAATATTGGCATTTTGATTAGAATTCTCTCAAATTAAATTGTATTGGTTAACCTGCATCAACAGTTTTGTGGGACGTGCACAACTGCGGAACCTTACTTTGTATGTATCACAGTTGAAATGGTTAAATGCGGTTGGTTTTTCTATAATATTAATAACACAAGTTTTATGTAACGAAATATAAATTTCACCTAACTATTTTTGTATTAGCAAAGATCAATCTTTGCTAATATCCCACCTGAAGATGTTGTAATACAACGAAACCTAGGTCGTGGTAAAGAAATTAAAGATAGTAGAAATAATACTACATCACGTAGTTTCATTTAATTGTGTAGTAATCTTTTGTTTATTAACTAGTAATCTTCGGTTTGATACCTGAGACGATGGGCTCAAAAGTATTTTTTCCATCTCCTTCAACCTCTCGAAACTACTTTTAAAAATGAAAAATAAACAATTAATAATTAAAATACAAAATTTAATACGTAACGTTATGGGACAACTAAGGCCTTCAGGCACTTTCTTTGTTAAATGATTTCCAAGAAAAATACCTGTGATAGAAAGACAAAATATAACTAGATTCTAAATGATTAATATTTTTTTCTTTTTTGTTACATTATAAATTATTAAATTAGATTGCGAGACATAATAAATAATTATATTATGTGACATTGTTCTAAATTTCACAGTGTTCTCGTAAAGCGATCATATTTAATATTGAGAGACGCAATCAATTAAATTCCATTATGCCATATAAACTAGTCGATGCAGAATGTACAGGGTTTATAGGCTCGTATAAAATGCACTTCAATTACTTAACCGGTATCCACTCTCTGCCAGAGGGCTTTGCTCAGAAACGATTAAGGTATAATAAAAACACATTACTTTGATACGACAGCTCGTGGTTTAGTTCTGCAGAATATAAATTAAGGTATAACAAAGTAACTAAGTATCTGATGCAACCTACTTTATGTCGGCGTTTGCCCTTAGCACATTGTAGGCATTCAAAAGTGCGGGTTTCTGACTGATAGTTTGTTTAGTTCTTTTAATGTACCTAATTGAATATTATTTATTTATTGCAGAATTTCTTCGTGTACATAGGAAGAGACGATTTTTTGTTAAAAGATAAACTTCGTCGGGTCAGTTAAATCATTTAGTTTTCCATAATACTAAGTATCTACGTGTTGAGGGCTTATTATTGTGAATGAATTAAAACATTATAAAAACATATTAATAGTCATAATTAGAGTCATTTTTCAATATTAGTACATAAGACAAACTGACTTATTTCAGTTTGTACCTAATAAATGAAAAAAAACAATGAAAGGCAGAAAATTAAAATAAGCAGACAATATAAAATATAACATAAATAATTAGGATACGTATAATAAAAAAAACAATAAAATTTAAGTAACAAAAAACCAATAAAATTTTAAATATGAATTGTTAACTAAAAAATGAACACTATTTTAAAATAAAAAGAATAAATAATATCAAATATGATAGGTCATAGGAATAATTTTTATAATAATAGTGGTATTTATGACAATAATAACTGTAAAATATTTATTTATCTTCTAACGCTACTCTCTAAGCTTGATTTTCGTGGTGCACGGGAAATGGATGATTTAAAAATTTTTATTTAATATCTTTATGGCTTAATTTTTATTTACAACTAAAGGAAACTACGTGATATAGTATTATATCTACTTTATTTAAATTATTAACCACGACCTAGGTTTGGGACTTTTCACAAAATATGTGAGGAGCACACATTCGAGATCAAGTTGAGAGATCACAATTTTAAAATAACAAAGATTGGCTTCTCTGCGTGATTCTGTTATGGGATTTCTTCGTAGATACAATAAGTTCCCGATAAACTTAAAAAAATGTTCTGAATGTACTTTTTATATCTTTTTGATATTTTAAAAACGAACATTTGTTTAACTTAACACTTCACTGTATCGAAATTTAATAATGAAAAATAAATTTGTGGGTAGTCGAAAACAAAATGTGTTGATAATTTTAATCTATGACGTGATAAAAACAAAACGCATGTATGTTTGCGTATAATTTTTTTAATTAAATAGAAAAATATAAAATTTACTAAAAGGTTAACTTATGTTTTTTTATTTATGGTATTCTGGTAGTTTTTAATTAAGAAAACACTAATTGTATTGAAAAACTGCATATTTTTGTTGTAGTAAAATAAATGTTAATAATAAAATACTATAAAATATATTCATTATTAAAGTTATCATAATTCATTATTTCTGATAATTCTATTACAGTTATAAGTATAAATATGAGGCTTAAAAATATTTGTTGAATATAACTTCACACATAAGTTCATACAGGATACACCAGGTTATATTATATTAACGCTTAATGAGGAACAGTGTGCTCTAATGAGCGTATCCCCTCGTCACCAAGCTTTTTATAATTGACATGGCAACCTAGCTGGCAAGAGACGTTGCGTTTTCAAAATTGTGAAAATAAAAAAAAATCAACTTTATCTTGGTGTCATATCAATACTTGTATAATTTCGTCTGCTGCTATGATAACCTTTTCAATTAAATATTGAAAAGAGCAACTGGATATATAGTATCATTGTTATCACACCCCTCATCGCAGTAATAGTTTTCATAGCAATGCACATAATTTTATCAGTGGTACCGTGAAAGTAAACTTTTATTTAAGTATTATTAATGTGTCAGTATTCAGATTACGTAAATATTAAAATAGTACGAGGTACTTGAAGCGTCGCAACGCGATCTCATCCGGAACGAAAGGCTTCGACTGAACTGCAAGAATCAGTCAAAAACTTTCCGACTACTTTTGAGATGTCGTCCATGTCGGTTTGGTCGTTTTTATTGAGTGAAATCGGATCGTCTCCCATTCAAACTTTACTAGCGGAAAAGTCAGGAAATCTGGAGAATTTAACTCACAATACCTAGGAAGATATGGATTAATCAAATTGACGAAGATTCCCAAACCCAACGTTTGACCTCGGAAGAAGCTAAAAACTGTTGTCAAAAATCATCAACTGAGGAAGAAAATTGTCAATCAGGTCCCGAATCATGTGGCATCTATAGTCACGTGATGCCTAATGAATTGTCTAATGAATTGTCTTCCCCAGTTGGTCGTCAGCTGAAGACGAATAAAAAAGAAGATTAAAACAATAAATCATTCGTAAATATTTATCTATGTACCAATTTATAACTATTGTAAAGAACTGATATATTATTATTGATATACAGCCATAATTTATCTTTGTCCTTTTTCAGTGACATGTCATTTGTACTCTCGCAAAATTCGTTTCTTGTTTACAGTGATCTTAAATTGCAATATTTAACAATATATAGCAATTATGTAATGGATTTTTTGTCTGTTAATTTAATTGAGTACTGTAAAAGTCACATACAATGATATATACTATGATGAAATATATAAAACCGAGTTTATTAAATTCAACGTTAAAAGTTCTGGCAATTTAATGATAACGTTAAGTATTTGATGCGGGGCTATCATACCAAATATAAAGTATTATGATATAACTTATTTTTTTTAAATTTTCTCTTACTTTAGTTACAGCACACCAAAAACGTAATGCCTGTCGCCAGCTAAACTATTGTTTCCTTGATCACAGGTTTAACGAGGACCTCACTGTCTCTTTTAACAAAATGGTGCTTCAAAAATGTTGCTGACTCTTCTATCATTGCGTGCCTTATTAAACTATAGGAGTTGGCGAGGTTAAGGATGAGTATACTTTAGAAAAAAATGCATTTTTCTCTTTTTTCTATTATTTAATTGAGAGACTTACATTAAAATTTGTTGTAGAAAGTTACAAAAGCCGCTCGTGGTTTATTTTTATATCACACATACGAAATTCATTTCTCATAAAAATACTTTTATTAGAAAGGAACAGTTACTATATTTGTCTCAATTTATTACCTTATAGAAATCAAAATACAAATTGTAAAATAGATTTTTTAATATGTGGTCGTAACAACTGTTAAATGTGTCGTGTTATTTTTAATATTCTCTTATTTGAAAGAAAGAACAATTACATATGCACTTTGACTAAAGTGCGCTTAAACCCCACGGGAGTCGTAACTTAGTGTCCTACATTAGGAGAAAGTGCAAGAGAATTCTTTGTATCTAGTTGTACCTTGGAATTAATTTGTAGTTTCTAGATGTTTCTAGATTTGTCTCCATTGGAAATAAATCAACCATTTGGTTTTCTATCCGTTAAGTAGAAATCGAGAAAGAGCATTTTCATCATATTTTCCTTTATCATATGATCGCAATTTTCCTTAATTTGTATTGCTATCGGCCGAACCAATACGTAGACAAAACGTATGGATAGAGAAAGTAAAAGAAAGAATCGATACTTCCACAATATCGTGTAATGCGGTCTCAAGAATCATGACATTGAGTATAAACTGATAGTTGTATGTAGGATTGTGTTTTATTTTTTAAATTTCGCCAGAATGTCTACAAAAACGCTTTCTGAGTTGGAACTCAAGACATGCTAAATTCGTGTTGAATAATTAGGTCGAGTTCTAGAAAACAAAATTAAATATTTTGAAGAAATCCACGAGGCGTGCAGCCGTTATAAATGAAAAAGGATTAAATAATTTTTTTTTAAAACCCCCTAACTAAATGAAAGTAAGAACCTATTAATATAGTCATAAATCCAAGAAAATCCGTCAGTGCTACCAGTCCCAGTTCCGTTAAACCTAGTTCCGAAAATCCGTCGGTGCTACCACTACCAATTATATTGTAGTAGCATAGAAACGCTATTTGCACACCAAAGATAATTTCAATTAGTCACGAACTAATAAAACTGCAAAATTTAGACAAAGGCAGGGTATCGCAGCTCCGACGAATTTTCATGGGTTTGTAATTATATTAACATGTTCTTACTTTCAGTTAATGTTTTAAAAAACAATTATTTAATCGTTTTTCAATTACAACGACTTCATCTGTGGTGGCTTTTTATAACATTTTTAATTTTGCTTTTTATTTTTATACTTTTGCGACTTAAATATTTTTTGCAACAAAATGTTGCAAAGCCATCTGCTGAGCTAACACCATACCACCTATCTAAGAACCATCGCTCGCTGGTTAGTCCCAAAAATTTTGCAGAAAACCTTGTCTAAATCGGTCAAACCATTTTGGAGATAAATCAGAACATTCGTTTGCGACAAACTGTTACAGCGCCCCCGGTAAGATAACACCATAACACCTATTTAGAAACCATCGCCGATTAGTCCCCTAATCTTTTACACCAAACTGTATCTAAATCGGTCCAACCATATTGGAGGTAAACGGGAACATTGGATTGCACACACAAACAAACACACTAAAGGCACTTCCTCCGTTCCGTCGTGAGTAAAAACGAACTTTTACAGAAAGTAGCAATAGATGTGAACGTTTTAAAAATTTCGTAGACCCAAATGATAAATCGAGAGTGAATACTAGAGTATCAACAATTAAGACCATGAAGCACGTGCACATTTCATTGTTTTGTAGGAAGTTTTTAAAGGGTCTTGTAAAGCTGTTTCCACCTGTAAATATTTTACTGCTCCAAGTCATAACTTCCACCGAACGTTGCAACTGTCACAATGTTGTCTTCGAGATGTTTCGAAATATATTCGTGTCACGAATGAAACTAGAGTAGAATGCTAAACAGCCTTCAGACTATTGTCACATCTAGCTTTCTGTATAATTTAAGGTGACCCGCATTTTGTACTGTGCAGCGATATGTGTAAAGCTGGGGACGTATTTATAAATATACTCGAAAATGTTTGCAGTATACGTAGATAAGGCGTACCTTGTACTAGGCAAAACAGACACAATATTCTCTGTTTTAAATTTTAATTTCATAGAGTTCATAAAAGATATACTTTACCAGGACCATGATGATCTTCAACATAATAGAATAAAGAATAAAGTAATCTCTTGAATTTTTTTAACAATGACATGTTTTTAGGGTTTTAGTTTCTCATTTATTTCTATCTTGTTTTTCACTTAATGACAAAAATGTAGTACGCACATACGTCTATCCAGTACACACAAATATCCACCTTTGAATCCCCACAGACATGTAAGCTTATATGTTCTTGTAGCAATAGTTTAAATTTAAATTTTATAAAGTTCATTAAAGGTATACTTTACCATGAATATGACGATCTTCACGACAACAGAATAAATACGTATTTTCTGTTAATTATTACTCTGGAATTTTTTCAACAGTGATCAGTATTCAGTTTTTACTTTCTTATTTATTTCTATCTAGTTTTTCACCTATGTAGTCTATCCACGACACTCATATATCCACGTCTGAATTCTCACATGTACCTAGGCTTGCATGTTCTTGTAATAATAGTTTAAATTAAAATTTTATAAAGTTCATTAAAGGTATAATTACCATGAATATGATGGTCTTGATCAGAGCAGAATAAATATGTATTTTCTGTTAATTATTACTTTTGAATTTATTTTCTGTTAATAATTACTCTTGAATTTATTTTCTGTTAATAATTACTCTTGAATTTATTTTCTGTTAATAATTACTCTTGAATTTATTTTCTGTTTATAATTACTCTTGAATTTATTTTCTGTTAATAATTACTCTTGAATTTATTTTCTGATGATAATTACTCTTGAATATTTTTAACACTGATAAATATTCAGGTTTTAATTTCTTATTTATTTGTTTCTAATTTTCCACATAAAAATGTAGTCTATCAATGGCACACATATATCTACGTCTGAATCCCCACATGCACCTGGCCTTGCATTTTCTTGTAGTAATAGTTTAAATTTCATAAAAAAATCATACAGGATATACAATATCATGAATTGGAGAAGTTTCACCGTAATCAAATAAACGTGTGTTTTGTTTTAAGAAATGTACTTTTCCATTTATTTTTATTATTTAAATTTTCTGTAAGTGACATTTTGGAAATTTTTATTTTCTTATTTATAATAGTATTGTCTTCTTTCATAATGAGCGTAATATATACAAAAGCATACACATCCAAATCCGCACACATATACATAGCATGCTCGCACGCACGCAGGCTTGCATGTGCGCACACATCCATTCACGTTCGCGTATCAATAGCTTAAATTTAAAAACAATAAAGAATTCATATTCGCTAAGAGAAACAGGTGAATCTTTACCATAATATAATAAATATGTATTTAATTTTATGAAAGAAAATTAATCGTCCATCAATTTTAACTAGTTAAATTTTTCACCATTAACAAATTTCTCAATTTTCTTTCGTCAATCGTCATTTCGTTTTGTATTACAGTTTAATTTTAAGTTTTAAATTTCTTAGTTAATTTTCTATCGTTTTCTTTCCTAATTAAAATATTAGTTAGATTATACTAAAACTTCTTTTCATGTTGAAGTTAATGACTGAAGCAAATGGAATGTGATATCTGCGTAAGAAATGATAATGAAAGGATAAGGTGTGAAAACGATGAAAAATGTGTGGCGCTTCTAAACCGATGTGACCTTCGAGCTAATATAACGTGTCTTATGAAATGATGACTCGACATAAATATGGATGATTAAATCCAGTTCTAGTCTGATAGGCTCCTGTTGTGTTGCCATTAAAACCTTTCGCCATTTTTCTTTTCCACTCGACCTAAGTAAAGAACAGAGTATTGCAGCCGTCTAAAATTTGAGATTGATTGAAATTCTTTCTAAATTACGCACACGTAATAAATAAACTCGAAAATAACAAATACCTGTACTTACGTTCGTTGCACGGTCTAGTGCCTAAACCATTGGACAGTTTTAAATGCAATTTCGTATATGGGAGATTTTTTATAACTTCGGACTCGCAACTTAAAATAAGGCTTACTTTAGATAAAAAATAAATTAAATTAATATGGAATTCTAGTGTTTTAGAAAAACACAATGGTTTATTATTTTTCAATAAAAATTGATGATTCAACACAAATATTTATTATAAAAAATAACCATTTTTCAAGAACATTTAAAGTTTCCATAAATCTGAAAATAGATGTTTTCTCCATTCTAAATATTACCCCAGTAAGAGAATTTTTATATGAATACAAAAAATAGTGATATTTTTCACGATACTTCAATATTATGCTAAGTATTACAAGTTTTAACATAAAAATTACTAATTTATGTATTTTCAAAAGAAAATTATACGATTTTTTATATGTCCTAAATGATAGATCTCGTAATATTTCTGTTACCTCTATTATAAAAGGCAGACACATATAAGTTATGAAAGAATGTATAAAAAGAATTTAAAAACGACGCTTTTATGAAAGTAACAAATATTTGGTTCCCATATCAAGTGGTGTTAAAGTAAAAGTTAATTCATCACTTTGGGATTTTCCCCATATTGTATTTAGATAATCAATATTAAATATTTAATTTCGTACCTGGTAATATCCTGATTCTTAAGAATATAGAGTTAGTTTTTCGTTGTCAAAAATAGGAAAAATTGTAGTAAAGCCTTGAGAAAAATGGTCGTCCGTGAAATAACAGATTTTTTTATTCCGTATTATTACATTAATTCGGGGAAAAATTTTCTCGTTATATCTTCGAGTTAGGCGGTGTAGATCTAACATTGAAATAGCTTAAAAACATACATGAATAAAGTAGAAGGCTACTAATTTAAATCGAATTAAAAGAAATAACTTTAAGTCTGAATTCTTATTGACCCCTTTTGAATATTTTACCAAAATAGGTTAGGCAAAACATTATTATTTAGAGCTTTACCGTATTGAAAAGTTTTCCTCCACTCTAACTCTAATAGTGATACCAAAGTTTATTTCTGCCATGTCATTTTAATATAAAGTTTATTTCTGCCGTATACTTTTGTATTTTTAATAAATTTTAAGTAAAGAAAGTATTTTATTTACATTTAACGCGTTAATATTACGTTACGGAGTTACTTCTTTGTCTTTTCGGTAAAAGATGATAAATATCTATGCTTGCTACAAATTTATCCTAACGAGATTTGAAAGTATATTTTAAAATATGAGCTTTATTCGTTAAATGAAATAAAACATAACCTACAAAGCTAGCCATACTGGTGGTCAATGATTAATTAGGTCAATATTCACGTTTTAATTGAAAATAATTCGAATGGAAACTTCTACTCCAAATATTTAACTCATTTTGAGTTGAACTTGAAAGAACAGGTTGTCGAACTGTCTGTTATATTAGGTTGGCAATTTATAAACCCGCCAAACCTGTATAAACAATTTTCAACTTTTTATATTTAGTCAATAAAATCAATATATAGAGTATATATCACCTGTCGCCAACATGTAAGTAGAGCTAAAGTACCATCCTTATAGAAATATGTAAGAAAGTAGCCTTTGACTGAAAAATTGGTGAAGTTCGATTTTGATATGACTTTCCTCTTTAAATTTTCTATCACGTAAGTTATTAGACAGAGAGCGAAATGGATGGTGAAAGATCTGGAGGGTACGGTGGGTGAAGTAGAATATTCCATTCAAGTGAAAGTAGTTTTTCACGCGTTGCTTTTGCTTCGTCGTGCATTGTCATATAAAAAATAAACCTTACTTTGATTTGAGGAAGTTCAGCGATGATTTTGTTCGATTGTTCACGATAAATGTTAGCTATATTTGTACTGTTAGCTTGAAAGAATCCTCAATGAATAACTCCACTTGTACCCTATTATGCCCTTAAAGGTATCTTTTGTACAATGTTATATTATATTATTTTGGTCTAGGTTACTTCTTTCTCCAGCTACCAGTCACTTACGTTTACACTAAAAATTAACACGAGCCACGCACTATTCATCTCCTGAAACCAGATGCTTCATCCTCTCGTTGGTACGATGGGAACTCAGTAGCTCCAAGCACACATTGGCTCTCCTTTGAAGTTGAAAGGGTGTTTAGCTCATATGGTAGCCAAACGAAATATTTCCATTTGTTTCTCAAAGTATGAAATTGTTTTCCCATTACAATATAAGAGCATGCAAATATCTTTGCCAAAAAATGCAAAATTAGTCTGGGATCTGTTTCAACAAGGCTTTTAATTTTTTCTAAATCAATTGTAGGAGGTCTCTTTAGATGCGGTTTATCAGACAAGTCAAGATTACCTTCTTTGAATCTTTGGAACCAGTGCTTGAGTGTATCGTAAGAGGGCATACCTTCATCCATCGTTGTGTATATATTATGTGATACTTTGCTGGTTTTTCATCCTAAACGATACTCATGAACAAAGAGTCCTATAAATTCATTTCGAAGTACTTCCATTTTAATTTATTCTTTACTCGGCGATTACTCAATTGCAAATTGAACAGAAGTTCGAATATCGCACTCTTTACATACCGCACAAAAATAGTTTAGAAGCTTCTATAATATTCCACAAATCGGTCAAAAAAAAAGCCATTTATAAGTTGCCAACCTAATATTAACAATAAGTCATAACATAAATGGCAGGGCAAGTTGCACATACATATTTACTCTTCCTTGTTTCTATTCCATTTCACAAATTAAAAAGTTTTCATTATAAATTGAAAAAATATCCAAGCATGAATTTTTCGAGAAAACGAATTGATGTAGTTATGTAAACAAAGTTACATAATTTAGAAAGATGCGTAAAATAGTTTTTGGGAACATTTTTACACTTTATTACGCATAATAAACTTGCTCTTATCTTTGCTACATTCTTTGTACTGGAAGGAAGATTACTATGACTTCAATATTTTATGCGAAGTGAGTATATCTAATGTTTTGTCTGAAAATTAAAATAAATATTTCTTTCTTTCTGATATTCGACTGTTTACGTTTTAAATTCTGTTGTTTATGATGATGTCTGTGCCATACTGATGTCAGTGCGTTATCGTATATCTGATTATGTTTACGTGGATAATCCTCAAGGTCCTACAGAAGGTTAGTGGAAAGTTTGAAGATTCTTACATTAAAATACCTTCAAATTATGTCCCATGACATGGTGGGACATAATGTGAAGGTATCTTCGTTGAAATGGACAGTTGTCAGCCTCTTCAACTCTATTTAAATATGTCTCACTATTCGTTATTTCAATGACTGCTGTTTGGTGGTAGCTGTTTAGATAGGTTTATTGCTATCAAGTTTGGTTTCTAACTGGTAGCAGTTGTTATTGCTTTTGAGCAAAATTACAAGAAATACGTAGATGTTCGTTTATTTTTTGTTTATTTATAGATATCAAGGGTTAAAACAGAAACAACGTATTTAGTTCGTGCATTCGTTGTGCAAGTCCCTACAGAGGCAATTCGCTCTAATGAACATGAAAACACTGCTCCATTTGAACTGTGTCCATTTGAATTTTTCACTCCCACTGCCTCGTCGCTTTTAATTGAATCAATATTGACTCGCTGGTTTGTTTCGTGGAGCAAAATCCTGGTAGGTATATAAATTTTAAACCTATCGTATAATCTGGTCGACTGTTTGTACAAGTTTCAGTGTACGTATTGTAAAATATAATATTTGTTTGTCTCTCACTTCGCAATGAATTCGAGGATTGTAATCTATTGACACTCTATACGGGCTTAATATTTAGATATATTTCTATGTGATATATGCAGGAATTGTAGCATTTAATAGTTTTTGTCAAACTGCTATGAATAATTTAGAAAATGATCTTTATGGCCTGCACAATGTGGCCTGCTGAATTTTTTTAAGTTTTAGCAAATTATTGTGTATATTGAAATGTCGGAGAACTTAATTAAACATCACAACTATACAGCAACAAATATGAGTAAGTCAATGAACTGAGACAATAAATACTAAATTATAAACGTAATCCTAGATATTGATAATAATCGGTAATATGTATCTTGAGAAATAAAAATTTTATGAAGTTTTTTGGCCTTTTTCTAACATGAGCATATATTGGGATGGCTAATGAATTCGTTGAAAGAAGTGTTTTCAATTTTGTCAATTTTAATATTAAATTAATATTGACCATAATTTTAATAATGTTTAAAATTGCTATGAGCTTTATACTCTTAAAAACTTTTTTCGATTTTATCCGACATGAGTGTATATTTTATAGGCTAATAAGCTTTCAATCTTGACTTGTTCTCATAAAAATATATTAGAATTTAAATACCAAAAATATGTACCTACGTACTGTATTATTTTTATATGTGACTTGCCTTCAGTCGGTGTTTTATCTTTGGCTTGCGATCTTTATGACATTTTAACATATACCAACTTGCGTTGTTAAGGAGAAAACGAACGTATTAATCTGTATATTATATTAATCTGTATTTAAATTTTGACGTATTATTTTGTTAGCTAGTCGATCTAAATGATGTCAGTAAATCTCTCTCCGTAATTACCGGGGTTGACAGTAACACTCCAATTAACACTTGAAAGCAAGCCCTATGAATAGCACCGTTGATATTCCATTGGCAGTTCAAAATTCAGTTCGTATAATATCAATACTCTCTCTGGTATTCAGTTCTAGTTTGAATACTGAAATTTCGGTTTGTACCGCACTTAGCAATTAGTATTTGCATTCGTGAATAATATATGTTATCGACTTTAGTTACTAATTGCTTCAGCTAATCGAAATTATGTTTGAATTATTATAATTGTTAACAAACATTAATTCTTAAAGTAGAAGAGTTCAGATTTGATACCGATTTAAAACCATATTCAGTGCCGTTAATCGAGCATACTTTTATCGATTTATATATCTTATAATACAATATTCTGAAAATTTCTACAATTTTTTAGAAAAGTTCCAAAATCTTGGCTAAAAATTTATTATCTCATTCTATAAGTACCATAGTAAGGATACTAGTTTTACCGACTTTATTTCAAGTTTACTCTGAACAAGGGTATTAACCAGTATCGTTATTCAGTAAATCTTGGAAGACTGGAAAATCGAATAATAAAATTTACACGACTTTTGGGATATATCTGTAATATAATTTAAGAAATATGATTTAATAAGTTAAGTAGGTTATCCATGAGTATGCTAAAGTCTAAAGTAAAGTTCAGATTCCATCGATAGACAAAGTGGATATCACTTGAAAAGTGTGAAAATTACTAATTTTCTGAAAGAGTTTTAATTCATCCATAAACAATATTCACTTCGCAGGGTTAATAACTAGCCATAAAGAATTAATAATTAAACCAATAAGAAGCGGTCCAAGATTATCTTTTTGACTTGCGTCATAATAAGTAAAATAAGGTATGGATGTATAGCTAAATTTGTTCAAGAATTACTAGTCTAGATTTAGTAAGGTAGATTACAAGTAGCTATAAAAATGTTAAGAGTAAACGTGCTACAATACTAGAATATCCCCTTTAAATAAATTCGTTAGTCAGTTTTCAACTAAGTCCTTCAAAGTTTTCGCGAAGAATTTTCTATAACTAAAAGAGTATATTTTTGTTATCTAAAGAGATTCATGATCAAGTAAGTAAATTGGATTCAACTGGACACGCGATTTCTAAGTTCTGTGAAAGAATAATTTTTGGTAATTTTTAGATCCCCTAACTTATTACAAGTTTAGAATAGATTATTTTAACGTTCCTTCCATATTTTTTTTATCGTCCTTCTTTCCCAATTATTGAACTTTTTACCCTCCTCGTAGAGTATGGCAAACTATAAAGGCTAGAGAAATAATAGTTGGCACACATGAAAATTCTGATTAATTGCTCACTTGCACGGTGAGATGGGAAAGGTTCGTTAATGAGCTCACACCGGCTTAATGCAATGCTGCATCATGATAACTGCAACGGTAATTCTCCGCTCTTTCGCACGATTGTATGCAGCGTCACGTGTTTTGAGTAGTGATGTAACGGAAGCGACATAACGGAAGCTGAAACAGAACCAGATGAAAAAATAAAATCGGAAAAAAAGCGGAAACAAAAACACAAACGGAAGTGAAAATACTATGAAAAAAATTTAATTATTTTTAAATTAAGTACTACTTTTTATTATAATTGAATACATTTGGCGTTAATTTCGTAGAAATTCATTATTCACAATTAAATGAAACTACGTGATGTAGTATTATTTCTACTTTCTTTAATTTCTTTACCACGACCTAGGTTTCGTTGTATCAAAAATCTTTGCTAATATCCCACCTGAAGATGTTGTAATACAACGAAACCTAGGTCGTGGTAAAGAAATTAAAGAAAGTAGAAATAATACTACATCACGTAGTTTCGTTTAATTGTTAAAAATTAAATAAATATAAATGATATTTTATGAAAAGTAGTTTTGCCGCTTTTGTACTCAGCAAATTGCTTCGGTGTTCTTCATAAATTAGACCAGCTCCGCTAAATAATTGCTCACTGACTACGCTACTTGATAAAAGTTGATAAATATCGGCGCGCTTTTAGCAAAAGATGATTGTGTTTCTGTACCTTCGTTGTCACCACATAAGGGGATCCTCATGTAGAGTTAATCGCTTTTCATTTTTGTACTCACGAAGCTGTGGCTGTATCTCCAAAAGTAGATTGTCACTGTCGTCAGATGCAGTCGGGTCTTGCTGGTCTTTATCCAAATTTAACATAGATTCCAACATTTGTAATGATAAATTTATCATTGATGGTAACGTAGGCTGCACTTCATCTTCAATTTAATATCGACGCCTTTTGAGGGAATGTGTTACTGACATCATCTTGAGTGGAATTTATTGTACCTCTGGATTCTATGGTTTCGCTGATCATCATATTTAGAAACTTAGACTCAACCTGCTCAATAGTGATGCTGGTAAAAAATTTATATTTATAACGCGGATACAGATACTTCGCAATAGTGTATTTGTCGCCTTTGATTAGTTCTCCAAATCTTACACTTGCGTTTAATTCATCGCGTAATCTTCTCATGAAATTTTATAATTGTTCCGAAATATCATGTTTCATCTTTTCTTATTGTAGTGTAGTCGTTAGAATTTGAATCAATGGTATGACTGATGAAATATTGACTTGAGGACTTTTTAACTTGAGATATTTTTTCCAATGGTTTCATTAATTGTACAAATTTTTGAACACTCATCCAGTATTCAGGGGAGACCATCGCGGTTAGATTTGAATCAATGGTATGATTGATGAAATATTGACTTGAGAACTTTTTAACTTGAGAGATTTTTTCCAATGGTTTCATTAATTGTACAAATTTTTGAACACTCATCCAGTATTCAGGGGAGACCATCGCGGTTAGATTTGAATCAATGGTATGACTGATGAAATATTGACTTGAGAACTTTTTAACTTGAGATATTTTTTCCAATGGTTTCATTCATTGTACAAATTGTTGAACACTCATCCAGTATTCAAGGAAGACCATCGCGGTTAGATTTGCACTTAGGTACAAACAAAATAAAAAAAAAATATTTTACAATTTCTATAGCTATAAGTGAGTTATCCTTATAAATATATTAATTTTTTAATATCTGGTATCTCGGAAACGGCTCTAAGGATTTGGATGAGTTCATTACTCTGCGATAGACTGTACGCTCGGCAAAATTATATGGTAAATTATGAAGGGCAATCATTTCAGTAATCATTTATGACGTGATGAATTCCAATAATCATTAACCTGCAGACTTTGTCGTAGTGTTATTGGTTTTTTAGCGATTTAAGCTAGAGTTGAAAAAACCTACAACAACGTAAAACAATTTTATTCCCTCTTAAGGCCACAAGTGCCCTCCGGTGGACAGGAATATTTTTTTCTGTCAAGCAGGAAGTAAGTGCCCTCCTGTGTGGGCACACGTACATAGTTCATTTTAAACCTGTTTTTTTATACTTTTTACGTTTATAGTTTTATAATCTATGATGAATAACAAAATATTTTCTGTACATCACTCCAAACTTTTAGAAAAAAAAGACCAAAGAAAGAACGTTTCAAACATAGTCTGTGGTACACGAGAATTGTGCGCGCTCCCAAGTTTATTTTACATTATTTTTATTTTCCATAAATACGATAAGATTGGATTGTTCTAATATATTGACCGGTTCCTTTCAATATTTATTCGAAATGATATTAGCCAATAAGCCCCAGGATACTGCTAAAATTTTAGCTAATTTAAAATTTATTTTTTAGCAATCACTTCAATTTACTACAGTGTATAATATTGAAACTGAGCTACAAAAGGTCGTTTACAGAAATGAAATCTATGGAAGGGTTACTGAATTAAGATCCTTTGTTTACAAAAGAGATAACGCCGCAGTGATAAAGCTGGGACCCCCCGCGCTGTCCTTCAGACATCAAAATAGATTACTTACGCTTGGAAGGTTAAAGAAATGAAAAATTGCAAAAAATCAAAAATTGTAATTTATTGCCAACGTATTAAATTATTATCACCGATTAGTGAAGGTTTGTATTAACTTTTGGCTAATTTGACAACCCAAGTTATACCTAAATAAATATTCACTTACCTTTTGTATCTTCGTTTCCGACGATGGTTTAACAGTTTCATCTAACTTCTCAAACTCTGTAAACTTCTCGACATATATTGCTTTAAGGTGCCCTTTGAAGCGTCGTTGTGCGGCCTTTTTGTGAATACACTTTTCAGGGACTGCATTTGGCATTCAAATCGTCAATTTCAACCAAACAGTTCCAAATAGGACTTGTTTTTGGTTTCATAACTATATTTAGGTAACACTACACTAAACTGTTAAAAAACACATAGATGCGCTTACACTCATATTATGGCGTGTATTAAATGAAATGAATAATTTAAAATAATGTGGAAACAAACAAATGGGTAGCGATAAGTGTCACACGCGCCCGGCTCGCTGGCGGGAATACCCCTCCCCCACCGCCAAGCAAACTGTGCGTGCGTACTGCTAGTCTATCTGCGTGCCTGCACGTCACCCCATCATAATGTTTCGTTTAAATTTCCGTTATAAAATTTGCGGAAGCAGAAGCAGAAACGGATGTAAAAAAGCGTGTGGAACTTCCATAATAGCAGAAGCGGAAGCAGAGGTCTGTTGCACCACTAGTTTTGAGCCATAATTACCGGCGAATCGCGTGTGGTCAGAACCAATGTGATAAACTGTTTATTTATATGTTTCATTTCCAGCGACATCGTTTCCTACGACGTAAATTCATAGTTAATGAAAGAATTAAATTAAACTGTAACAAAATATATGGTATTAATAATGGTAGGCATATTTTTGGACGAACCCAAAAATCAGTGTTCCCAAGATTAGATACGTAAACAATCAGAGCTAACCTTCTTGATCAGCGTTCCGTTATCCACTTCTGAAAGTAGGTATTGTCCATAGCATGGCATTCGTTTCAATGCATCTCGTCAGTAACTCGTACGACGTCATCACACCATTTCACTATCGGGCGGCTTGCAACGTGTTTTACTATTCCGAAATTCTGTAGAAAAAAGGTCCAGTTTACTTCCTCTTGTTGCAATGGACTTAGCTATATATCCTGTTTTATTCTTGCGCTGAATATCTCTTTTGAATCTTTTTTTCTTAAATTTAACCTCAACATTATACCCAATGAACAATGGAATTGTATTGCAACGGACTTAAAACTACTTAGGGGTTTTTCAGCATTCACGTCTTAGATACTGCCAGTACGTGTTCTTAGCGCTACCTACTCTCAGGTTGGATTTATTCTAGATTCAAATCACGAATTAATTTGGCATGCTAGAACTTTAGAATTGAATTTTTTTGCAGACGCCCAGGTATTCCAAATCTATTTTAAGATTGTTTGATTTATGAGAGATAAGATGTAACTCTCTGTATCCATGTTTTAGTAAGCCACATCGTAACAGAGGTATTGGTTTAAGCAGATGATATCTTACGTAACATGTACTACGAGTAAAAGTCAAGATCTGTGTGTTAACAGTACATTGAACTTGTATTCTAAATATAATTCAATTAATATAAGAATTAAATTGCTGAAACATAAAATTTTACAATAGTTTTTGTTAGTAAAAATTATTCGGATACAAATAGTTTAGTTTTAAGCCCCCCTTTTTAGGGTTCCGTAACCAAACTACGAAACTTATAGTTTCGCCATGCCTGTATATTTACTTGTTCGTTTGTATGTCACAGCTATTTAATTCGCACACTATTAGTACTATATCAAATTACTATTTTGTATAGATATATCTTTATGACTCCTACAAAGTTTGAAATAAATTGTTAGTGTACTTTGCCTAGATGTAAAGTGGGGTGAATATTTTTTGTGGTGTAAATTCGAGAGGTGTTTTCACACATCCCGTTTTATATAATATCGTAAAATATGTTTTTCAAAAATATTGGGGATATGTCATGAACATTTTTTCTGTACAAGAATCCATTTACGAAATATTAAATTTTAAAGTGGTTTTTTTTGTTTGAATTACAAGTCCCCTTCCAATTTCAAATAAACTGCTAAATTTGAATCAATAAAAAGTATCTATAATAGTAAGTAATGTGTACTTACTATTATTAACGCAATTAAAAAATAAATAATCATAACTAAGTATGCCTAACTAGTTTATAAGTAATATTTGACCAACTTATGATATGTGGTTGGGTCTATAAAAAGCTCATAGAGACTTCATGTATTTCAGTGTAATATACATTTGAAATACATGTGAAAATGTACTGTGTAATATATTTATATATGTATATATATATATATATATATATATATATATATACATGATGAGAAATAATATTATTTAAATTTTCACCATGGTCTTTATATTTATGGAAAATATCGAGCTTTGTGAAATATTAATATTTACAAATAGTATAATAGAATACATTTAAATGTTTTCAATTGCCTGAATATGTACGAAATTCTCGTAGTGCGAGTTCTTATTTTATTTGACAGGCTTTTTAGCTAACAGTATGGTTCCCTTTAAAAATACTTTTAAGTTCTGTGCCATATGACTGCAACGAGAGGCTTACTTTTGTGTCATAAATATTTTATATAAGTAAATTCGCTGCCACTATTACTATTATAAATGTCCAAATACACAGCAAATTTCGAGATTTTAATGAAGTTTTCATAAATGAGATTCAAAAGGTTGACAGTATTTATTAACATATATTAAACAGCTTCTACGTTAGACCACAAAAATTTACAAGAAATTGTAAAGATGTTAATATAGTGAAAAAGTTCTCACAGTCTTATATAATAAATTTAATAATATAATTTAAAATAACCTACATATAATTTACGTACGTCTCTGAATACGGTGATATATTGCATACACATAATATGTAAATTATATATTATAATTATACGTATTTAAAAGTGCGATGTACATGTTATGTATATAATTTCAAAATAAATTCTTCGTAAAAATTAGGTGTCAGATAAATAAATTTTGGCTTCCTGAAAAAAGAATGACGGAGTATAACAAATATTAGATATTCTTATGTCGTCCTCACGCGATTTTAATGTATATTTGAACATACTAAAGTAAATTTTTTACATAATTTTTATTATAGTTTTATAAAATCTATATTAAAAACAAACTTTGATTTATTAATAAAAAATCGAAATAAATAAATTTGTTAAATAATTCCATCATCAAAATATGTAATAAAAATAACTGTTCGTGAGTTTTGTTAAACTTTTAATAAGACCCGTTAAATCAATTAAACATTAAAGGAAAAGCAATATAACTTTGGTATGCATAGACAGAAATTAAATTGAAATCAACGACTAACATGATATAAATTTAGTAAACGAACTAAATTCGGGAGACCAACATTATTATTGATCGAATAAAATAATCTGAAAATCGATTTTATTTCTAATCCATTTGCGTATTTTTCGTTTTATGTTTTCATTTATTTGCTACATGATCATAGAGTGATCATGTAGCAAGCATGCAATGAGCGATTTTTGAGTTTATTCTCAGCTTCTACCATTTGAAACTTTAGTTTGACTTTTTTTACTCTCAAAAATACATTAAAATAAATTGTTATAAAATGTGTACAACCAGATATTTGCTTAAAACTTTCTTGGGATAGGATGCTAGTCTATATAAATATCATAGTGATATAACTATTGCAATATCTTTAGAAATTGATACCATTTACACTAAGTCACCAAGTGTAAAATTTCTGTCATAGTCGCAATTTTATCAAAACTAAGCGTACTTCTTTTAAAAAAGCGTTAATTCAACTCATATTTATCTAAATAAATGTTTATTAACCTTAACATAAACAGAAAGCAAAACTACGTGATGTAGTATTATTTTTACTTTCTTAAATTTCTTTACCACGACCTAGGTTTCGTTGTATTACAACATCTTCAGGTGGGATATCAGCAAAGATCTTTGATTCTACATCACGTAGTTTCATTTAATTGTGAATAATGAATTTCTATAAAATTAACGCCAAATATATTCAATAAACAGAAAGATTAATGTTAATTAGCCTCAACATACACAAAATGTATTTAAGTTAAATTATCCTGCTGGACAGAGCGCTTTTATGTTGTGCACATTTCAGAGAGAAAGAGACATATTATATTGTTATTATTTAGGATTGGTCGCTGGTCGACAGCCATTTGAACCATTAATAACGGCACTCGGGGGATATTGTTTGTTTGTCATATGCACTTACTAGGTATATTCAGTAGTATTAGAGATTTTCTCAAAGATCTTAATTTGGTTATGAACTGATAATTATTAACCTGGCTACGCGGTTTGTATGACTAGGACTTTTTAGCGTGCTTGGGAAACTGTTTTGCCGCATTTATGGCTGAAAATAGACACGGACTTCGTGCCTTTTATACACCACGTGAATACGCCATGCTTCATTATATTTATGGCTTTTTGCGAGAAGTTATCAGGCTTTATCGCAAATTTGCTGAAAATCAACTAAGTCCAGCAAATAGGTACTTTTCAAACTACTGGGTTTTTACAAGACTAAATAATTTGTTTTTGGAAGGAGTTGTTCCTGGATTCCGTGATCTAGAACTGGACGAGTTGATTGTGGCCGCTGTCTTACAAGAAATACGTAGTAATTCGGCCATTCGTACTGGTATTCCGAGATTGTCAATTCAAAGAATTATCCACAGTAACGATTTACACCAATTCCATGACAATAGGATGAGTCGCTCTCATTCCGATACGTGCACAACATAAAAGCATTCTTTCTAGAAAAGTAATTTTACCTGAACAATTTAGATAAACATGAGTCTTGATAAATTGCGATAATGGCTGAAATTTCATATTTAGGTCAAATGTTGTAATAGTTACATCACTACGATTTTTTTTCATAGTGATTTTTTTTAAATTAATTTTTTTTAAAACCGAAAAAATCAACATAAAGTTTCAAACGAAAGAATTAAATGGGCCATCCTTCATATTAAAGTCGATGAGGAGTGAAACCAATTTTGACGAATTATGAAAGTTTAACCTTAACGTTTATACGAGGACGGGAATATTAATTGAAATGTTGTTTTTAGTATTGTTCATTTTATTTTATGTGAGTGAATGAGATAGGGTGACAGCTCTAATCTATTTCCAGAAGCTTGTAAAAAACTTAGAAGCGTATGATTTACTAACTTAGAAGCTTATAACTTGCTTGCTTTGTTTTTTTCGATATTAGCTTTTAATTATTATACTATCATTATATCTATAGTCATCCAATAAATTTTATTTAAAATTTTGGTAGCTAATTACACAAATTTAAAATAAAATGTATATCTAAAGATTAACAGACTTATTGTCGATCAATATCTCAGATGATTCTTGCACCTGGTAATAAGTTATAGATGTAATTTCACAGATATTATGTAATTCCTTACGTATTTAAATACATGTCCCTTTCTTCAAAATTTTGATAATGACGTTTATATAAACTGTTCGATATATGTATACCTCGATGAAATGCATTTAATTTATTAATATATAACTTCAAAAAATTTTAACAAATGTTAGAAAATTTAACTCGTAAAAAGACATATTTTGTCACATATTGGTGTCGCGTCCTCAAGTTACTAAAATGCAATATGGAGAGGGGTGTTGCAATTCAGGGCATAGCAACGAGGGCATAGCAATGCTCCAAGCAAGCATTCGATCGAGATAAATATTTATGAACCATGCGATCATACACGAATGGCGAATGTGGAAGCAATTTCAGCTTCACGAATGCATTATCTGCTCGGCAGAATGCGAACGGAGCGATCTGCCGGAATCGGATGGGATAACATTTTCTCGTTTTTTGTTCAATATAGAAAGTGAAAACGAAACACTTGTGGTTTCATCTATCTGTCGCTTTTTCTGTTATAACATTTTGAAATTTAAGGCATATAACTTATTTAACTAAAATTTGTCATAATTTGATGACAAGAAACCTGTGCGGGTAATAAATTGTGTTGTTTTATTTCGAAATGTATTGTGGCAAGGGGGTTTAATTGTATTACAAAGAAATATCCTTAATCTATGCAATATTATGTGGAAATCTTATTAATCGAAACAAAATGTAAAAAAAAATTAAGGTCAACATTGAAAGAATTGCAGTAATTCTAAAAATAATTAAACATAATTAAATAATTTTCATATTAAATAAAAAAAATCATGCTCTATGTCATTTATTTATACAAAAATAATTTTTTTTCTTGGAAAATGGTTGCATTAATCTAATAGAATATTGATTTCTAGAAGGTCCTTCAGATTTTATGCAAAGAAATGACCTTTCAAATTCTAATATTTTAAACTTAGCACATGCTCACATAATAGTCAAGATTTTGAAGGTCATATAATAATAATATTTTTTTTCGTGTGAACAAATCTATAATAATCCAGAATTGGCAGTTTTTATTAACCTTGATAAAGGCCAGGTTTAAATTAATAATGTAAAGAGACACAAAAATAAGCTTTATGGAACAGAAAAAAACTGTATAGTCTATCTATTTGTAATATTGGTAATGAAAAAATTAAATATTCCTCAAGTGTGAATATACTGTACGGTTTTTGTTGCAGAAATCTTCCAATTTCTTGTCCAGTTCCTTTGCCTACTTATGGTAGTAATTTTCTAAAATTCATCAGCAGTATAAAAAGGACAAGTTTTGAAAAAACGCAAATAGGACATAAAATAGATTAATCGGATTCCTTAAATGAAGTAATTCTTATAATACAAACGATAGTGCGCAACATGTAGGGAGAATTGACATACAATCTAAATAAATAAAAAAACACACAAGAGGAGTCAAGCCTACATATGAAAAAAATGGTGGTTATTTATTGATTAATCGAGACACATTAATTAGTTACATATATACCATGCAATAATAACTGAAGGGTTTTCATGAATCTTTTTGCGATAATTTTTTTGTGTGAGAGATTAAAAGAGTGATTATGACCATTAATTACATTACATTACTCAGAAAAAAATTCCTTAAAAAGTCAACGGTACAAAAATATTTCTAAAAGGATTTTGACTGTACTCATATTGTGGTTCAGTTCAAGGTTACAAATTAAAATTAAATCTCATGTTATTGCGGCATTCTCATTATTTGACAGATAAAAATAATGCCTCAATTCAAAGATGATAGACTAATTAGTTAACAGTGACATCTGTTTAAATAATGAGTAACTATCATAATCCTAGTACATTAAAATGTCATTGTGTAGTTTTTCATTAGATGACGGTATTTAGTTGCAGAAAAGGATTTTTCTCGTAATATCTCTGAAGATATACTACCTAAAATTATAAAAAATATTCTTGAATCCCTCATATCTCTTTCAAATGACACCCCCTCCCCCCTATATTTGAAATTTGAAAAAAAAAATCGAGGATTGAATTTGCCCCCCAACTAAAATTCCCGTATTTTTTTTGAGTACCTAGTGAGTCGTGGAAGGGGTATAATATGTTTTAATACAATCCAAATTTCAAATTTGTGCGTCAAGGGATTTCTAAGAAACACAACTGGGACTAAAGGACGCGCAGACATCTGGGTGATTTTATAAGGGTTGCGTTTTTCCTATATTTAATGAGGACTTTCGTAGCTATACTGTGGATCCTTATAATTTTGTCATGTTCATTTGTCACGGTCTCACAGTTTTGACCATTTTAAACTTATCTGCTTGAAATTTTGCGAAAAGTACTTCAGGTCTCAGTTAATATGTATTAAATGAATAATTAATTTTTAACGCAATTCGTACTTGGAAATAGGGGCAAATTTTTTTCACGTAGCTCATTAAATGGAGTAGCATTGTATATGTATTTTGAAATGAAAGAAAATTTACCTAAACCATTTGCTATTTTGAAATCTCGTTTGCGAGATATTAAGTTTCTGTAATATTTGTGTCTATACAAATAAATGTAGGAAAATAATTAAAGTATAAGTGTTTGTTGAAAATATTTCTTAATTTTAACCTGTTTAACACGATATTGAATTTATAATTCCCCACGATAAATTAAATTGCAATATATTAATACCTCGACTTGAGAAATATGAGCCATCTAGTTATCGCAAATTGTACCAACTGCGTTGCGATATCCATCTATCGCACATCGAGGCCGTGTGCATTTTGCGGGTATGACGGAATATTGCAATGCAGTAATAGCATTCAATTGCCACGTAGCCCTGTTCAGACTGCACATGATGGCGATTGTACGTTTCTCGGCGATATAGAGAATTTCACATTTGGGATTAAATTTAATACAACTGGCGGACGACGTTCGATATCAATTTAATTTCAGTTGAAACAGAAATGGAATATTACATACCGGAAAATTTAAAGGATATTTTTGTTTAGAAATAAGCCTCATCTGGATAAAATTCATCAAGTTGCCAATTTACGTAAACGTAAAATATTGCAAGTGTTTACATCTTTATGAAGCAGCCAATAGATTTTAATAATAAGATGGTAATTTCTGGATCAGCTCTAGCTACATACTGGAAATTTAGAAAACAGTACTTACTCAGCAAAACTATATGTCTTAATTTCACTTTTGTTGCAATCACGAAAACGCATGTACTTAGTTTGCTCACAAATTGAATTAAGAGGGTACCTAAATTGCGCAGCAAATCTACATGAGAATTTGGCATGTGCACAATGTTGCCAGATCTATTTTATAGAGAATCGGAATTTCTAGCTAAAAAAATTGGCACTAAATTATAAATTGGAAAAGTATGTTTTACAATAAAGTTATGACCATGTTGTATACTTAGCGGAACTTCAATAATATTCGAACAACCTACCACCTAAACACTAAAACATGTTTAATCATTGATCAAAAACCTAAACAATAAAACATGTTTAATCATTGATCAAAAACATTTTTAAATAACTAAACTTTACACATTAGCAATCTTACACATTAACATTTGTTTTATTTGTTACCGTTTAATTCTTAGTCGTTTAATCTGATAACATCTGTAATATTACAGTATTTTCAGTATTATTGCTATTCAGTTGCTGTCGCCGTTAATTTCGTGCGCTCAACTTGCCATATATTGTTTTGTATAATACGCGTCAGTTTTTAATTATGAAGAGAATCGAAAAATCGAGACATTTGGCGTCTCGCGTAAGGTTTATGCAATTATGATACCTCCAGTAAAGGAGCCATGATACCTTCAAAAATAGGTACATCTCACGAATATCAGGACATCCGGCAACACTATTCGTGCACTAAGCTTAGACATCGATAATAACCAATTATTTATTATTTTAAACGTAACTCACGTAACTAAACCTGTTTCTATATGTTTTGCACTATAGTATACAACCTCAATACAAGTTTTCAGTTTATGAATTTTTCTACTAATTTTATTAACAAAAGTAAATTAAATATATAAATCAAAAGCTTAAGTGATTAGTAATTTTTTGAAAATGAAAAAAAAAAATTTGAAATCAATATACAAGTGTTGCAACATTAATTGAGAAAAAAAATTGCTAAGATAAATGGATTTAATTCTGTTCCTTTTAATTTTGCCTCTTTTCTTTCCAAATAAATGAACTATATTAAAATAATGTTTAGGCAACTTAGGATTATTTAGGAAATAAAAATGTTGTTATTAATATAAACTAGAATATAATTATTATGTTTGTAAATTACACTTTACACAAATTACACAAATATTTTTTCTCAATAATTCAGATATAAGATAAAAACGACATAATAAGACGATATTTGTGTTCTTCGTTATATATATATATATATATATATATATATATATATATATATATATATATACATATATTTATTTTACAGGTGACGTCTTCCTAAAAAACTTATCCAGCAGGATGAGTTACTTATTCATCACTGGAGGACTTACTGGCAAAATTAAAACTGCGGTAATCTGAAATTATTATAACAAGTGATATATAGTGATTTCGTCGGTGTGTAATTCTGAAATGCAAGTGCGGTGTTTTAATGCCTTTATTTTATTCTTTTAAATTAGGCACATATAATGAATTTATTTTAAGTCACGAGCTATTTTAAGTTGCATTTCCTCCCAATCTTTCCCCTTTCTTTTGTCCTAACACACAATTAAACGTGTGGTGATATTTCTTTGACGTAACTTTTTCATAATCATAATTTTTTAACCGTTTGAGATATAATAATATAAAACTAAATTACTTTCAGCGTTACTATTCCTAATCTATGTAAAATCGAAACAATAGCTTCAGTTGTTTTGGAGTTATATTGAAAAAGTTTGAAAAGTGTGAAAATTGAAATATCGTAGATATTTCAATCTTATTTATGCGTGTGATTATTTAAATTTATGTAAAATAAATTATTACAGACATTATATCAGGTTCAAAATCAAAAATACCTGAAAGGCGTTCAAAATACGTTTAAATCAAAGTCGACCATTCAGATGTCCCTGAAGTTACTTTGTTTTTCGTTTCAACATTTTCTGTCTTTTATTTTATTAAACTTTTTAGACGAATTATTTCAACCAGTCCAATAAAAACTCAACCCATTAAATATAAATTTATCGTTCCCCTTACGATGCGTCTAAATAAATTACGAAATACGAGAAATAAAGTGAAAACGACGGCTAAAGCGTAATAATTTGGAAACGGTCTGATAGATGCTTGGTTTACAATGAAAAGCCATTAGAAAAATAAAATAGCGAATTACTTAACTGTCAAACCGACAACATAAAATTTTCAAATGTGCGAGTACCTAGATATAAATTTTACTTAGTCTGATAAAATGGATGTTTAAAATATATTATGATACGTAACAATGGAAATTACTTGTACAATGAATGTCATAATTTTTAAACATTTGGTCATTTATTCTAATTCAGGGTAGTTTTTTGACTTGACTGGTCAAAAAGGGACCAAGACTGTGTTTTTTAATGCATTAACTATTTATAATTAATTTATTTACGGTTCAATTACTTTTTCTGTGTTTAAGCCTAGTAGAAAACTATAAAGCGCAATCTTGAAACATGAACTTTTAACTGTTGACTGCTTATTAAATGTTCATTAAAATCATATATTTAACGAAGTGATTTTGGTCGCATATGTTTAATTATAAAAAAAATGATTTGAAAAATGCATCCCATACAAAGAGCTGTTTGTTACAATTGTTTCGATTTAGTTGCCATTTTTACGTAACACTGAATACTGAATATGCATATATAAATTGAATTATATAAATAATGAAAAAAATTAAATTATTTAAATAACCAAAAAGGATCACGTACGGTGAGGTCTGACAAACAATTGATACTACAAGCGAAGAAAGCCATTTTGATACTTAACCGTAGATAACATATAAAGAAAACTATCTTATTTATAAAATTACTATGACTAATAAAATATAGATGACCAGCAAAAGACTATGTAGGGCCGGCTTCAAGCATTACAAAACTCCTATAACAAAGAAAACCGCTAATAGTTTTATTTAAATAGTGAAACCTTGTATTTTTTAAGAAACCTGACTAGGTTAAATTTCATAATAATTAGTATTGCAATTTAAACAGTAAGATGAAGCGGAAAGTTGTGATAAAGAAACCACATTAAATTCGTGGTCTGAAAAAGACATTAATTTTGACAATAGCATAGAATGAACGCCAATGTCGTTTAACAGTTTATTAATCGATTTTAAATAAGGAGAACGCTATCAATTCGATTGAATTTTTTTTGAGTATGTTGCCTTCTCAACTAATTTGGATGACTTTTTGGTTAGGATCTGGGCATAGAAATTGACGGAAGGTATACTATAAAATCGCTCAACATTTAACAGCACGGGTGCCGTGATCGAGTTTGGATGATGTTGGTCGAATCAATTTGGATGATTCTTTTTTATTTCAATGGTCTTAGTGCAGTGTTAGGAACAATTTGTTAGTGCTTGACCATAGATATTGAAGGTGTACCATACCTCAATAATGAACAGCGTGCGTGCCATGATCGATTTTTCATGATATATAATCTAATAATAAAGTCTCTAAAGTTTTAAGGTATAAATCTATCCTTTCACAAGACCTTTAATGGAGTTTGGACAAGTTTCACTTATTTTGATATAAGCATATAAATGACAAAATAAACAAGCAGATAAGTATACACAGGTACACACAAAGGCATGAAGCAACTAAAGTATTATTGGGTAGTAAGTATAAGTAAGTAAGTATAGTTATAAATAAGTACATGATTTAATTAAAAATTAGTACATAAGTGGCTAGGCAAATAAATATAAATAGGCATAGACAAAGCCATATGGCGACTAGAATATTAGGAGGCAGGTATGTAAGTATGTACAGAAATATATAAAAGCAAGAAGTAACTAGGATATTAGTAGCTGGATATAAAATACGCAAACGCATAAAAAGGTTTGAAATACTGAATACTTTGCATGTATGTGGATAAATATGAATATATTTCGGTTCATTAAATGCTGGAAACGTTTGTTTCGATTTCAATAAATAAAATATTATTGATATTGAATTCATCGGAAGCTCAGGAGATTCTGAGTAACATAAGATGTTATAGGCTATTATGTTCAGAAAATCCAAAGGATATTTAAGATCCATATAAGACAAGTAAGTACATCCGTATAGAAATATACAAAAGCATAAAATAACTAGGATATTAGTAGGCGGATATGTAGTATGCAAAGGTGCTGCTTGGAGCAGTGAATATGGTGAAGCCAAAAGAGGCAATGTGATTTATATGTTTGTGTCTACTTATCTAGATATATATATATAAGTGTGAATATGTTTAGGTTAATTAAACACTGGAAATGTATGTTCCAATTTCAAATAAATAATATATAATTGATATTGAATTCATATGAAGTTGGTAACATTCTGGGTAAAATAGGATATTTAACTAAGTACTACAAATGGGAAAATATAACGTTTTTATAAAAAAAAAATTAAATGACTTTAAATAACCACTAAAAAAGCGTACTGCAAAGTATAAAATAATATACACACGAGTACTCAGTTGACTTATCTGTTTGTGTGGATGTGCATGTACTTCAGAGAGGAAAGGAGCTTTGACTTTGTATCGATTTCAAAAATCTCGAACAATAGCAGAATTTTGCAAAATTATTCATGTACCGTAAAAGAAATGATATTGTACAGCAAAAATTCCAACTGAGTATTCGTATATCCGTTGTTCTATACTTTTCATTGCGCTATTATACATTTCAGTGGTTATTTGAAGTTGGTTAATTATTTTTGCAAAAATGTTTTATTTTTATTTCCTTAAGGCTATGGTTACACATTTAAAAAGCGATCGATATTGATTACATTTTTGTAATCATTTTTAAAAACGTATTACATATTTTTCTAGATTTTTATTATTATTTTTATTTCTTATTAACTATTGTGTATTTATTAACAATATAAGATATCCGTGTTCAGAAAAGGGTTTTTTGTTTTGTATCGTATATCTGATTGTCAATAGTTTAATTATTTTATTTTTATATTCTAAAAATATCAGTTTATTAAATGATACTTCAGTTCTGTAAGACCGATTTTCTCCAATTTCCTTTCAAGGTAGTTTTAAATTCTTATTAGTTGAGTCGAAAGATCGGTCAGTATATTAACTGCCTTTTCTTTATTTATATGAAATTAAAGTCGTATTCAAGGACTACCCGATACTGGATCAGTAATTTAAGGTAAATTGCAATTATTGTACACAATTTATTGAAGATTTCAAAAATATAATTAACATTATATAATTTATTGTGGAATATCTTGTTCTCAAATTCAGTGAGGTTATCGTTTGAGAGATTTATAGATCAGAGATTTTTTAGAAAATTTTTAAAATTTCATCGGAAATATTTGAAATTTCCATTTTTACTGAATATTTCACTAGTTAACCTTCATTAATTAACTCCTTCCTCAAAAGTTTTCAAGTAATATTATTCAAGACATAATTTGCTAAACAGGATTTTTTCAACGAGTAAAATTGTGAATAAATATGTACGTAACATGGAATTGTTTTTCGTAATGTATTGAAGACGGGATAAAAGAAAACATATAAAATAAACGTATTATTTAGGAAATGAGAAAAAAATATGATTGTGATGCTATCCTAGAAGCTAAAATGTCTTTAAATGTTTATAAATGACAAGCAGTGTGTTTTATTTTATGTAGGTGATTTTGTGGATCGAATTGAATATAAAATGTTAAGAAAACTCTTAACCGTAAAATTAATGTCACAATTCCGATTTAGATTAAAAAAAATTATATTTTTTTACCAATACACGCTTTCAATACACTCAGCTCAAACCAAAGAACTACCTCTATTAATAATATAAACGTTTTTTCTTACAGCTTATATAGGTGTTTTTCCTAGGAGTTTTCATGCGTTAATTTTTTACGCGGCAATTATCTTGGCATCTATCTGTTCCGTAAATACTTTAACCGTTTTAATTGAACTCTTTGTAGAACTAATGATAATGGGAAACCTCATTTCTATAATTAATTCATACAAAATGTCTAAATAAGTCGTTATAATCGACTCTAAATATTCCTTCGGCCAATTTCTTCTGTCTCAGATTTGCCATATACATATATCTTTATAAATGTGAGATTTTTTAGCAACTTTCAAATATTTGGAAGAAGGATGGCATCTTCTATTATCAGATCCACAATTTAATTTTTTTGAGGCCTTGTGTTATTATATGAATTTACTTACGCAGTCTTCAAACTCAGATACATTTCTTCATTTTGATGTCATTTCTTCATTACGCATATTGCAATATTTCTTCATTACGCATATTGCAACATTTCTTCATTACGCATATTGCAACATTTCTTCATTACGTTGTCTACAAACTCAAAAACTTTTCTTCACTAAATACATTTCTTCATTTTGTATGAATACTCCTTTTTTGTGTTTATACACTGCTAAATTGTGGAAAAAACACGACTCTAACATTTTTTATTACTATAGTGTTTTTTTCGGTTTTATCATATTTTAGTCTCTCTATCGTCTACAAAAACAGAATAGTGTTTGGTTACTCTGGAGCATAACAAAACATCACGCATATCGATAAGTCGGCTATCGACTTTTTATAGGCCCACTGGAAGTGTTTAAACAGACATACAATAGCTAAGGAAATCATTTAATTTGTTTACATTTTATGTAGTTTAGCTCGTAGATTTTGTCCCTTCACTTACTGAATATGTTTTTAATAATAACTAAAATCCTATTGCTGATTTCAGGTTCTTAACTAATTCTTTATTCTATGACAAATGGATACGAATTACGATAATGGATACGAATTAAGAACCGAATAAGAAGACAAATGTTTGTAGTAAATATTTTGAAAAAAATAATTTAATACATAGAAAATATCGTTAAATTTTAATGAAATACTTAGTGCCTACTTTACTTCTACCTGTAAGTATACCGAGGGGAAACGATATTAAACAACTGTGACTACTATTTATTACAACTGTGAAATAATATTTGAGTTATTAGCGTATGAGTTCTGAATTAAAAGAATTTGCAATTTTCATTACCTTTACTAAAGTGTATGTAGGAATTTTCCTTAAAATATAGTTTTTTCTCTTAATTATGCCAATAATACTCTTCATTTGTTAGCCAACATGAAGTCCTTTTCTTAATATTGTACCCCTGACTGCAACTGTTATGAGTCTCTTACAAACTTTCCTCTGACATCTTTGAAATTACCAAGTTTTTTTTATTTTGGCACAATTGTTCTCCAAATATTCAGTTATAAAAAGATAAAAAAATAAATTTTGATTATTCTAAAACATTTAAGAGAAATCCTCTCTTAATAGCCTACAAAATAAAACACGAGTGACCATTTTACAAATTTTTTTTATTATTGAAAATGATAAATTATTCTATAGTAACATTTTTATCACAGTTTTATTAAAAAAAAATAAACTCTACATTTTTACAGATAGGCAATAATCGTGTTATTTTATGTGTTACGTTATTATTCAAATCTAAATGAGAATAAACATAGCTAGATTGTTTATTAAGAAGTTGTTAAGAATTAATTTATGCAAATATATTCATCTATTGCCATATTAGTAAAAATTCTATTTTTAAAACTAATTTCAGCGATAGCAATACGATGAAAAAAATTTATGACATTATATAATAATATATAAATAACTTTTTTATGATCTTACTATTAAATAAATTAACATTAATCCATAATTTAACGTCGTAATATTCCTCATGAAAATGACCTCTTTAATGAACTTATAATTATATTTAATTAATTAATATATTTTAATGGTTTGACCCAAACGCACGTAAACTAAAATTGGGCCAATTTAATTAGGTAATAAAATCCTAATAAAATAAAATAAAATCCTGGTAAGATTTTTCTACACAACCGATATTTTTGGAAAAAGTGAGTATACTTGTCCACTATAAATGATACATAGCATTCATAGTGAACAGATAAAGGAAAGCCACAGATTTTCACATTTTTATCTGGTTATCGTCGGTATGAGCATATGTTAAAGAGACAGATTCTGACACTTTTGTCTGGTTATTCGTCGATATGAGCCTATATAAAATCTACAGATTTTTTTAATTTTCGTCTGCCATTCGTCTGTACGAAAATATATCAAAGCCACCAATTTTGATATTTTTGTTCAGTCGTTCATTTATGTGAAGATATATCAAAGCAATAGATTTTGGAATTCTTGTTTGGAATTTTTGATATAAATATAAATTACACAGATCAACAAAAATTCATAAAGATTTTTTATGTTCATGTATCCTGTACGGGATCAAACCAGGTTAAAAAAGGGCTTTCATTTTATTGAAGTGTTCTTAATTAGAAATATTGTTACTGAGCCATATATAGTTTATAAAGAGTTTATCAGTTAACGGAGTTAAAAAGTAAAGTTTCCAGCTGGAGGCAGTTTAAACCTTTTTTTGGTTGGATATTTTGCAGATAAATTTATTACCTATTAATTGAAATTGAAAATTTATTACCTATTATTATTATATAATTACGGCTAAATCTTGAAATTACAAAACTCATAGAGATTTGTGTGGTCTGCAATTGATTAATTAAATAATTAGATAAACTCGTGCAAACAAATGTAGTTTACATTTGTAAAATAAAACATATTTCGCTATTTAATTGATATCAAACGCATGATTCCACCACATGAGAATAGGAAAATAATGAAAAGTTAATAGAAGTTATAATATTTAATAATACCATAATTAAGATGGTAAGTTTTATGTGTAGTAAAATTATAAGTGAAGTAAGGTGTTAAAACTTGGACGTGCAAATTCTATGTGAGTTGGACCGATTTTTAATTATTTGAAAATTGTATACTGTGTAAAGTCTATTAACACTTAGTCGTCGACCAACCGTTCAAGTCTATCGCTGCATGTGGTCATTGACTAATGTAAATAGCTACGGTTGATATGGTCATGGTAGTCGGATGCATGCGGCGACGACTTTATTTTGCATTTCATTCTTATCGCCGCATGTGGTCATTGACTAATATAAATAGCTACGGTTGATTTGGTCATGGTAGCTGGATGCATGCGGCGACGACTTTGTTTTGGTTTGCATGCTTATCGCCGCATGTGGTCATTGACTAATGTAAATAGCTACGTTCGATTTGGTTATGGTAGCCGGATGCATGCGGCGATGACTTTATCTTACTTTTAATTCTAATGCAAGTGTATATTTCAACAAGTTCCCCTATTATATTTTAGAACACTTAAAGAGTTTTGGTAATTGTAAGTTACTATATACCTTCACGCAGCGTCAATGTTGCTCGCCGCAACTTCAAAGAAAGTTGTGGAAACTTAGTTTCGCAGCACTCTTGTTACCCGTTTTTATTTTTCAGATTTAAAGAATAGAATCAATTCAAAATGCAGTATTGATAGTTGGAACATTAAATGTATATTTTTTGATGAAATAATGTAGTGATTACTAACAGTATCGCCCCAGTTTCGGGAACCGAGTTAATTAGTGTAAAATTAAATGGATCAATTGTAAAATATCTCGTTATTACTTTTTTATAAATAACTAGCTTTTACCCGCCTTTTCGCTTTTGTAGTCACAAACGTATAGGAAGAAATTGAAACACACAGCGCCATCTATAATTATTAAGGAAAATTATATACGAAGCTTTTATTTTTGTGACTTATAACACAAATGATAACGAAAAGAAAAATATTTCCCATTAAATTAGGGATTACAGGAATGATATTTCCGGAGATTACAAGTAGTCTACGTCATTTCCTGGCCGGCCATCTATCTCTGTGTGAAATTACGTAAATACCTTGCTTCATTGCGACGTAAAAGTAGGACGAACAAACAAACCTTCACATTTATAATATTACAATATAAGATTACATATAATTGACACCATGAAATGTGAAACTTTAGCTACATAACATTTTATGGGTATCAACGGTACATAAATAATTAAAATGTAGGTAAAAATAAATAGAATTATAAAAATGAATATAATGGTATCGACATAAGTGCTTATCTAATTAGTATAAAACATAAATAGTCTTGCTCAGAGCCTCAGAAAATTTTGAAATGATTTTTAAAAACTTCGTATTGCTATCTAAGTTTATTCTGTTGAGCAACCAAACATTTGACATAATTAATAATTTCATTGTCTGATTATTACTCATCGGTTGTGTGAAGTTGTAATAAAAAACAAATTGTACACATAATGCCTTCATGACGCAATATTTGCAATTCGTGTCACGTTTGGTCAAAAATCATAATTTATTTTAAAACCGTAACTCAAAAATATTACACGAGTGTAAATCTTTGTTTACCGAATATAATTTACATAAATTACAATGAACATCGGGCGACCAGTTTTATTAAATCTCGAAAAATCGTTTTCTCTTATAAGCTTTCAAGTTATAGTAAATTGTATTTACGAACTGCAATAACAATGGATTTGATTTATCATAAATTAATTATTTATGAAACAACTTAAATAAGTGTTATAAACAATTACAAAATGAAACATTTACATTGAAATTATCGACACAAAAATATTTGCAAAGTAACGGAAACGTGGCTTTGAAAGGAAATATATTTTCCGTGATAGTTTACGATACGTAATTATATAAAGATATTTCAATAATTAAAATGGAAATTTATTTTCAGAGTTGTTTATTATATATATATATATATATATATATATATTTATATATATATATTTATATATATATATATATATATATATATATATATATATATATATATATATCGAAAATAGAGTGATCAGAAACAAGACAAAGGCCGTTGATATTACTGGAAAAATTAAAAGACTTAAATGGACATGGGCAGGGCACATGATGAGAGGTCAAGATAAATGGAGCAAAAGAGTGACTGTGTGGTACCCTAGAGAGGGCAAGCGATCGAGAGGCAGACCTCAAAAAAGATGTGATGATGACATCAGACAAGTGGCAGGAAGGACGTGGAACAGAGTAGCTCATGATCGAACAGAATGGAATAGGTTGGAAGAGGCCTTTGCCGACTGGCAAACGGATCCACAGAAAATAAAGAAACAGGAAATATTAAATTAATAAGATAGTATTATTTTATGTTATATTTTCTTTCATTTTAAGTTTGGTTATACAAAGATTTGTGTAATAGATCCGAATAAAAGGGCTATATTATTATTATTATTATACACACACACACACACATATATATATATATATATATATATATATATATATATATATATATATATATAAATATAATATTTTTAGAGTATGGTGGAATACACATATTAGCTATGAGAAGGTAATTGACTGAATTATTTTTACAACAGAAAATTGCTTTTATGGAAAACTATTAGAGATTTTTGTAAAATTAAACTCCAATTCGGAAGCCGAATTACCATAAATTTCAAGTGGATTTTATTATTATTCAATTAATATTTTATTTGCATTGTTGATGGCAGATGTAAGGCTGGGAGATTCCGTATCACTGACACGTAACACTGTCTTGTCACCACCTACAAGTATATATATATGAATGCAAATTTTTTTTTTGTTTAAATAACTATACTTTCAAAGAACCAATATCACTTTGCATTATGCAATTTGGAAGTTTTATTTTTATATGTAAATATCTTTGTATACCGTCGTGACGTCTTTCTGTCTGTACGTCTTCCTCACTGTTCGCTTATAACTTGAATTCTGTTTGATGGATTTTGATGCCGTTGAAAGAAATCTATTTCAGAGCGGTATTAGAAAAATGTTAACAATCTTTTTTTTTCATAGAAATAGTATACCTATTTCTTTGAAAAAACTTCTACTTCTATCAGGCCAGTTATATACTTATGTTCTAAGTATTATTTTTAATAATTGTCATTTTGAAATTTTGCTTCCCTCGTGTGGCCCATGGTCACACTGTTGGTTTTTCTTATTTATTCGCTATCCGTGATGTTTTTTATAATTTTTATTATTATTCTAGAAGAAAAAGCGATGGATAACGAATTTTAGAATCTAAACCATAATCAGCAGTCAGATATTAGTCGAACTTGCGCACTAGGATTACGTGCTTACATTATTTAATTCAATATGAACGTTGTTACAGTAAAAATATATCTTTCCACGTGAAGAGTGTAATATGTATTACTTTTGTGCTTGATGTCCAGAAAAAAAGTTGTTTGTATAACATATATCTTACAAACAATTATAATTCAACCCAATTTTGATATTTGTTGTTTAAATTACGGAGTATTTCTAACACAAACCAGCTGATATTTATATTATTGTCAGGGTTATTACAATAGATCTGATACTATTATACTACCGGATTTATCGTAATAATCTTGGTAATAATGATGTAATTTCGGTACCTCTCTACATCCTTGGCGGCCTCTCAAATCAATATTTATTTAAACAAAAATAAAACCGACTTACTACGAGTCGACGGTTCCGTACTTCGTTTGAAAGTGAAGTTATTTTATTTATTATAATTCATAACTAATATGGACTTCTTAGTGCGTGTATTTAGGTAATCATTCAGCGAGGGGCGGGATGGTATTTATTACAGTGAATATCTCAAAACTCACGGAACCTAGAAACATAGTTATAATTTTCCTACAACATAGACTTCTTAAATTCCCTGTTTTTTTTTATTTTTGCGCCTATTTTCGGTACATGTCTGAAGATATGCTATAAAAAAATATGAAAATAATCCTTATCACATACGAATTTTTTTTTGAGTACTTGATTGCTTAGAATTTGAGGACCGTTTGTATAATTTCATAATAAATATTTTTGAGTATTACATATTGTGATATGTGCGGATCAACAAGCTTTATTATTTACCACAGTTTTAAAGGTCTACGTCAAGTATTTTTAGCAAAAAGGTTTACGTTTTTCCTTTTTAGGTAAAGAACTCTAAGATTTATTTGAACTCTATTCAAGGAGTTCGTTTTAACAATAATTTCTAATTGTTAAATACGATTTTCAATTAAAATTGTATTTGTAGTTGAGAAATTTATCTATAACTTGAGGGTTAATGAAAATATCCTCCTAAAATATATTAGAATTCTACTCAAAGAGTTCTTTTTAACAATACTCCCCAGGCTTCAGTAAAAAAAAATTATGCCCATATTCTAAACAGAACCCTTCGAAATTAAATTATACAACAATCTAGATACGATTTTTAGTTTAAATTGTATTTCTAGTTGAGAAACTTACCTGAAGCTCGAGCACTAGTTAAAGTATCATCTTAAAGTTCATTTGAACTCTATTCAAAGATTTCTTTTCGGCAATATTCCACAATCCTCAGTAAAAAAATAAATTAGATTATTTTACGCTGAACCCTTCTGAACTAAATCATACATCAATTTAAATAGGATATTTAGTTTAAATTGTATTTCTAGTAGAGAAATTTATCTATAAAACTATAAAGAAAAACTTATATTTTATTAAAGCATTCAACTTATCATTTCTTAATCATTCCATTGAAGTGCAAAAAAAAGATGATTTTAACACGCCATTTTACTAGATTCCAGTACTTAAAAAACACCTCATTTACATTCATAAAAGCTTAATAACTTTAAGTCTACTTGCTCGGTCCGCATTTAGCAAAGGTGTACACATTTCATAAATTTGCAGTTTTTCAATCTCAATAAATTTCCCATAATTTTTAAGATAATAATTTTTACATCCTGTTTTTCTTTCATATTAGTAATTCTATTCGAATATATATTCATACCGTTAGGTATTTTAAGACCAGAACTAAGTTCAAAACAAACCAATATATATATATATATATATATATATATATATATATATATATATAAATAAATATATATATATATATATATATATATATATATATATATATATATATATATATATATATATATATATTACACATTTACGATGGCAAAATATCTATAGTACTTATATGGTCGACATACTCGTAGATGGCGTTGCAGTTCATTGTTATTCATTGGAAAATATTCTTTCACGAAGTGTTGTAATTTCCCCCGGCAGACGAGTGAAGGAAGATGGCTTTGTGCGTGCGATGTGATACTAGAATGCGCGGATAATTAATATAGATGCACTTTAATGAAAGTACGCATTTACATATTTAGTATATGTGGGTATTGTTTTGTACAGAAAAAAGGGAAATTATAAATTTGTATTAATTCAATATAGACATTGTCGCGCTCAACACCCTCAGTCATGTCGACAACATAATCAACCATTTTTTTTATTTTTTAAGGATGGTATTCTTTTAATAAGGACTGGGACCAAACAAAATTAGCTTACCCTTTTGTTTGTGGTACTGTTAGAATGGTCTATTCAATTGAAGTTAATATTCCATTTACCACATTTTTCAGCGGTGTGTGCGAAGTTTTCAGTTTCAAAATAACCTAGCACTCTAACTTTTCAACCATTAAAAATCTGAAAAAATTTAAATATTAGCATGAGACTGGAACTTTGAAATTAAATGATTTCGGTTAATCTTCATTAAAAATTTCCAGGAATGTGACGAAAATTATTTGTGCTCATTCCAATCAAAAATCAAAATATTTAAAACATTACTTTCAAGCTTAATTCACGTCTGACGAGAACTAAGCATATTTTTTCACATAACTGTTTTTCACATAATAGTCTTCTTAATACGATATCAATTTCTAGGATTTATCTGATTACGGACTGGGTCTATGTTAAAAAAATGTGACACACCTCATTTACTGACACTTTTAGGGTTCCGTATCTCAAAATGAAAAACGGAACTCTTACAATATTACTCAAGTGTCAGCCTGTCTCCCCGTATGTCTCAGCCGGTTTCCTCAGAAACCTGCACTTGAAATCTTTCCGCGTATGTTTTTAAATGATATATATTCTGAACACAGCTTTCTTTCCTTTTTATTTTGTAGGATCAAGACAAAATTTAATTTTTTACACAATTGTTTACGTGAACACTTCTTATTAACAAACATTTTTGTTTTCTTCAAAACTTCTTCATGGTGGAACGTTTTTCTTTATTTTAGTAAATTTTAAATAGACCATTTGTAGGTAGGTTTGACTCCTAAAAATTTTAATACTTTCTTTAGCATAAAAAATGCAACATAAAGTTATTCTTTTCATTTGCTCTTTTATCTGTCGGTTTAGTTTTAATAGGCCATATTGGTTTTTTTATCTTGAATAATTTTCACTTATATTAAGTACATATTTGTTAAAGTTAACGTGAGTAAAAGACTTAGCGATGATTTGAATTTCATTTGATTGTATCAATTTGGTTATTTTTTTATTTAAGTTGGTGATCTGTTTGTATTTTGATATTTAATTTTTTCCTTAGGTTATTTTATAAATTATTTCCTATATTTATGTTATTTACATAAACTCATTGCAAGACACTTCATCAAAAAATTCATGTTGCCAAATTATTCGACCTGTTGGTTTAGCCACTTGAATAATTTTGTCGTCTTCATGGAAAAATAAACGAAATTTGTTCGGTCCACACGCCTCAATGTTCGATGCTATTCAATTTGATACGGGTACTTCAGAGTTAATAAAAGGTTTCAGCCGTGCGTAAAATCAATTTTATATGCACGATTGATTCCGACGACGTTTTCCCCGTCAAGAGTTGAAATAATTCGTGAAAAGGAGAAAAAATAATTGGTTCTCGAGATGGAATGAAGTTATAATTACGCTTTTAAATGTATTGATGTCAAAGGAGGTTAAGGGAATCGTTGTTATAACATTGATTGTTAATGTAATATGCACTGCGAAAAATTTTGATATGCTGCTACAGAAATAGAGGTAATTTTGAATGTTGTAAACTAATTGCAACAGGACATGGAAATAATGTTTATATTATTTAAAGTCGTTTACTATTCTATTTATTTGTAATTTAATTTCCGGAGAAAATACGTAGTTTTTGAGAAATGAGAAATGCATGCTAGACAGGGTATTGAAAATATGTTTTACTCATTTCAGTTTTTTTTAATTCGTTTATTTATAATATTATTTAAAGTACCTACGTAAAATGTTGCATAAACATTAATATTAGAAATTCGCAAGACTTTACTCTACTTTTTTGTCGAGTACCCAAATTAAGGGTTTCTTAGCATTAAAAAGAAAATAGCATTCTTGTAGGGAAACTTGTTTTCACTTTCATTCATGTGTATATTTGGTTCGTCCATCAAAGTTTTCTCTGGAGTCAATTATGGTAACAGGTGGTAGGTGGTAATTTAAAACAGTAACATAGTCCACTAATCTGTATATATCTAGGAAGACATGTTATTTCCTTATTTAGAGGGAGTGTAGAACCGGAAGTTTGGCACTCAAAAAAAGAAAATTATTTTCAATCATGTGGCATATCCTTCAGTCTTTTTAAAGTCTACAGGAAATTATTTTCTTTGGAATTTCAAATTGCATATTTTTTGAGATTTTTTCAAAAATGGCAAAAAGCTATTTTTCTTCTATTTCCAAAATTGGTACAGAAGAATTTAAAAAAAAAATTCACTACAATTATTTCAAAAGTAAGTCATAATAATTGGGAAAATTATAACGCCGTTTCAATAAACCGTCTTTATTAAAATAAACGGTAACAAACAAAGTTTGATAACATAAGCTTTTAAGTATGTTATTAATTCAAAGTTTATTGGTACAACTTTTGTGTGAAAATAATTTAAGCGTGCTTGAAATTTCACAAATTTCATTATGGGTCACCACAAGTTTAATTATACGTCGCCCATTTCGAACTCTTTTGAAATAAGTAAGAAATATTTTGACTTGAGGTTATTATGTATTTGATTAGCCGCATAATACCCATTTTTATATAGGGTTAGGTCAGATATGAAAATTAAGAATTTTCATGCAAAAGCTAATAACCAAAAAAGTCGATAATTGAACCATAGAGTGCTGGGAAAGTGATGTTACAGAATTATTTTCTATAAAGAAGTAATTTTTCCAATATATAAAAAAAACTTCATTAGTAGCAATATTTAAAGGTTGCTAAATTTAAGGGTATAATATTTAATTTCACATTCAAGCTTTGGCAAATTTAGCGATTTTTTTTTCTGTATGTTATTTTATATTTTTGACATCTAAAATTTTAGGGAAGATAGCCATGTGACGAAGAATATGATTTCCCTACTAACGCGATCTTGACGCTATCTGTTGACTTCATTGACAAATAAATGAGAAAAAGGGAGTAAATAGGGCACTGTGATAGTAAAACGGTTCAACTTTTCTCACGTATGCAACATTTATTTATAACCTATGAGACTTTATGTAAATTATTTGTGTTTATAATAACAAATTCAATTTTAATGTAATAAAAATAAAAGTAAGAAATTTAATTAAATATTATTTCATACTCTCAACATTTAGATTAAACGACCATGCTTAATTTTTAGCAATTCGTATTGTTATACGTATGTATACGTTGTACGGTTGAGATTAAAAACAAAAATTAAGTCACATGCATAAAGTTATACGTTAAAGTAGTTACACCTCCTGCTGTTTGACGTAAAAATGTCTTTCAAATCAATAACGATAATGGGGAGGCATTTGCGCCCAAATGAGCTACAGTTTCTATCGAAGCAAAATAAAAATTCAGTGCTTCGGTTGAAAACATAAATAGCTCCTCCATTTTTGTCTAGTTGTAAATTGAGGAAGGATTAGTTTAAATCATTGTTGCTCCGACGCTTGTAGCGGTTAGATGCTGTGAAATGGACGAAATGCACCCACGTTTAGTACGTGGGTGCATTTAAACCCACATTTTCGACTTTATGCGTTCAAAATACAGATTTGACACGTCTCTATAAACAATCATAACATATAGACTAATTATCAGATTTAAGTGAACAAAGGGTCGTTTCGAAGAGGAAAGTGTGTATCTCAAAGATTCGAAAACATATGAAGGTGTGAATTCAAAAAATTTTGAAAATTTCTCGATGTTCCAAAAATATTACCATATATGAAGCCAAAATGTAACCTGAATTATAAAATATCTGACGAGCCTTGGTCAATTATCGTTGCGGATTGCGTTGCTGTTGAAACGAAGAGTATATATACGATTGATGTTTTTATGAAAATAACTACACCAGGATTTGATGCTGCAATTCATTTTTTTACGATTTTGGTAAAATTATGTTAGTAGCTGTATGAGGTGCGGTTATTTGTTGACAATGTGTGCGTGTAAAATAGCGTTAACACTATGAATGACTCATGACTTAGATTTGGGTATTATAATTTTACGTCGGGCATTTTCCGGGGGGTTAGTTTTACGCTGCTTTGATGCTGTATGATAGATTTGTTTTGTGTTACTTTTCTGTACAATTCATTTGTCTGAAGCAGATTAAAATATAGCTTTAATATCAGATTATTTTTGCTGGCATATATATATTTTATTAAACATTAAATTATGCTTCCATCATCCGACTAAAAAAAACATCATATTAGTTGGTCATTCACAAATTATAGTTCTTTGGTATATAATATTATATAGGTGGACAATGTTTCTTTTTTTAGACCTGAAGAATGGTCTTAAGATATTTGGAAATTTTGATCTTGCAAAATTAATAATACCTAAGGAAAAGTTATGAAAAGTGTAAAGTGAAAAATGTTGCTACTCTTTGAAAAATGAAAACAAAGAATAAATTAACTGCATTAAAACTTCAATACATTTTTACACTTAAGCGCTAAGAACAATTACATTATTTACAATTTTTAAAAAATATCGAGACAGTGCACTCAACCGGAAGTAAATTTTTCATTATATTTATTTTTTTAGTTTATGGGATATTTATAATAAACATTTTTATGAAATTATAAATATCGACCACGGTTTATTCCATATAAAATCAATTCAACGAAATATTTGTTTGTTTTCATGCAAAGCATGTTCTGATATCAAAGAATTTAGTAAAGTTTTCTCAGCTTATTTTGCTTCTGCTTTTTTCACTAAACGTAATAATAGACAAATATTATAATTTTGCTAAGTATTAAACGCAAAATATTAATTAAAAGGTAAAAAAGTGAATAAAGCTAGAAATACATTGAAAATATTTTAGAAATTTATACTTACTGTCTGATGAAGATAAAATAATTTTTTAAATCGACTTTTTTATCAGCTTAAATTGGACGCAATACTTAAAACTACATATCTAAAACTTTGTCTATTAAAATTTTATTTCAATTAAAAAAGGAGAGAGGAAAAATTTACTCTTTGCTAAGTGCACTTATACCAAAAATATCTATTAATTTATATAATATTCTAACTGACAAATGTGCATTGAGATAACAATTTTAAATATAACTTACATTACATTGCATAAAGGATACAATTTCATATTTTTCATTACATATTCATTGACTACACGTGCTTATTTTTTTGTTCCCGTATTAGGCAAAACTATTTAATTAACTTGTTATTAATTATTAGGTGAAAATTAATTTTTATACTATTTTATACGTACTTAAATAATAACAATGTTTATTTTATAATACTACTGGACCCAAACATGTTATAGTGTCGTCGCCTTCGAAAGCCGTTGCGCATTTAAGTCCTTCTCCCAATAATAATAATTGACTATACGAATTGGAAATAAATTGAGTTGTGCATTAAAGTTATAAAATTTGTCATATTTTGCATTGCTTACGAAGCTTGCATATTTTTTCGTTCATTAGGTATTAGTTGCAGAATTATAAATGCAAAAATTTTAATTACTTGTACTTATCACTTATGAAGTTTGCATATTTTGTTATTCTTAGATTTAGGTTGCAGAATCATATATGCAAAAATTAATTGCATGTACTTATCACTTTTTACTGTTTTAGTTATTCAATTGTTACAGTTATTCAACTTGTATATTTATTGTGTTTAGTATGGTATTTTACTATCAATATAATAAAATCCTTCAATTCATTCTATGATAAAAACATAAAATAATTTACTAAATACTATTATTTTTAGAATGTTAAATCAAAGTTGGCCAATGAAAATTAATTCAATCCTTTTTTATATAAATTTAGTGCGACTATATACAAAATATATATTGGATCATGTCAAAGAAACCAAAATTAATAAAAAAATCCTAAATTTGAAACATGGGAGCGGCTGATTTTTAAATACTTTTGACAAAATCAAAATATGTACACCGATGTGGAAGACTTTTTTGAGAATTTTTAAAAATTGTAAATGTTAAAGTCATTTTAACTCAAAGACTTTAAAATAAAAAAAAAATTATAGTTAATGGAAATTATATAAAAATTATTAAAAAATATTTAGCTGTATCTATGCTGATAATTTTTATGTAGGTTTACGTATGTAGCAAGAGTATTTATACCTGCTGCTAGAGAAATAGCAATATTTGCATTTTACGTATACTCGTACATATATTGATTGTGCAATGATTACGAATTAAATTTACTTCTTGTGATATAACGAGCGAAGGTGATCTACGAAAATAGAAGTTGAGTTACAGAAATTTGGTAGAAATAAAAAAAACTTGATATTTTTTAGAATATAACAAAAAAGAAATTGGAGAAAGAGTAAAAAATAAAATATTATTTACAAAAGAAAAAAAGCTGTCTTCATAAACACGCAAATATTAAGTATTTAATATATTAATAATTGTAAATAAGAAATAGAAATAACTTCATAGAAACGATTACAAAAATAGTCAATATCGATCCCTCTTTAAGTGTATACCCATTGCCTTAGGAAAACAAAAATAAAACGTTGACTGGCATTAGTTCTGTGTTGTTTTCAGAATGAATGTATTCTTCTTTCCTTAAGAATTTCATGTGGCTTTTTCGATGAGCTTTTCAGGCCTGCGTGTTTAATTTATTTTCATTCTTGAATTATCGAGACTCGACAACAAAAGCTCTTTTGTCCACCCCCTTTCAGTGTTATTATAATTTCGCTAGACACTCTTAGAGAGTTTGTGATAATGCTAGTAATATTTTCAATTATGGAATGTATTTGGTCTAGGTCATGGTAAAGAACTTAAAGAAAGTAGAAATAACACTACATCACGTAGTTTCATTTCATTGTGGGTAATATTTTAATTAGCGTTTGAATCGTTCAACTAGAACGACCAGTGCGTTGATTGGTTAGTTTTCTCATGCGTTCGTAATAACGTCCAGCATGCTTCTGTTGCCAAATTAAAAAATGTATACAAACGAATTCTTACAATTGTTTTTCCTTAATTTTGTATTGATTGTATTTCATGAGTAATTGCTTAATATCGAGTTATGATGTTGAACTGTATGTTCGAAATAACACCATAGACAACTCAAAGCTACCTGTACCAAGTGCAGAAACTGTTCACCACTGTGTGATAAATAAAAAAATCGAGACTCATAATGACAATATTAGCCAACAACAATAGGTGTCTCAAGAACTTATAACAACACTGAAACTGGCTCGAACTAGTGTAAGAAATATTATCAATTGACAATAATCATCATCTATATGGTTCCGTAGCCAAACTAGGAATCCTCAAAGTTTCAGCATGTCCATCTATACGTCACAGCATTTTACTCGTATACTCAGTGATCTCAAATTGAAATTTAGCACGATTATACATGTAAAGTTATGTAATAAAATCTTTTCAAAATATTTGTTTATGATACCACCCTTACATGTAATGATGTGGGGATAATTTTCTTTGCTCGTACACTCCATTATATACGATTTTTGAATACATCATTTGAAACTATTAGGGCACATCGTGAATCCATTTTCTACACAAGGATTCCCTTTCGATTTATCAAACTTTGAAGTGGTATTTTTTGTTAGAATTGCGTGTCCCCAACCCTTAACAACCCCAAAGTAAAAGCTACTTTGAATAGCCAAAAATTATCCACAATAATAGTATATATAACGAGATTTAGAAGAAAATGATCGCATATAAGTAGGCTTTATTAGTTGACGAGTAATAGTCAACCAACTTACGACATGGGTCTGTAAATCGTTCATAGAAACTTTAGGTAAATGGTTTAAATTAACTGCAAAAGTAATTTGTATTTTAAAATACATATTTATCTTTTAATCTGGAGAGGGTGGTGTGCCTTACATTACAATAATTGTATCTTTATATACTTATAGGTATAGTACTTTACATTTTGGATATTAATTCGATCTTAATGGCATAGGGATGAGGTTTGTAGTTCAAGTGTAAATGTTGATGTGCTGTAAACAATACCGATACTAAATCACTGTTATTTAAAAAAAATATTTTATATAAGGACGAAATTATATTAAGGTGAAGAGTTACCGTTGTCCAGTAGGGGTACGATTTTGTAACTATTGGCTTTTATATAAAATATCTACAAACCCTTTGGGTGTGTCTGACAGTTCATTGTTTCATAATTTAACCAATTATAATAATTAAATGGCCTTGACAATATTACTCCGACGTGTATATAACGTCATTGTAGACATACGTGAATACGTTTACAATATGTTTACATAACACTTCAAACAGTATGTATACGAAACACTTTACACTTACACATCTAAGTACATTACACAGTCGGATATAGCTGCGAAATATCGCACCTACAACTTTTAAAGTCGCTTTATGAAAGTTTATACGGTTCAAAACAAACTTGTCCCCGGAATTACCAATGAACGTTCCAAACCAAATTCGTGTCGCTCTCAACGCTTCGCACAATTCAATTTGAGGCAGATGTCGTTTTTGTCGAGTTTCAACACGAAAATACTTTAGAAACAATGACAACTTCGCCGAGTTTCCAACTGATTTTTGACTTATTAACGGAGTTACGCCGAGTTTGTCTTCAATTACGGTTTGGTGCATAACAGTGAAACAGCTTTTTATATGAGCCAGTGCGATTATTTCACGTAGTCAACCTGTATGCGATTCAATTATAATGGAATATATAATATATTACTCATTTACAAATGAACAATAAAATTTATATCATCTTCTAGCAGCAGATATTTTGTTAAATCTTCTAGCAGCAGATATTTTGTAAATAAAAATTTGTGTGTGTGAAAAGCCGAAGTAACACATTTTTATTCTTAATGAAATATTAATTAACTTGTTTATGTTAAATTTATATTATCAAGATTGAAATTTAAATATTTAAATTAAATTTAAGTGATTCAACTTTAGACATATTATTTTTTCTTTTGAAACATATTATATATAACTAATAACTTATATAAATTGTATGCATAAAGTCAATATACGAATTTTTCATAGAAGTTGCATACCAAAATCATTATACGCTGCCACAAACTGTGGCATACAAAAATGTGACTTGATATGTCAATTTTTACCGCATTATGTAGGTACGTCACAGGATGGTGTGACAATAAAAACCTGTTGACTTTTAAGAGTATAGTACTGTGAGATTGGAAATTTCACTCTAAAAGAAACCATGGTATTTGTAACACAGTATTAAAGTATTAAGTAATATTTTTTTTAATAAAATTTTGAGAAATATTAGGTATTTTTAATACTTTAGGACATATAATTATTTTATTTGGAAGATATCTCTTACTTCGAACTGGGCTTAACATTTGGAATAATTACTGAATGGGAGTAGCGAATATATTATGTGTATAAATTGAGAAGTGAACAAGTGGCAATTTGAAAAAAAATTTCTAAATTAATCCAATTTGCAAATAAACTTCCGTATTGCGTTTTATCATTAACTAGTAACATCACTTAATAAATGGTCTTTTCCCACATGTATCTTAATTTTTCAGTTTTAGGGAAATGGAAGTTACTTTTAAGAACAATATTTGTTTAATAATGGGTTGACATTAAAAGATAACCTTCGTTAAAACTAAAAATATTTAACTACTATTGATTTTCCCTTATATTTCAGAAACACCCATGAGTGATATAACGAAAAGTAATGATGACATGGCATAAATCTATCGATTAAAATAATCATTCGACCATTGCAAATTTACTTTTATCACTTATTCCAAGCATGGTTATTTGATGAACTACAATTCTGTAATTCATGATAGATAGGGTAACATTGTTATTTTTCTAAGTTAATTCCTCAAAAAGTAAACAAGATTTCAGTGGTTCAGTTTCTATCATCCAAAAGTAGAAAATTGAACAATTTTAAAGAAACAGAAAATGAGGAAGAAAACCTTTTCCAACGTATAGTAAATTTATAATTATGGCAAGTTAATATTTTTTGGACATAATCACGTGCTTCATGCACGTGTAAACGAGACCGGATATGAATCTGTTGTATTTTTGTAATGGATTCTAATCCATATCTATCACTATGGACTACTTTTTCTTTTTCTTTATTATGAAAGAAATTATTTTTCCGTTTATTTATTCTTATTTACTTACTTTATATGTTTATAATGTTTGGTCTACTGTACTACGTTAATTATTCTTTTAAAGAATGAAAAGTTTATTATTAATTATTTATCAGTGTTAAGAGCAAAAATTGTTTAATGAGCAAAGCACATTTTAATGTGAATTAGTGTTCGCATATTAATACCAATATTTTAATTTCTGTCATATATATAATATTAAAATTAGTTATCAATAAAGAGGTTTTAACTAAAATTCTGGAAGCCATAGAGTGACGAACATGGAATTAAATTCCGCCGTAGACATATTATGACATTGTTAGGAATTAAAATCTGTGAAAATTGATATTTTGATAACATTTTTCAAATGGGGTATTCTCCTTACCGAATATTGATTAGTATATACTTTGATTCCTTTTATTATTCAATGATAATGGAAGTTAGTGATATGTTGTGGTGAAAATTGACTTCTAGTTTATGATTCCTTAATCGCAAGAGCGTTTTATTTTTATAACGAATTGGAGTGTACTTCGTTGGAAATTAGAGAAGCTTTTTATTGTGATTGATTAGATAATTTTGCTTAAACTGAGTTTTTGAAAAAAAATACCTGAAAATTTTTCTTGCGAGTTATCATTTAGTAATAATATAAAAAAACTAATATCAAATAAGTGTTCAATTTTGTTAAGTAATAATTCTTAAAGAAAATATGGCAAAGACTTATTAGATAAGATTTCATCCAATCGTGTTGACATTGTTGACAATATTTAGACTTCAATTCAAAAAAGTTAAGAGCGAAATATGTCCATTGAGCCACTTTGCAATGTTTAAACTGCAGAAGGTGTACTGTAGACGACATAGTTTGAGCATTTTCCTGTAAGTTGTTTGTTGTTTAATTGCTTCGTCTAAATTATATACACCACACCCTAGCTGGCTTCTTGCACACTGTCGGACTGTTCCGTTTTCTTACGCATTGTTTCTAAATTTTAAACTACATTTGAAGCGTCTACGCTGAACAAATGTCCATTTTACCCTCAGAGGTAGTTGGGTCTGGACATGCAGCAGAAGACGCCCATGCTTTTGTAGAGTGAGCTCCGCCGGGATTTCCCTCTCCACGCTCCATTTACTTCCTCTCCTGTGAGCGCTACGTTCCTTTCTGTTTGAATAAAATCATTTTTTAATTAAAATACATATTTCGCATTTTAGAACTTATTTAGATATTTAGTTGGTTTTAGTCAAATGATTTGAAAGCGTTATTATATTTGAGATTAAATTTAGATAAGGTGAGGTAAGGTTTGATGTTCGGTTTTTTATAAAATTCAAAAAATAAATGAAAAATAATTGGATTAGAACCAGGAAACTTACAAGCTATTCGTATTAATCTAGCGATGGTATCTATTGTTTTTTTAGTTATAATAGAAACTACTTCACGAGGTACGCGTAAAAAATAGATTTTTTTACTGAAAAGTCACTGGCAGACCGTACGCGTGGAGTCGAGAATCAAGGCGCATTAAGACCATTGTTAAGGTCACATTATTTGATAACTACGATTCAAGAGTTTATTAACTCTGCAAGGTATTAACTCTGTTACTTTTGATGTGGAGTCGCTATGTTGTGACATAATGTGGGGTTTGTTAATTTAGTATTACTTTGTGACTGTATAACTTTTTTATTGGTATGGTTAACAAGTTGTCTCATTTTGGTGGAAGGCTTATTTGGCGGCGTTTTTGTTAGACTGCCCATTTTATATCTCCCCTTTGCTCTTTATATTTATCAAAATATGTAATTATTTCGCGTTAGTTTATACAGGCCAATACTTTATTACTTACTTACTACTTTACTTAAAATTTTACATTTTAAATAACTTAAATTCACAACTTTCCATACTTACTTTTCTGGCGACAACATACTTTCATTTTTGTGTTTTATTGGCTGGAAAAAGGGAGACTTTAAACAAGTAAATGAGTACATTGATAATTAATATTGTTCCATTTAAAATATATTACCTAAATGATTCTCCTGCTGCGGCAGAAACTCCTGCATGTCGTGCAGAATCCTCGTTATTTCTTGTGAGTCCTTTGCTATACTGCAGAGCTCCTCCTGGTTGAAGTCTGGCGTTATTTGTTTGCAAAGCAGTATTTGACTTATCACGTTGCCGAAGTTTGAAGGACCCGCGCGGTTTTCTGAAGTTGATGATACATATAAGGTATTTATTATGTGACATTATTATTTTTCATATCTTTTATTCAAAACGTTAGACGAATCGGAATTATAGATTTTCCTTTTTTTAAATGTAGAGTAATTTGTGGAATTTTTATGTTTTTTGTCGATAATTTTATAAGCGAATCGATAACGTGACCTTTAGATGAAACAAAAATAATGATTTTATGAAAAAAGATAAGGTACAAAACATGGAGTCTTCTCATAAACCAAGTGGCCAAATTTGTTCGATATTCAATAGATATAATCACAATGTCGATATAAATCGATTAATTATTTCAATTAGATACAGCATACACTGTGTTGACGTAGGCGATTTTTAAAGTTTCGTTCCTTAAAAGAAAAAAAAAACGGAACCCTAGTGTTCCTTTAGATCACACATGTGTTTGTCTGTCTGTCTGTTATATCTGATTTTTTTAGAAACAGTTGGATGTAGAAACTTCAAATTTGAATTAGTAATAGATAATATTAACTATCATGTTTTGCTATTAGTTTAAAATTTAAATGTATATAAATAGTAATTTTAAAGGAGTCTTGACTCCTGGGAACCCTAATGTTCCTTTAGATCACACATGTGTTTGTCTGTCTGTTATATCTGTTTTTTTTAGAAACAGTTGGATGTAGAAACTTCAAATTTGATTTGGTAATAGATAATATTAACTATCATATTTTGCTATTAGTTTAAAATTTAAATGTATATAAATAGTAATTTTAAAGGAGTCAAGTACTTGAAAATTATTTTTTTAAGCTTTTTATGTCGTGTGAGTTATCATTTGAAAGGGACAAATTGTAAGGGATTAGTAGCTTTTTTTCCATTTTCAGTGGCAGAGATATGTACGAAAATGTGCAAAATGCACTAAAATGTGATTACAGCAATATGTCCATTCCTCATTCATTTTGGTAAATAATGAGTTAGTAGAAAATTATAAAGGTTATACTAAGTTTAATAATTTTTGAGAAATTCTCGATATGTTCACGTCCATGAAAGATACTCGCATATTAGGTAATATAGTAATTGGTTGAAAAATCATATTAATATTTATAAATAGTTCAATAGAGACACTTTCGAATCATAAACCTTTACATTTTTACACGCATCTGGAATCTTGCACTATTAGTTCTAATTGCACTTGCCACCATGTCACATGTATAGTCAATGGTTTGCAAAATAATATAATTTACTTTATTCTAACTTGGACAAATATACCGTAACTCGTAGTTAGTTGCAATAATCACTTTTTAGTTCTAATAATGGCATTATGTAGGGATAAAAGTTGTAATAGTAGCATTGTGTAGGGAAGAAATTTGTAATATTAGTACTGTGTAGGGAAGAAATTTGTAATATTGGCACTGTGTAGAGAAGAAAGTTGTAATAATGGCATTGTGTGGGGATAAAAGTTGCAATAATGACATTGTGTAGGGATGAAAGTTGCAATGATGGCATTATGTAGGAATGAACGTCTTAATAATGGCAATGGGTAGGGATAAAATTTATAATAATGGCATTGTGGAGGAAAGAAACTTATAATAATGGCATTGTGCAGGAACGAAAGTAGTAATAACGGAATTGTTTAGGAAATAAAGTTGTAGAGAATTGAATGTATTATAAACTGGTTTTATGTTGGTATTGCAAAATTAACGGTTTGCGGGATGTGTAGTATGTAATTTTTGCAATGGCGGTGGTTTTCGCATAATGTTTCAGAATACGTGAACTTGGCAAAATACTTAGGCAACAGCAAGAAACACCTAAAAATGGACCAAGAGCTAGTCTGGTTCGGGCTTAGAGGGATTCGTACCTTGTTTGAAGTGAAATTACTTTATTTATCATAAGTTATCACTAATAGGTACTCTCTGGTATCAAAAATATTGAATAATTTCTAATATAATTAAGTAGAGCCATGCATATTATCATGAATGTCTCAAAAACTATGAAACCTATAATCATAGTCTGTAATCTAGCACTATATATGGAATGTTAACATTTCTTTTGAATTAACCCCTCCTCTATTCAGTTTTCATATAAATATTTTTAGGATTAGCTATTGAAATATGTACCTAGAAAATAGTTTCTGAGAGAAATAGCTGTCACATAGAACAATATAGAACAGGTGGCTGATTATATAAGTATTCAGTTTTTCCTTTTAAAGTATGAAATCCTAAAAATTACTTATGAGATTCGCGCAAATTTGCAAAATAATTTGTTATAACATACCTAAGACATATGACAAAATTAAATCTAAAATTTCCATAAACATTGATTTACATGTTCTGTTTTTAACTAAAGCGAAAATTTAAATAATTATCCTTATAAATGGTGAATGAAATAATTATGAAACTAACCGTAATATCCGGACATGTCCATAGGCACTAACTGGACGAGCCGGTGGCACTTGCCCAGCTCACGTAGCAGCAGCTGCGTCATAAAGAAGAGAAGTACCAGCTGCGCGTTGTCTACGGTCAGGTTCTCTGGCGTCGAACTGTCGGGAGCAAGAGTAGCTGGTTATTTTAAATAGTAATTAAACAGTGACATTAGTATAACTAAAATGTCGTACCTGTCGGTTTGGACTTTTTCCCTACATTTATTTGGAACAATATTTATAAATCGCAATTTTATTCACACTCTGTTTCTGACACAATTTGCTTGTTGGTGACATAAGATAATCATACAATATAATCAGTTTACTTGCTGATTACGTTCGATACTCTTATAATTTAGTTTGACATACTTATAGTATTTTTATACCACAATATTTAACTATTTGACCACTTATACCATATTGAATGAATAGAAATGAGTTTATTGAAATTACCATTGTTAAAATATATAGGTATTTACTGCAATATATACTGCAAGTACGTTAGTAACGTTATAGATGTAACTAACTGTGCCCCACGGTGTCATTCGCGTGACATTTGGACTAAGAATTATTTTTCTCTCATACGTTGCTCTTAGATATAAACTAATACCATATCAATTTTCATCAAAATCCTCTTTGAAATATTTCCCATGTACAAAATTTATTCTGTCACGATTTTATTATATGTACAGATTGAATGAAACTACGTGATGTAGTATGATTTGTACTTTCTTTAAGTACAAATCATACTACATCATTTGTATTACAACATCTTCAGGTGGGCTATTAGCAAAGATTCTTGCTAATAGCCCACCTGAATATGTTGTAATACAACGAAACCTAGGTCGTGATAAAGAACTTAAAGAAAGTAGAAATAATACTACATCACGTAGTTTCATTTAATTGTGAATAATGAATTTCTACAAAATTAACGCCAAATATATTCAATATGTACAGATAATAAGTAAATCTTATATATGTATATGCGTGTTAAATCGCGACCTTAAGTTGTGTATGAGATACTAATCCTAGTTTAAGTTTTTCAATTTCAAAATTTCCTTGTTGAGAACATTTGATCATTAACTCAGTTTAAAATATTTTCATGATTCTTACGCGGAAAGCGATAATGCATTACGTTATGGACTAGCTTTATTAGGTAGACTTTTAAGGAAATATGAGTAACGTAAAATATCGGTAAATGGAACACTGAATTTGCGTGTCACTCTTGGATAGGCGATCTCTATGTTGATAGCACAGATTTAAAATTGCTATTAATCTGTGGTTGGTACTGTCCAAGTAAAAACGATTGACGACGTTCCCAGCCTTTATATATTAGTAGATATAGACATTTCATTAGGGAGATTTTGTTATTTTCATAATACTTTCTTTAATGGTTATGAGATTTACAGTTTATTATGGTTTGTGATTTTAGAGTTATAAATTAAAATAAAGGGTTGGAGTATTAATGAATCTACACATTATGGTCACATTAATATAATAGTTATTTTTCATGGGATAATTATTATTTGTTTTATAGGTAAATAACTTTTATTTTATAAAAATCGCCGTAAGTTGGTTTAACTTTTGAATATTAGTGTATAAAGGGGACAATTTTTAATAGATTCTATTCTGGATAGGGAAATCATAAATAAATAGAAAAAACGGAAAGGTAAAAATATACTCACAACTCAAAATATATATGTAAATAAAGGCAAATCTATATAATACGCATATCAGTAATTGAATTACATAAACATATTTCAATACATAATATAAACGTAAAGGATTAACGTTTCCTACTGGCTGTTTGCAATTCATATTTCTTAGTGTTCGCGGTTTTCCAAAGACGTTTAAAAGATCCATTGTTTAAAAGAATTAGAGAATGAGGCGATAAGTCCCTTCGATTCCTGTCAGATAAAAGTAACATGATATTTGTATGTGTTCTAGGCAGGCGAGTAATAAACTATGACATCGTTTTCTCTTGTAAGATCGGAGAGTTAGCTACCTAATAATTGAATGTTTAAAAAGAACACATGATCAATGCGGTTCCCGTCGGAGGTGAAGAAAATTACATTCGAATGCTCCCATTACAAAATCCGATGGACATATAAAAGGATAAACACACACATTTTATAACACAAAACCTATTGAAGTTTTATATATTTTCCCTAGCACGCGGACATAGGTAGCTTCATACGAAGACCAAATGACTGCATTCATTACAAGGATACTACGAATTAAAGTGTTGAATATAGTTACGATACATTTGATATCACGAAAGTCATGGGAATACTGCATGACAAGCCTAAAATATGATCAAATTTAAGATGACTGTCTATAATTATACCGAAATTCCGCACAGATGAAACCCTTTTAAAAGTAGTTGTGTTGAGCTCATTCCTATGTACTTATCACGTCAAGAAACGTGAATCTGTTCAATTAAAAATAGGTTAGTTAAATGCTAATCGGCTTTAAGCAGAAATTGTCATATAATATTGAAAATATAATAGATCTTGAATATAATTTCATATATATTATTATTTCAGGTAATTGACTTTTATACAGTCTTTTGGATGACAATGTTATTTTCAAACTTTTTATGTTGAAAAGAAACTCTGTATTAAATCCAATATAAGTTTGATGCGAATATTGAAAGGAGAATAATTGAGACATTATCAGTTCTAACAAGCAGTACAACCAATGAAGGTACTGTTTTCTAGAATAGTGAAAGTTTTAGTTATGCTGTTTACAATATGCGTATCAAACTTATACTGAAATGAAATATCCAATTGAGAGAATCGATTTCAAAAGATAATATCCAATTGATAGAATTGTTTTAAAACGCCTACATACTTGTTATTTTAATTCATAACTTATCTGATAAAATATCCTTCAGAAAGTAGATCTAGCTGCAATGATTACCGGGTCGAAAGTTAAGGTATATTATTTTTATAGTCACCATGATATACTCGCATTTAAGTTTTAGCAGTGTAATAGTGTTGAAATTTTTAGCAGTGTAATAGTTTTAGCAGTGTAATAGTGTTGAAAAAAAGAATATTGTTAATTTTTTGAGGAATGTGCTTTATAAATCTGTTATAATTCAGTGTATAATTACAAGATGTATAATTCCGTCCCAAAATAGACAGCAAAGACTCTTGGTCATTAATGGATCGTGATATACATGCTTTTTTGGGCATCCTTGGATCACGTTTAACGACAGAGTTTCTTTCTAAGAGAGGGAAGATATTTCATCTGCTGAATTGTCGTAAACTACTCAAAAAACCCTATTGATATTTACTCCCAGGAAAGTAGGTAATTGAAAGGTATTTTTGAGTACTTTTGCATCTATAACAGTACTTTATTGTATTCGTGATTGTCTTCTTTGTAATATTATTCTACACTTGTGAAATAGTTCTGTGTTTTGGTTTGTATTGGACGTTGACCTGGAAAAAAAGATATGTGCACAGTACTTTATTGTATTTATGATTGACTTCTTTGTAATATTATTCTACATTTGGGAAATAGTTTGGGTTTTGGTTCGTATTGAAGGTTGATCTGGGAAAAAAGGTATGTCCTGAGTACTTTATAGTATTCGCGATTGACTTCTTTATAATATTATTCTTCCCTTCTGAAATAGTTATGTATTTTGGTTTTTATGAGACGTTGATCTGGAAAAAAAAGTATGTGCACAGTAATTTACTCGTGATTGACTTCTTTGTAATATTGACCTACACTTGTGAAATAGTTCTGTGTTTTTGTTTGTACTGGAAGTTGACCTGGAAAAAAGGTATGTCCAGAGTACTTTATTGCATTCGTAATTGATTTCTTTGTAATATTTATTCTACACTTGTGAAATAGTTCTGTGTTTTGGTATGTAGGATGTTGACCTAGAAAAAAAAGGCGTATGTCAGAGGACGCACTACAGAAGCGAAACTTCTTAGTTTTGTGTTTCAAAACCAACCCTTCACATCTAAGAATATAAAAGCGAAACGGTATCCTCTTTAAAGATTCCTCGAAGGTTCGAGGGGACAAAGCGGCAAGAGTACTCGTTCGCAGTGACGTACGGCTACTGAGAACCATCTGACAAAGACAATATGTGTCAGGTATGGTCGGCTAATACGGCACACGAAACAAAATATATTATTCAAATTCTGTTTATTTCTATATTTTAATGTATACATACAATTATATATATATTTTGCCAAATTAATAGTTACATCAACGATTCCGTCGCTTTAGCCACATTGGTTAAAAATAAGAATTTAAAAAAAATAAATATTAAGACAATAAATATGCAACATAACAACAAATATTTTTTTTAAATAACATCAACATTAATAAAACAGATATAATAGGAAAAATACTATAATACATAAAATATTACAGATAATTAAATTTTAATTGATAAAGGTTATTTATGACTTATATGTGATAATTTTGGTAAACTCTACAACCGTTATTCAGCCATTAGTATCGTGGAATATTTCTAATTTTTATTCAATATTGTTTTATGCATGATAATTCTATTTTCTTCACTTTATTTACCTTTGGTACAAACATTTGTTTTTCCTTCTCACCAATATATTTCCTGAAATGTTATTTTAGACGCATCAAGGATAATGAAAGGATAACTTTTTAATTTCAAAAAGTTTAAATACTATGTATTTAGAAGTCTAGTATTGGAATGAAAGCAGGTTTTTTTGGTAAGAGTATATCTTTCAGAGGAGAAAAATAATAAAACAGATTTTTCCTGTATAATTTAGGTAAAATTTCAGCAATTCCTTTTTTTTTTTTTAAATTAATTTTTATTTCCAAAGTTTTTTAATTTTTTTTACGATAGAAGTTTTAATTAATTTTTATTGTTACACCTGTGTCACAAGTTGCTCATAATTTGGAATCTAAATAATTTTGGTGATCAAAAAATTTGGCTGTTCTTCAATGTTAGTTATGTCTTTAAAATAGATAATATCACGATTGAGGAGGTGAAAAAATATATAACAGGATTATGGAAAATTAATTCAAAAGGACCTGATAGACTTCATGCCCATTTTCATAATTCAGTGAGTGATGAGATTGCAGAATCTCTTACTCATATTTACAATTTAAGTATACACACTGGTACGTTCCCTACTCGACTTAAGAAAGCGAGCGTAGTTCTAGTATTTTAAGAAGGTGATATGACGGACCCTAACAACTACAGACCTATTTCATTGCTTAATGTTTTAGGAAAAATACTTGAAAAATGTGTAAATAGCAGACTAACTAATTTTTAGAGAATATACTGTGATAGACAATTTGGCTTTAGGAGTAGAAAAGGAACGTACGATGCTCTAAGGACAGTCAAGTATAAAACTAAGTACATAGATGCAAATAACAAACGCCTTCTTTGTTTCTTCGCCTTCTTCGTGTTTCTTGATATTTATAAAGCATTCGATTCTATATCACAAGACATTTAAAAAAAAACATGACAGTTTGTTGGACTAGTTTGGTAGCTACTTGAAAGACGCAATACACACTGTTAAAATTAATGATTCCTTAACGAGTAAATGTCACTATCATTTGGCAGCTTCCTCAAGGCAGCAAACAAATTGGGACTGAGAGTTTTTTTAATTTATATAAATGACCTGATAAATTTAGACATAGAATGAACCACAATAACCTTTGCTGATTATACTGCCTTACTATTAAATGATACTGCCTTATTATTAAAAAAACGTGGCCTGATTTGTCTATCAAAACTAATTGGATATTACACAAAATCAAAACTTGGCCAAATGAAAACCTGCTGACACTAAATACAAAATACCTTCCATTCAGCATTGATAAACGATAGTAACCTGTTGACCATTCATAATGATTCATGAATGCTTGGATGATTTAACTTGTGCATGTAAACCGCTTTTTTTAAAAGCACATGCAGCATTAGGTATGTGTTTACATCGACCGTTTTCGGCAGTGGAATGTTCATGTTGACAAACTTGCCACAAAATTGAGTCGATTCATATGCATATTCAAAAATATACGCAACGTACTTGACTCGTATTCTATAAAGACAATATATTATGGACTGACTCAATCAATACTAAATTGTGGTGTACTTACCTGGAAGCAGCAGCCATAACAATAATTGAACACCACTTTAAAGCCTAAAAAGCTTTGAGAAAAGGGGTCAATAAAAAGCCATATTACTATCCCACTATCTTATTAATGACGGACTTTCAGATACCTGACATTCGAAAACTATTTATTAGATCCTTGCTAATATACCTCTACAAAAAATAAAACCGATAGTAAATCGGTTCATCATACCTACAGGACTCGAGCGCGTCTCCGGGGCGACGTGCTGCTGATGAATAAAAGGACTACTTGTGGACATAGATATTATACATTTCTTGCACCTAAAATTTACATGTAGTCACTTCTGATCTCCCAGAAATTAAAAATTCTACATATAAAAATTGGTCACTCGCTGGCTCCTTGACAAACACAGATCGTATACAGAAAGACTTGTATCATCATCATATTTAGTATAGGATATTTTTTGTATAAATTTTATATGATATATTATAAAATATATCCAATATTTATATTAATGGACGATGACGGCACTTAATTATATTAGTTCAATTATAGTGACACCCTGGAAGACGCCATAGGGCTAGTTGGGTGGCAATATCCAAATAAATCGCTGTTGACCTGTTAGCAGCCTTATATATATAATCTTTGTAAAGCATTAATTAATTAATTGGATTTAAAAAAAAAATAAATAAATTTTGCATGTAATTTTGCATGTTGATCTATATAACTTATTAGCAGATTCATCATCTCGGATGGTTTCAAGTTAGTTAATCGAGAAGTTTAATAAACAAAACAACAGAAAAACAATTTTATTATTTGCCAGACATTTTATTACCAGTCCATATTCACCGACCCCACTTTACGGTTCGTATTTTGGCAATATTGACTTGTGGTGACAAACGGCAAATTTATGGGCGGTCATCCCACCCTTGCCCGCCCGCGCCTTCCTTGCTCGCGGTTAACATACAACAAACTGTCAGACGCATGAAGTGGACTATTTACAATGCGCGGCGGTACGCAGCGCACGAAATCAAATCGGTTGTGGGGATGGACTGCGCGGCGCTGAGAATGCCGGCGGGTGACATGAGCTCTGTAGATTGATCGTATATAGTTTGAGGTTGTTTAGTTCCATTGTTGTTTCGTTGGGGTTTATTTCTATCTTGTTTGAAACTCCGTATTCAATTGAGATTAGATTCTCTTTTAATAGGAGATTGCTACGCGGTAAATCCTATGAATAGTACTGTATAAATACATATTTTATTTCTCATAAATTTACATATTTGCCTTTCCGCCTCTATTCGTCTATGCAGGTTATATGATAAAAACATATTCACTTCTAAGACACTGTTTTCTATATTATTAATACAAAATTTCACTCACTTTCCTATCTGCATATGTCTGTGCAATATAAACGATGACAAAATATTCACTTCTGAGACACTATTGTCCATTTTATTAATATTAAATTCAGACACTTGCTTTACCGCCTGCATGTGTCTATATAATATAATTGATAATAAAATATTCAATTTTGGAACATTGTTTTCCATTTTATTAACACTAAATTCATTTACTCAACTTTCCGTCTCTATGTATCCGTGCAATGTATACAATAACAAAACATTCATTTCTGAAATACTCTCTTACTAAATTTAGATATTTGCCTTATCGCGCGCTTGTGTCTGTGTTATGTACAAGACAACAACATATTTACTTCTGAAACACTGTTGTCTCATTTTATTGCTAAGTAGAACTTTTACACTGCAACACTCTTTATGCGATAACCGAATAAATATGTACTTTACAGGACGCTACATTTACTGTTTCGCAATACACAATGTTGCTGTTAAATTGTATAAATATTTATTAGGAAATTATGCACTAATTATTTAAACTCATGGAGGACTTATGCACTAATTATTTTAACTCTGACTTCATCCCCCTTCACACCTTTTTCTTGCTGCAGAAATACGTGCAGTTTCATTTGTTTTTTTATGAGAGATGCTATAATCTGTTTTCATGGAAAAAATAATTATTGCATATAATTTGCCTTATAAAACGCTAACAAAATGGTAAATCTGATGAAAATCGTTGAACCCATTTTTGAAGGAAATTTTCAATATTTTTTGTATCTATGTAACCGATATTTGGTAGTTAGAAAGAAAAAAAAACAAATTCTGTAGTCTAGCGGCTTAGAAAAACACATACTCCAACATTTTTTATTCCCATGTTTTTTATATTATATACTAGACTTTAGAACCAATTTCCATTAAAATATTGACCTATCAAATTGGTTTGAACTTTTAGAAGATAATAGTACTTTTTCAGTTCCTATTGTCGCTCAAAAAGTAAAAAAAGAAAAGGAACAAACAGCTGATATTTCAAATAGTTTTGGTACTATCAAAAATTCCATAAATAAAATAAACACTCTTAACACTACAAACATATTATGTATGTATATTCGTTCATTACAAAGTAGTAAATAAACAAGCAGGAAAAGTTTTCCACAGAATTTTTCCATGAATTCGAGGATAAACGGAGTGGCCCACCCATTAGTATTTAAATAAAATATATATCAGGGAAATAATGTGCACTGCATGTTTAAATGAAGTGCTCAAATGAAAAATGATCGCTGAAATCCGGCCCGACGAGAGTTAAGCCTCTGCAGATTAGTGACGAATGCGGATTATACGTTGTTAGTGAGTTCTTGTTTGAATTTTTAACACACAAGCTATACTGCAGATTTTTAGTTTAATATTTAACTTAGGTTAAAATTAAAATTTCACTTTCTATACAACGGTTAAAAAATTAAGATTTGAAGCTAAAATTGAAATATAATAAATGTAAAATTAGAATCATCAAAGAGAAAGTCAAAATAATTTCTAAACTATTTTATTTTGCAGAGATTTATGTTGGACAGTTTAAAATACTATTGAAAATTTTAACGTAAATAGGTCCTTCCATTTTCGAAATTAAGTTAAACTCGAAATTATAAAAAAAACCACTTTGTAGCTTAGCTAAAGTGCAACGGGAATGTTGAAGATTGGCTAAAGTTTTATGGAGTTTACATTTATGATATCAAATATTATAGTTTTTGAGAAATTCACTTTATTTTACATGTTGAAAATATACAAGTAAATATATATACGTGACGGAAAATAATGTTGATATTTGTTATTAAAAGTCTATGTATACCGAAGTGTGTACTTAATCCTCGTAGTGCGAGTTCTATTCCTGCTCATCAAATTATTTTACTTCAGATCAGGGAACTTCCTGTAAAAGTGGTCACAGGAAACCTTACTTTAAAAAATACTGTTCAGACGTCTTTTTTTACACTGTTCTTTACTATTTCCCAATAAAAATGTTTTTTCTAAAATAAAAAAAATGGTTTTGTTTATAAATTATATCACGTAATTTAATATTTTTGTTACTTTTTCCTCTGTCATAAATGACACATATCTTCCGTAGGGTGGAAAACTAGAATAAAAAAATAGGTTTTTCAACAATTATTTCCCCAAAGGGTTGAAATCATGGTAAAACATGCTTTACAAATTAATTAAGAAGAATATAGTTTTTACAAATTATATTTAAAAAGATGTTTTTCTTTCACGAAGTAGGTAAGTTGGTTAGTAGTTTTTAAAAAAACGGTGAAATTTTCAATGGTGGAGGAAACATTTTACTTCTTTTCTGTTGCTTTGGTTACTTTTCGAAACTTGAAAGAAGTAAAAACTTGTGCATTAACTAATCAAATACAATTAGCAAAACTAAGTAGATGATTAGATGAAGAAAACAAAAAATTCTAATTATCACTATTTTGTTATTTAGTTTCAGATCGATATTTGGAAATTTATTTTGAAGAGAAATGCAAAACCTATGAAAATTAACGTTATTTATGGAAAGTTATTGTAATTGTCTGTGTGGTTTTTCGCATTAATTGGAGATAAACTGTAACATTGAAGATTGATTCCTTTTGTCCTGATTTGTATAGGCAAGAGTTAATGCCAAGAAGATAGTAATACTCACCGCATTACATGTATAAAAAAGATTCAACTTGAAGAATTTTAGAGATCCAGTATATAAAAAAATAAACAGTATTCGTTATAAATATAATAAATTTTTGGCAACAAATACCGTTAAACTTATTAATCAGCATTATTTCAGTAATTAACCGGAAATGTACAATTACCGTAATTATATTAAAGGTTATCCTATGTATTTAAAATAATTACATAGGCGGACACTAATAATAACATATCTCCATAAAATGATATTTGTATTAGTATATTAATTCGTCAATTTGCTTTTAAGGTTATTTCATTATATTAAGGGAGGCCGTTAGCGAAGCTAATTTATTGGCCTAATTATCTATGCCTGACATATATTTGTTGAAAATAGTTTTCGCATTTGGAAAAAATTTCACCATTGTATTTAAGTGCTTTTCTTCTGTTGTTTAAGTGGTGCTCTAGCATATGTCTCTTATGATGTTAAGTGAGGTTTGTATGAAAATTGACGAAAAATCCAATAGTCATTTGGAAGTCTTAGAATTAAAAGGGGGCATCCCTCTGAAGGGAGGGATAAGCGGGAAAATTTACATAACAAGAAGAAATTTATTTTATTGAGACCGTTTAGTATCTTTTGAAAAACAAATATTTTTTCTTATTTTGGCGGAAGTTGTATATTATTTAAGATATAAGATTTAAAGATTTTTGAGTCGATTAAATATATAAAATGCCTATTACATACTTTACTTGTCTTTACTGATTTTAAATTTATGTTTTTTTTAAAACGGAAACTTTTGGATTTATTATGTTTATTGTTATGCAAACATTAAAGAATATCTCCTTCCCACCCTCCTTTTTGGTGCCGCGTGAAACCAAATTAATTTAATTCGTACAAATTTTTATAAATTTACACTCGCGCAACGCAGACGACCGACTTTTGTCGGAGAAGGTTGAGGGCCGATTTTTTGTCGAGGCGCGAGCCTAAATGTCTCCCGTCTCCATCAGCGTGTATTCAGTCATATGTTTTATCTTTTTCTCTGATAGCGCGTTTTCACTCGTAACGTTAGGTTCGAATTGCTCCAATTTTTTCGTGTGATCGACTTTTGTAGGACTTATGTCAGAATATTTTACAGCCAACTTAAGAATATTGTCACGTATGTAGTCACGTTAGCTTTAACTCAACATTTTGTTGTAATTGCTGCCCTGTGTCCTGCGTTTGTAATCGTGGGCAAAATAACTTAGATTTCTATGGAGACAAAATTAATTTTTTGTTCTGAGTATGATAGTCATGAAGATAAATATGTCGTGAATATTGTATTCTAATTGGTTTTATATATCCAGGTCACGTACAAATTTTTTTAAGAATTTTTGAAACATCTGTAATTTTTTTAAAATCGTGGCTTTAAATTATTAACCTTTATAGTAATTTGTTTCCTAATTTTATGCCTATCTTTCATTTATTGATTTATTTATAAAAACTTTATCTAAAACTTAGAAACCTAAGTGTACAAATAAATTACGTCATTTTACTTGAAAATTTTCTTTTAATGATTTTGCAACTTTTAAACTTACGGTAACATAAATTTTATATATTATCAAAACAAAAACAAGTTACATTTGTAATAATTTTTTAACTAATAATACGTTACTTTTTGTTATCTATACATATAATAAAATCGTAACAGAGTAAATTCGATAAAGATAGAAAACCTGTTTTTAGAATTTTTATCTGTTCGTCAGTCACACAAAATTTACTAAACGGATTTTCAGGGAATTTAGTATGGTAATAGTTCATGTCGAATTTAATATGTTAATGTTTAACATACAAGGGAAATGAAAATTCAAATTACTTTTATTATTCCGAATTTGACGTGAATGACGTCGTAGGCAGACCTGGTGTTAAAATAAATTAATGTAGTTTAATGAGGGCGTTTATTTAAAAAGTGTATTAGAAGAGAAAAAGAGAAAAAAAAAATTGAGAGGAACTAGTGAACAAAAAGAACTTTTGAGATAACTAGAGTAGCCCAGTGGACGAAATTCGACCGTAATTTATTAAATTTTTAAATTTGAACGTTATTCGTTGACGTAAAACTCTAAAAATTCGTTGGCTTCAACCTCTACTCTGTGCGACTGTTCGACCACTTACTATTATATATTTGTCATTGACAGTACTGATGTAAATAATGAATATTTTATTGTTGAATGTAAACAATGAAACACTTAATACGTTTGTAATTTATAATTTAATGTATTTATTGCACATATTATATATACATTTTAGCTTTCTGCACTCTTTCTCTGTATAAACTTTCATTAGGCCAAATCTCACAAGCCTCTGTGCACGCAACATGCTTAGAAATATATACAAAGTTTTCTCTTCATGTATTAATTTATAGAATTTTAAAAGTATTTATCAAGAATGGGCTTTTGAAAACCAAAGATTCAAATTCAATCGATCTAAAAATTCGAGATGCGTTTGCGAATAAAAAAAATGAGAAAATCTCTGTAAAGTAAGACGAGTCTTTGAATACAATAAGGATATAATTTGGACTCTGACGAGATTTAAGAATTTGTTCAGTATACTGTGCAGAAATTTATTTGGTTAAAGCCATTGATTAAGAAATTTTTATTGTTCGAGTGGCAATCTATTTTCTGATAATATTGAGAGTTAAGTCAAATATGATAGACATAAATATTGTACGGTAACAGTGTTATAAGATCCAGAAACAGTGCGGTTTTATATAATATCATAAAACTGTAACCTTTTCCCTTTCATTATCTTAATATATAATAAAGCATTGACCCCACAACTTTATTCGGCATCTCATGTTTCTAATTTAAGATTTCGCCGAGCAATCAAAACAAAATTCTAATTATAACAAGAATGATACCTACGTATCTCATTACGACCTTACCGAAGGCATTAAACATTAGCATTCTTCAATATTGGATGACGCAAAAATATCTGGAGAGATGAAACAACTGTCCCGAATAATTACTTGACTCGGGCATAATCTGTCCTGACGGTTGCTTGACGAGGGTGCTACGAAAGCGGGGAAAGAATTGAAATGCGTGTGAATTTGTTTGGGCGAGGTCTGAAGCCTGCTCGTGCGAACGGTTCGTGGTCGGATTACGACCGGAAACAATTTTTTTTGAAGTTTCCAAAGTGCTATGGCTTTTGCTTGATGGCCGCTGTCAAATAAATCCTACGAGCTGTCGTTTTGTTTTTCCAAAAAAAATATTACACTGACAGCATGTGAAAAACTTATTCCTTAAATATTAAAACGATATATTTCTATGTAAGACAGGCGAAAAAAGGGATAATCAGTTTATTGGTTATTACTAACGGAATTGATACGAATTAAACTGTAGCTTAATTCATTAAATTGTTTTGCAATGAAAAAAGAAAATGTTAAGAATAAAGGTTATTAAATTTCATATAACTTTATTATTGTTGACTATTTGAAGTAATTTTCTCAAAAAAATGTACTAACAGATTTTGTAGTTAAACATTATTGAACAACATTATTACATGACCTAACTATATCTGACATATTGGAAGACCTCGGAGGTGTAAAAGTTTATAACTTATATATTTAGCAGAAAAAACAAACTTTGTGTTTATAAAATCCAATTTATTTGCACGTAGTTTGTGAACCCATTACACAAAGCCGTGATTCCAACAAAATTATAAATTAAAGTCATATTGCTATATACATCATAACATTCTCAAGTTCGTTGCAAACTGTATAAAAAGAATATTAAACGAGTAGAATTAGAACAATTTATTAGTGTAAGACAGATCTACCGACAGGAACAAGTGAACTTCAGCAAAAGATAATTTTTCACTGTTTTTCTTTATTTAATTGAAGGAAAATTTATATTAAACTTTGTTTCGAATAATTTCAATGAAAGTTTGGGGTTCATTATATAAAAAAAATTGCAAAGCAATTTTTTTTTCCAACGAATTATTCTTTCTTTCTTTTCGTTGTTAAATAAATTAAAAACAAATCAATTTATTCGCCACATAAATAAAATTTAAAACATCATGTCAAATAAAAGTTACATCCCTAAAATACCACAAAACCTACAGGTGAGCTAATTGGTTTGAAGGTCGGTGTATTTTATAAATTTGTAATTAAAAAACGTCTTTAAACTCGACGTCTATTTTATTTTAATTTTTAACTCAGTAATTGTAAAGGTCAGGGATTGCATTTATGAGAAGTTTTCCAATTTTTTATAATTCGATAAAGCAATTATAAAATATAATAATTTTTTTAAACAATAAATGTTTATGTGATTACATTCATATGAAATAAAGAATAAAACATTTTATAACAAAATTGACGTGACTGCGAATAACCATCGAATAAACAGCGCACTGAAAAGTATGAAATAATGCAAACATAAGTTCTTAGTTGGAACTTTTACATTACAATATTGTTTCCAAACATAAATAAATTTGCAAACTACTGCTACTGCTAGAGTTTTGGCATCGAATTTCGTTTCGAACTGTTTGTGATATCATACTAGTAAAATGCAAAAAAAAGAAGATTCATCAAAATTCATTGATAAATACCGGAAATATTAGATAACATACACTTCTTTGAAGTCAGTTAAAAAAAACTATTCCACATTTTAGTAACATTTTTGTTTTTCTTGTAAATATGTATGTTTTTGTTAAAAATACAAAACTGTCTTCCAAACGATTCAAAAGTTATAAAATTAAGACAAGGAGTGATGGCACACTTTCATCATTAGCATTCACCGTCCGTCTCTATTATTCCAAATAATTGTGCTTCCGATCAAATGATTCATTATGTTATTTCGGCTACATTGGGTTTGCGAAAATTTAATGATTGCACAGTCGGACGATAAAATATCGAATTCCCAATTAAACCTAACGTCGATTGAAGACGTTACGCCATTTATTGACGTTGATAAACCGCGTAGAATTCAAATTCCTTAAAAGTTCGAAGATAAAGGTGAATGTATTTTTGAGAATCGTATACGTAGATGAGCATACTGTGGTCTAGAATAGAATATAAAAAAAATAAATATATGAAGGAAACGTGACTGAAAAAATTACAGAATGTAAATTTAAAAACATATGTATGTGAATAATTTTTCATTGTGAATGATTTATTGGTAACTAATTATTTGTTGTAAATGTCACGCAAAATTAACATTAGTATAAACACATACTTATACAGTTTTTGTAATTAAATATGAAGGTTGTCTATTCCCAAACCACCATTCCATATTTTCTAGCAACCCGCCTCATGCCACACAAGTTTGTAGCGACCTTTAAAACTTCGCAATAACGTTCCGTATCTCACAATCGAGCTCTTCCATTCAACACGATTAGATAGAGTCCCTACTCAATGAGTCATTCAATTTGAAGATTATTTAGAATAGACAAAGGAAAATTTTGTTATTGCAAAATATTAGTTCAAGAAAACATTTTTTAGTTAAGAAAAATAAAGAAAAAGCAGCACCATCTGTGGTGTGTAGTTCAAATTTCAACAAAATTGTCGACGAATATTGCAGACAACATTATACAAATTGTCCGATAGATGATGTTGGAATAAGGTTAATTATTAGCGAAACCTTATGAAATTACTATTCTACATTTTATACTAATAAACACGAAAGAATATTTACTTAAAATAAATAAAACATAAAGCAGGCATTAAACTAGGCGCATTGGGATTTATTTCGTAATAGCATTATGTATGCTTTTGGCGCGGGAAAATTGTGCTATGCCGTACATTTTAATATCCACAATCTTTTTTTCACTGCGGTGCACTCAATAGTATGCCCTAGAATCTAATGGACAATGGTGATATTGGAGTCACTAGCATAATGAAGTCTCCAAATATCGGCGCACCATTTGTCCGCCGTTTCGCAAAGCGAGCATTGTTTATAGATTGCGGAACGACTTCCAAAAACGGTGCGCACAACCGTCAGTCGCAGCGAGCTAAGGCTGGTAGCAACAAATGTTATATTATGCAATCAGAAAAAATGCAGAAACTCTAAAATTTTTGCAAATTTACAGTTTAAAAACAGGCACTTGCCTTTGCTAGATTTTAACCACTCCAAATACCGATGCACAGCTACCCAAAGATTATTTCCCGGTCAAGTTTGAAAAGGATTCATCAATATTTGGACACGAAATTTTTTCGACATATGTCAATTATCATATCGTATGGTTTGAAGACAATAACTTTAAATACGGGTAAATTCCATACATGTTTATTTATTTAAGGTAATATACTTCAAAATAAGAAAAAAATAAATGGCTATTTGGAACTACCAAATAATATCATAAATTCACTATACCCATAGGTAATTAGCAATTTGTAAATCGTTAATTGTAACATCAATCCATAGTTTTTCACGCGCTTTGTTTGATAGCTTCACTCACGGTACTTAATATTTACATTCGTATTAATTAGATATTTTTTACATTTTTATACAAAAAGTGATAAATTATATGCTGTCGGTTTGTCAAACTTGTTCTTATGAATACGTCATCATAACCTCTTTGCTCCGTCAAAGCGCTCGCAGACACGTGCCTGCTACACAACTTGACACGAAGCCGTAAGACGATTCTCGTAATTGGAAAATACGGTTTCGCTAATTTGCGTCCGGGTAATTTCCTTTCACTTAGATGTCAAACATTATTTCCGATTTCTCGCTCGAATTAACATCCGGTGAACATAAAGTTAGACGTTTAGAGATGGCAGTGTGATGCTGAATACGCTCTATGTAGATTGACATACAAAATTTTAGACTCATAAAATAGAAAAGTGTAGCTACTGCATACGTATATTTAAATGAAAACGAATACTCAAGATTAATGCAAGAATAAAAATCTCACTCCCGTAATAATGTTCATATTACTAACATAGCTATGTCATATTTAGAGAAGCATTCTTTTCTATATCCGCCCGTCCGTCCTTCTGTAACAGTCTCAGAATTTATATAGTTCTAGACCTATTCACCTGTAATTTTGCAAGTACACTGTTGCAGGAAAAGATCTTAGTTAATATGAAGTATAACTACTGATAAGAATTTGGTCGCGTGCCTTATTATATTAAATATTTTTCGAGTAGTTTTTTGAAATCAAATTCGAATCCCTTGGAATTAATGACAAAATATCTTAAAGATTTTTTTAGAATAGTGCTTAGAGGGCACATCTGCTTATTGCACACCCCGGTGCGTGCATTATTACCTAGTAGCCAGTTTCGCGGTTTGATGATAGAAGTAATTATAACTCTAGGAGATTCTCTAGTATATTTTTGGGCACAGTAGTTATTACTCTGTAAAGTGACATTATTTTTTAATTTTTTTTAAATATTTATGATTTAAATTTGCCTATGAAAATTCACGCGTTTTTCCATTTGTAAGTGTGTTTGTATCTAGGTATGAAAACGTGCCGCAAGTCGCAATTCTTGATCGATTTTGGTGATTCTTTTCCTTGCCTTGCATTAGTTCCCTATCAGAATATAAGCGTGTTAATTTTGAAAATAGTATAATATTTACAAGAATTTCTTTCAAATAACTCATGTTTTTCGCGCTCTGTGACTGTTCTCGGTTCCCGGTTTTCCTTATTGTTGGTTCTTTCTGCTCCATGTTATTTTTAACCTTTTGCTGAACTGTTTTAATTTTTTAAAATTAGATATATGCCCAAAGATATAGTTGATGATTGCTATAACCTAATTATTAGTTAAAGGAACTAATATAAACTTACCACGTGACTTAGATAAATGTTCAATGAAAAAATTATATTAATGAAAGTAAAAACGCGCGTATTTCCTAAAAAATCTTTGGGATTTATTTAAAATTATTTCTGGTAATTTAAAATTTATTCTGGTAAGTTAAAATTATTTCGGGTAAGTTGCATTAATTATTAGTTTATTATTATGTATAAATTTATTACTTACTAGCTGTGCCCATGCGATTTCCTTCGCGTGAAATTTCCTATGAGAAAAGTTATTAAGAATTTTTTTCTCTCAGAACTCTGTGAGTAAAAAGTATATTAAATACGCTAATGGATGGATGGTACCAATATCGTAATATTCACCAAGTTAGGGTTTCTTTTATATATGTAATATCTAGATAAAAGTATCCTGCTTCTATTAAAAATTTTACAAAACTATGTGCAGTAAATTTCGTATGATTGGACAACAAATTAACACAGAGTGACAAAAATTCTAAAAACAGGTCGTCTGGTTTTTACCATCATTTTACATGCTAAATCAATCATTCTTTTTAAGATATTTTCCATGTACAGAATTCACTCTTTTACAATTTTATTGTATGTATAGATTTTTACCTTTTTCGCTAAGTACTTGATCTTATTTTATTAATTATACTCTAAGAAAAGATGAACATATTGGTTTCAATTACATTTAGTATGATGTTTGAGACGACTATTATGTAAACGATAATAGAAAAATTTTGTAAAGATGGTTTTAAATAAATACAGAAAGTGAATAAAGTTAAGAACCAAAACACAATTAATGAGCATGTAACAGTCAATTCAATAAAAAATGAGCATATAACAGTCAAATCAATAAAAAATAAGCATATAACAGTCAACTCAATAAAAAATGAGCATATAACAGGCAAATCAATAAAAAATGAGCATATAACAGTCAACTCAATAAAAAATGAGCATATAACAGTCAACATCAATATCAATTATTATAATTAAATTGTGTATGAAAATATGAAGAAAATAAACGGTCCAGGAATATTATTAATGCTCCTCATGAGTGCTGATAATATGGATTACATTGGAAACTTTTTTATTATTTCTTAAATATTTTTTATTATTTTTGAGACAAAAGAATGAGAAAGATGATGACTTTTAATATTGTTAATTGTATGAAAAGAAAATAAAGGCATATGAACATTTTTATTGCTCCTATATTGGTTCTAACAATATGGTCTTTATTAGAAATATCTTAGATCTTTCTCATCTATTGTTTTTTTAATTATGTTAAAAATAAGCAATATATAAGACAAGAACCTTTAAATTTGTTTCTGATTTTATTATTTATTAGTTCCCATTATGGTTTTCTCCGGTAAAAAAGTGACCACGGTTGTATTTTATTTTATACACATTTTTATGTAATAATTATTAACGGTTTATTTATTAAACGGCATTTTGATGGGTTTGTTGTTTCCGTAAAATTGTTTGGAATAGATGCTCGACAATTGATTTTTGGAGAATTGGAAGTATGACAAAAGCGAGAAAAAATGTTAGATGGACAACTTTTAAAAACGCAAATCCTAACGTACAACGCCAAAAATAATCGTTCCGACAACAGTTGGAGAAGTAAAAACATATAATATTTAATACTTTGATGCATATTTCCTAAAAAATATCTCCTAGAAAAAATCGGACCGACTTTCGTCGACTCTTGGTGACCCAAAAGCTTTGAGTTTAAAAACCTAACGGAGAAAAGGATAGAAAATACCATTGAATTCGGTCTAACTGAGACAAAAAATAGTTTAATCGGAAGCATGCTGGTATTGAGGAAGTACGTCAATAGAAAGTTGGACATCGACCTTCTCCGACAAATGTCGGCAATTGTCGGCCAACGAGTCACCACCAAAAAAATTCGTGCGTCTGCGTTACGCTTAATCCTACCTATAATATTACGAAAGTGTGTATGCTTGTCACTTGTTAAATTAGTTATCATTTGACCAATCGTTACTAAATTTTATATGCTTATCATACAAAAAATTTTCTCATTTTACTATTTACTAGTGCCCATCGCATCGCAAAAACACCACGACTATATTTTGTTTTGATTTCTTTTAATTTATTAATGGTGTTTTGATCAGTTTAGTTATTTAATCGTAACTAAAGCAATCAAAACAAATGAACAAATTAATCGTAATAATGTTTTAATGTTTAAACCATTTAGAGTATCTACCTACAATCTTAAATATATTTTTACAGATTTCATTCTCGTCTACGGCTATTTCAAATATTATCTTGATGTAGTTATAATGGCTCAGTTTGTTTATCACAAATATATTTCTTTTGTCGAATTATACAATAGAAAACGGGTTATAAGATTAAATAGACAAAAGTTAATATTATATGCCCTTGAATGCTTTTGTAAATTCTCATTTTGTCAGCAATATTTTCGTCATTTTTTTTTAATAGAGCTATAGTATTTTTAATTTTATTTTAAAATTGCACTCATCTTGCTTGGACTGCCTTCACTTAAATAATTATTTCTCATTACCCAAATTTTCTAAAAATATGTTATATGTCCTATATCCATGTAAGCTATGGAATGACCTTACAAAGATAAACGACAACAGACAAGCCGTATTGTGCAATACGGCTTGTCAAACCCTTCAAATTTTTTTCTTTGTAAAATTAATATGCTCAAATATTACTGTTAAAAGATGCACTATCTTACAACAGTATTGGTTAAATACGTTACATAATTTTTGATAATAAATACTGTGGCAGAGGGAGAGGCGCCGAATTGGCTTTCCAAATGTTAAAATTTTTTTTTAGTAAGTAACAATACATGAGCCTAGCACTAATGAAAATGGGCCTAGCATTGAAGAAATAGCATATAATTTTTAAATAAGCTGTTTTTTTAGGAATACAAAAAAGAAATATTCAGAAAAAAGAGAAGATAAAATGAAATTTGTAATCATAATACAAAACAAAAATTCCATTTTCATTAACGCTCATATAGTTATACCCAGAAATATTAAATGTCCAGACTTCTTAATAAGAACTGTAAAAATATAACGATGTGCATTGTAACTTTTTAGAAACCGTTACAAATAAATTAATACATTTCACTTTTTCTACTTTGAGCCCATATCCTATTATGTAGTCGTACTCTATATATAAATACCAAATAAAGCGTTACCCGTCATAAACTTTCGTTTAATGTTGTGAAAATGAAAGAATTTTCCGGTATTTTTGAGTTTAATGTGGCTTTTCCTGAAGACCCTATCAAGCCTGCAGATTTCATGAATTAGTGTGTTACGCTTGTATATAGAAGACACAAGACATAATCTGACCTCCTTCCATCTTGCTGGCTCGAAGAGCTCCATAGAAATATTATTTACGTTAATATACGTTTATGAATTATTATGAAAAATTACTTTTTCTGGAAATATTTAAGATTTCTAATTTGTATGATTGATGATTTAAGTAAAATTTTAAGGGGTCTATTTTTTTCATTTTCTCAAAAAGGAGAGGATTATTTTTATTCTTGGGCCCAGGTATTAGTTTAACTCTCTATATACTTTTGCAATTAAGAAATGAGCGAGTGAAATGAAAAAAAAGCTTGACACAAGTGTGTAAATAGTATTCAAGGAACAATCTAAAGGTATTTACTCTTCATTTGTCCTTAAGAAGTACGTGTGTTGGCCCGCGAGTTATAAGTGTCATTTTTTTTAACTCCAAAATAAATATTTTGTCCCCGTGTATTTAGCAGACCTTAGCAGCAGACAAATTTGCTATATTCATAATCATTATTCCACTTAAGTAAAGCTAGCAACACTTAGTATACATAAACTATAAAGCGGATATTGAGATGATAACGTGCACTTGCGTTGGAAGCTGCTTAAGACCTAGGCTAAAACCATTTAAGTCGAGGGTTTAATTTAGGATTAATGAACACAGCAAATCCTAAAGGAGAATAATACCTATGGCTTGAATTGAGATCTGTATATCGGCGAAATAAATCAGGTGTCGTAGAACGGAACTTTGATGATTTTCTTTACTCTGCAGATGTATAGAAAGATTAAGCGTTAATCATTGCAGTTAGACAGATAGCTAATGAACTTTTAAGATAAGTGAAAAGAGTCTATGAAATTTGGAAACATTCTTGGTATACCAAGTGTAAATAAAAGCTTCATTAAAATGGAACGTATGAAAGCTTTAATTATGTTGTTATAATTTTTCCGATTATATATTAATTTAAATAAATTTTTCAACTTAAAAATTAGGAGCTTAATCCTAATCAATTTTCATCGTGAATTACACAAGTGGGTAGAAACTTGACAAGGGTTCAGGGGTGGAAAACGAAGTCGTCAAGGTGAAGTGGCTCAATCGATATCGATGAATATTTATTGGCACTTGTTTCAATTGAGTCCTTATTGGAATTTTGCGAGCTAATATGAATTGATGATTTTTTTCCATGAAAATGATTATGGAAATTGGTCCTCATATTTTATTAAATCTATATATTTCCCCTACGGCATTACAAAATCGAAATATTTAGCAATTTGCTTGTTAAAATTAAAACTACACATGACGAGGCGATTGTACGTACGACTCCATTTGCGGAGTATTATTTTTCGGTTTTAAATACTTCATCCCCTTGTTTGATTTATGAGAGATCTGAATGATGCTTAGATTTTTCGAATAATAAAATAAGTTAGAAAGTGAGGCCAGTATCGTTTAAAGAAAAGGCAATATTTAAGTATTTAGAATTTATGACATATCTGTTGATTTAAAATCACAACACACTTCAATTAGTACCAATATAAATAAAGTTTTGTTAGTTCATTGGTCCGAAATATCTAAAAGTTGAAAGTTTGGCTTGACATAATATAGTTTAAAGTGTAAATTTTATTGTATAGTTTTATATACACGTTAATACTTAGGCAAGGCAGCTACATTACTTTGGTTAATTTTGCGAAGCCGAAATTAAAGAGTTGTGATCTAAGTAACGCAAAGCTGAAAATTAGGAGTTATGATATAATACTTGTGTATATAAGGAAACTATACTAATTAGATTAGTACGCATGTCTGACAACTAAAATTTATGATTTTAGCAAAGCAATACTGAAAACGAGTGGTTATGATCTAATACTTATATACATTAGGAAACTATACTACTTAGGTTATTAGGCAGAGCTGAAAAGAAAGGCTTATCACTTTAGCAAGGCAAGGCTGAAAATAATTGGTAATGATATAATTATCATATTCATAAAGAAACTACACTATTTAGATTACTATTTCACGGCTGAAGCAAAGGTTTTGATTTAAGGAAGGCATAGCTGAATAGGAAGGGTTATGATGTTAACAAAACGATGCTAAAAATTAATTTTATGGTATAATATTTATTCACATAAGGAAACTATACTATTTATATTATTATTGCAAAGCTGAAAATTAATGGTTATGATATAATATTTATAAACATAAGGAAACTACACTACTTAGATTACTAAGTCAAGTCTGAAAACGAAGGGTTATGATTTCAGCATTTATGATTTTTTTTTAATGGTTATGATTTCAGATTTTAAGGTTAATGAATGAGCAATGAGCGGTCACCAGTGTTCGATAATTTCGATCAGTTGATTTCAGTTACGGCTTCTTTTAAAGCATGAAAGTGCACCCAGAAAACAGAAGATGATGCTAAATGCATTTAATTTATATGGTGCTGTTATCAATGGTCAAGTGGGTATATATGTTCTAATCTAGGGACCAAACTGCTGCAGCTTTTTTAACAAATAAACTATCGTTGGATTTGTCAGTATTTTACACAATATTTTTATAATAATAATTTAAAAAATAATTACAACAAAAATATTAATGATTTCAGAAATATCACTATACGTAAAAAAAGTGTAAAATTAGTACGAGTGACATTTGTTTTCTAGTAGAAATATTATTTTAGTTCGGGTTTTCCTGTTAAGGGGCGTAACCAATTTATATACTATGTACATAACAGTATTCGTTTATCTTGAATAACTGTCGTAAATAGTAAATGATACATACTGAAAAAAAATTAGAATTATGAGAAGTAATAAAATTTGTATCGAATTTTTTTTCTCGGCGGTCCGTCGTATTACATTTAGGATAAAGAAAACGTTTTTGAAACTAATCCAAGGACAGATTATGTTCGAACCGATTCCAAGATAGACAGATCTATTCTCATTCTCTTGTACTGGCAAAAGAAAAATAACTTCACGCTTTGGGAAGAAAGCGAAAATATTCTATTTGGTTACCATAAGTGTTAACACTATTGTATTGAGAAGATGGGTTTAGATTTAATTCAGGATTAATATGTTAATGTACATACGTAAATTATCGACCCATTACATACCTTAACGACGAATTTAGGTAGTAAGGTTATTAGGGAAGTACGATGGGAAATTCTTGAATTTTTAATATTCAGTACCTTTTTCAGAAAATCGAAAATATCTACGAAGTTTATAACAAAAATGGTTCGTGGTCGCTTTAAAGTATTATTATGTTTTAAAAAAATAATTAGTCGTCCATTTTTTTAAATATTAAGTGCTAATTAAAAAAAACTATAAAAATTATGTAATAGAACAACATTCAAAAAATAGTTTCGTAATTATACCAAGCCGATGTATTTCAATGTTATGACCGTTTTAAATGTCTGTTTATTTTTCCATAATATTCTCAGTTACGTATGTAACACATATTTATTTTATTTCAATGAAATAATTCATTCAGCAGGAATAAGTTATTTAAAAAATTATTTTTATTTACTTTTGCAGTCCAACGGTAAGTAAGATATTTCAAGAAAATACACTAGAAAAAATTAATCACCCGCAAATCAGTACAGTGAAACTTCTTTGGCGATTTAAACCTCAAAAACCCCTTAAATTGTAAAAATATAGAATTGGTAAAACAGCAGAGAGAGAGAGAGAGGGAGAGAATATACTGAATGTAAATTCATAAATTATACTAAATTTGTGTGAAAAGACTTGAATAGTATACATTCAGAAAAATTAATAAAATGTCATTATAAAACGACGTAAATATCTAATAAAATCTTCATATAAATTTATATACACAAATGCCAATTAAAATAATCACAAAAAACAAACCTCCTTATATTAATTATAAAATATGTAGCGTATTATAAAATATAATATATGTTCGTATTAATAAAATATGTAGCGTACGAGGTGTACATCTACAACGCGCGCATGCGCGATACTATCTTATTTAATCGCTTTGTATTGTTATGTATACGTCACTCTATTTTGCTCCACCTCCATGACATCGGAATATATAGCTCTTTTTCTCATTTTCTCTATATTTTATATCTTTCTTCTCTCTCATGTAACGAAATGTGCCTAAACGTGATGCAACCTTACAATTTTATTCTTAATTCTCGTTCACTTAAAGTTTATCGAATCGCCGATTAAAAAGTTTCATTTCATATTATTGCCAAATGAAGAGGCGAAAATCGATATAATCTATGAAGAGAGATGACTATCTAGCTGCTGCCTTGACCTTATCCATTCATCTTATTGGAGCTTTTCCACGTAGTCTGATACCTTCCAATTTGCCCTGAACTACCAGGCGTTCAATATTGTCGTTGCTATGCTGCAACACATGCCCGAAAAAAATTATTATATCAATTTGTACAATATTAGACAAATGCTGCTTGATACCGAGTTTTTGGACTATGGGTGTCTAATACACCCATAGTCCAAAAACTGCTGGAGCTCAGTCTATGATACTCAAAGCATTCTTCTCCAATACCACATTTCTAGGGCGTTTATCATTTTTTCGCACTTTCATGCAGTGTTCACCTCTCCGCGGCGTGTTGTTACTATTGTTCCATATCTTCCTTAGCTTATCGATAGTAGATAAATTGTAATTGTTTTTATTGTAATTGTCATACGTCTTTTAGTTTTGATATTAAATTCACCATTATTAGAAATGAATACCCATAAATAGATGTACTATTCAATCACCTCGTGATTCGCCAGTTGTGTGATTTCGGGCGAATTATGGTTACATCCAGAAATCTACGGCATTTAGTTATGAGCATTGAATATTTACGTAAATAAATAATTTATTTTTTGCAATCTTTTTAGTTTACCTAATACTTTATCCTTATGATGATGGGTATAGGTAAAACTAAATTCTAACATTGATCGCTAGCATATATTAATAACGTAAAAATCTAAGTTCGTTTTTATACACAGATGGAAATTTTAGAAATTACCTAGTTTTTACAAACGTGTTTTTCTTCTGAAACTTTTGAAAGAAGTCAACTGCCTGTGAGCGCTGAACTTTTGAAAGGAAAATTTTATCCGGCAGTTTTAAAATAACAGTTTCAATATTCTGAGTAAAATCTTATTATTGAAGTATTATTATATTTATAGTCGTTTCTGATAAATTCACTTATATTTATTAACACACATGAATATGTCTATGAGTAGAAAATCTGAGAGTCAGTTTTTCAGTAGTGATTTGTTTGGTGTCAGTACCATGTTAATATGTGGACGTAGAGCCAATTTTCCATTTGCACCTTTTCAGACTTTTCGAATGTAACATTCTATTCTCATTATATTGTATTTTATTATCGGATGTTCTTTTAACGTTTTTAATTATTAGACATTATATATTCGTAATTATAAATGGTTCAAAACAAATAAGATTAAGGTTAGCAATGGCGCGTATCTCCATAGAAGCCCTAATAAAATAATGGCGAAGTCAATATTGTTCCGGACAAGCTTTCACAACTTTTCTTGTCATGTACATAAATAACATTGCCTATGATCCCCCTTTCAATGTCTGTCAGCAAGACAGTGAGCAACAAAATCAACGATTTTTGGAATTCCACATCTTGAAACTCAATGTAACCTTTAATAAATTTTGTGATTCTGTGCAATGATATCTACCTTATTATACCAAAAGTGTTAGCTTTGGATTTTAATAACGATTTAAGGTTTCAATTTACTTAAGGAGGGTATAATTTACTTAAAATATTTCATTCAAATAATACGCGCGGTAGATTTTGTAAGAACTTGCCCGGCACAATACTGTGCGCTTAGATTTGGATTAGGAAATTAAATGTTATGTACCAATCATAGGCTTAATATACTACAAATAGACGAACACACTTGACATGCCTTCCATCACGGAAATTGAATTACTTTGTGTGAGTAATTGTACATATATGTGAGTTTTAGTGATGGCTTTTCATTAACGATATTATAAAGATAAGTGGGCACGTATTTGGTTAAATTTTGTTAACGATTTATTTTCCATAGCCCATAATAATGAACTCGCCTCAAATTTAACATATTTTTAGGAATGATTAAATTCTATAAGAGTAGCTCCCGTCTCCAAAATGTTTATGCAATACCTCGTATGAGGCATTCCGTTTCATATTTTTTAAACTTAAATATTTGTTTTACTTTAAACATTTTGGGTTCGTTATTTCTACTGTGAAAAAATATCAATCCGAGCCTATTCGTATCAACAATTTAATATAACGACCAGAAAGGGCGCAAAAGCACTTACATTTAGACTAAAAATATAACAAAAGTTGTATCAGAAAAAAATGAGTGCTACGTTGAAAATAAATATAGTGTTAATGTGGAAATGTAGAAAGATTTATACAGACATTTTGAACCTAAATAAATAACATATTACCCAAATAAATTTTACGTATTGACTACAAACAAATTATATTCGTTTTTTAATTTTAAAAAATAACCAACACGAGTTCCTCATACAATTACACTACTGAGACTGCACGTTGTAGTGATTTTAATTAAACAATTCAATTACGAGAAAAAATTGTATATGAAAAAAGGAATTTTATTACATTTCCTCATATAATGATGTTATGACACTAAAACTTAAAAATGTATCTCTACGCTTCTAAATAATCCTCTTGTTATTTATTATAAAAATAATTGGCCTTTAAATAAAATTATCTTATTCAAATGGTTTTTCAAAGTCTTTTTTGATAATTTTTTAAAAGTTGTGTCATATCTTAATCTTATAGTCAAATAATTTCCAAATATACATTTTATTAATAGACTACCTCTCATGAAAAATCCTTCACTGTTCCACCAGCAAAAATTTGGAATCTTCTGGATTCTGACACCATGAAAATCACGTCCCTAAATATTTTCAAAGATCGAGTGAAAAAATCCTGCCTCTCCTGAAACCTTTTCCTTTGTTCCCTTGTTTTTCCTGTCTGCCATTCCAGTCAATAGTTTGAATTACTTATAATTTTGTATTTTTTTTTCTAATGTACAATATATAATTTTCATTGTAAATCTCTTACAGTCTACTAACTAAATTCCAATATCAATTGTTATGGTTGACTGGAAGAGATTGCTCATATAGCAATAAGTCCGCCATATGAATGATTAATTAAATTATCAAAAAATTTGTCAGTGTAAATAAATTGCATAATTTCTAAAACTGTTTTACTAAGAGTCGTCTTAACAAGGTTAAATTTAGTCACAATTAAATGAAACTACGTGATGTAGTATTATTTCTACTATCTAGAAATTCTTTACCACGACTTAGGTTTCGTTGTATTACAACATCTTCAGCTGGGATAACGAAATTAAAGATAGTAGAAATAATACATCACGTAGTTTCATTTAATTGTGAATAATGAATTTCTACAAAATTAACGCCAAATATATTCAATATTCAATAGTTAAATTTAGTATTAAAACGTACCTTGATGGATAAATCAAAAAGCCCTTACCTTGTTTTGCGAAATATTTATGACTTATAAATGACTCGTTAGTTCATGATTGTACTAAGGAATATATAAAAATTTCACAATGTTTATAATTTTTATTTTTTTTAACCATGAATCCACCGATATATTCGACAACCGATTTAATAAATTGTAATAAGTCTTCAGAAGTGGTAGGTAGTCGATCTAATAATAACGAGGATACGTCTTTAATATTACTTGGATTGCCATTTAGAAAATTATCTCCCAATCAAAATTCCTTTAAAATTTTATCATGTAATATCGCAGTATTAATGCGTTTGGCGGTAGAAATTAAAACGGAAAGAATAGTACTTTTCTCAATTTCCAAGCAGTTTCCACTTTCCGTCAGTTTTATCTCTGCATGACAAAGTAATATTTTATATGCAGATATAAATTATATGATCGTTGGGTTATTATTAAAACCACCCCTAGAATGTACAGGACTAAAAATGTTACCAAATGGTCTCTTGATGTTTTATAAAAATCTAAAAATTACAAATGGCCTTCTTGAATGTAGTCTACGTATAAATATTTTAGACTTGTTATGTTTATTAATAACCCGGCTAAACCTAAATATCTCGTGTCTTTAAACCCCACTACTCTTTCCCGTTCTCCTCATATATTTATGATACCCCATAAATACATTAACCGATTAGTATAATAATCACATAAGTACAGGTAGGTTGATGCGGGAAGGGCAGGACGTAGAAGGTGTCCAGCGTCTCACGATCTCCCCCAAGTTGTGGTAAGCAGTTAATATCAAATATATTTTCACAGCATATAATTGTCCTTAGGTACTTGTGATGTGATTATTGAGTTACCTTGTAATTCATGACCTATAATTAGTTAGCGTGATGTTGATGCAAAATGTTTTACTGTTTCGTAATACAAAGAGACTTACATATTAAAATTGTTTTTCGTCATGGTACTTGCACACATCCAACGCTTTGTGTCAAGCTATGAGTTAGGCGTAAGATTTTGAAGGAAAAAGTAAGCGAATTGTAGAAGTTTCGAAAATTTCAATCGTAGTTGATAATGCAATTACATTATTAGCATTTGATTTTAGTAAAAGATTATAGGAAAGTTTAGTTATGGATATATATATATATATATATATATATATATATATATATATATATATATATATATATATATATATATATATATATATAAAGACTGAGGCGTTCGAACTTCTGCTTAGTTTGCCATTGAGTAATCGGCGAGGAAAAAATAAATTAAAAATTCTTCATGAATGTCGTTTAGGGCAAAAAACCAACGAAGCATCACGCAATATATGCACAACGTATATATTGCGTATAAATAATAATGGGCGACACAGCCAAGCACTGGTTTCAAAAATTCAAAGAACGGAATTTTGATCTGTCCAATAAACCTCATCCAAAGCGACTTCCAATAATCGATTTAGAAAAATTTAAAAGCGTTATTGAAACACATCTTAAATTAAGTTTACGTGGTTTGACAGCAATGGAAAAACAACTTCACGCTTTGAGAAAGAAGTGCATATATTCTGTTTGCCTACCATATGAGTTACCACCATTTTAACATCAGAGGAGAGATAATGTGTGCTTAGATATTGAGATTAGATAATGTGTGCTTAGATATTTAGATATTGAGTTTTCATCATCCCAACGAGAGCCTAATGTAACTGGATACTTGAGATGAAAAGTGGGTGGCTCATATTCATTTTTAGCTTAAACGCCAGTGGCTAGGAGCTAGAAAAAAATGTGTATCTAAACCAAAATATAATATTGTACAAAATATATTTTAAGTGCATGGTGATAAATAGAGTCATTCATTGAATTATACATTGGGAACTCTTTCAAGGCAACAGTACAATTACAGCTAAGATTTATTGTGAACAATTGAGCAAAGTCACCGCTAAACTTTCTTCAAATGAAAGCAAAGTTTGTTTTATACATTGCAATGCTCGACCACACGTAACAAAAGTAACTCGTGAAAAACTACTTTCTCTTGGATGGAGTATGCTATTTCACTCACCGCGCTCTTCAGATCTTTCATCATCTAATTAACATCTGTTTTGCTCTAATAATTTACGTGATAGAAAATTGGAAGTCGAAAGTCATTAAAATCGCACTTCACCGGTTTTTCAGTCAAAGGTCTTTCCACGAGGATGGAACTTTAGCTCTGCTTACACGTTTGCGACAAGTGTTGGATACCGACGGTGTTTATATAATTAACAATTGATTTTATTGACGGCACGTAAAAATTTTAAAAGTTTGTGTACAGAGATAGCGGGTTTATAAGTTGCCGACCTAATATATATATATATATATATATATTGCTTTGTATGTATGAGTCTGTACGAATATACGTATGTGCGTATGAAGATATGCTACAAGTCGCAAATCTTGTCCGAATTTCATGATTTTTCTATAGTTTAGTTAACTATCAGTTTATTACCCGGCTACGGCACAGGAAAGGTCATGAATTTCACAAGTTATGTATGTGTGTATTTTATGTTTTTTCACTTGTTTTTTTCCCTAGTCGGATTGTCGTTTCTCCTATTTATTTCGCAATTATTTTTCTAATAGTTTAATCGTTAAAAACAATTTTTTACAGAAACTCCACTTTTCGTATTCGGTAACTAATATCGGTCTCGTTTTTATGGGGGTATTCTTACCCTTGCTCTCGGCGTCCTGCTATTATCAGCTTTTTTTTAAATTTTAACTTTTTCTTACAATTTACAATAAATATTGAGTAAATGTTGGATCGTACCATCCGTATTTTGAAGTTAAAAATTCTTTTGACAGATAAAACCGCAACAGGTAATTCTCAAGTATTTTACCGATATATAAAGCTATCTTAGCGCCATCTATCTGTCGATTTATGTGAGTATCGATAACATTTTCAAAGAAAAAACATTATGCTGCACGACAAAATTTGTATCCAATCGGTTTATACGATAATGCCTCTCATTTACAAAACCATATGTAGTTAATAAAATAAAAATATTTTATTAACAGTGGCTTGAAGTGGTTTTGCGAAGGGCAAGCAGCGAGCTTGTGTATACAAACACACGCACACACACATATAAATATATATATATATATATGTGTGTACATATATATATATATATATATATATTAGGGTGACTCATAAAATTCAAGTTTTAATTGTTTTAACTCTCAACCCATAATATCATTCTATGTACCAAAATAATAATTTATTTTAAATTTCGGATTTTTTAATTAATATTTAAGAGTCGCTACCACCTCATAAGATTTTTAAGACTTACCTTAAAATTTGCACTTATTGCGATGTTGGCTATGGTTTACTTATACAGCTTTGATGACGGTATTTAGTTGCTAACCTAAACAGTTCTTTGTTTACTCACTTCGTTGGTACCTCAGTGCTCTCTGTAGACACCCACAATTTAGTTAATGTAAACAATCCATTGCACTTTTATACACTTATCCAGTGACGCCATCGTTGCGAGTCAAAGTGATTGTGTATGATTGTAAATGTGATTACTTTAGCTTCATTCTTTTATTTGTATTTCTAAAATGAATGTTATAAAAACGCGAAGAAGGACTGAAATATGGTTAATTGAATAATCACATTCCGAATTGGTGCAAACAAAATTACCGTCAGTGAAAGAAGTGATGTGTTTATTTTTTCATCATAAAAACGTAATGAACAACACAAATAGCGAATCGGCGTCATTAACAGCAAGTGATATGATGACACGTAGTGTCATCATATCACTTGCTGTTAATGACGCCGATTACTATTCCTACCAAAGAAAAACAACATCTTATGACTAAAATACTTAAATGTTTTGTTTGATATTGTTCACTCAAATGCCGTTAATATGATAACTATGAAGAATATAAGCTATTTCTTTTAAAACAAATTGAAAATTGGTAATATCGATAGAAGCCATGCGAGAAAACATAATCGGACATGAAATAGTAGATCGTCTACCAATCTTGGTATCTGGAAAAGGAGTCGACCAGCTATTGGCTGTTCTCAAGCTTAATAATGGCTTCTGCTATTTTCGAGACTATTTTATCATGGAATTTATATGATAAAATAAAATTTATGTGTTTTTATACAACAGTATCTAATACAGGCGGATAAACGGAGCAAAATGAACTGATTTGTTCTGCATGCTATAGAAATTTTACTCGAAAGTGTTTTTGTAACAGTGTGTTGTCCTGAAATTATGATTTTTAAAAAATTTAAAAGCTACTGGGCAAAAATAAATCAAAAAGACTTCAAAACCGCAATGTCCAAACCATCTACATGGAATTGTGTTCAAACTGTCGTGAAAAATGTCATCGCTTTTGCTGAGAATCAACTGGAATAATTACAGACTCGTGACGATTATAAAGAGCTCCTTCATTTTATAATTATCTTTTTGGGAGGGATTCCTGAAAAGGGTATCTCATTCAAAGACCTTGCTGGAATGCACCGTGCGCGATGGATGAAAAAGCTATATATACGCACTGAAAATGTTTTTGTTTAAGCATCAGCTTAAAATCACAATTAAGTAAGCTAAGGGCGTTACAAATATTTGTATATTTATTGTAGTTTTCTATGCAAAATACTGGTTTACAGCGCCAGTAGCTGATATGGCCTCAGTGAATGACTTACAGACATTAAACGATTTGGTTTATTTCGAAAAATATAACACAGTTATAGCCAAAGTTGCCATAAAAAAATGTTGGGTCATCTTTGGTGTCTTTCCGAAGAGCTAATTGCTTTAGCTTTTTTTGACAAACGAGTTTCTATCGAAAAAAAACGTAACATAATTTTGGCTCGGAAAACTGGAGGAACGAAAAACAATCCGAAAAAGCATCCTTGGAATATGACGCAATCGTAAACAGAAACATCAAAGATTTCATATCAACAAATACTATGATTTTTTTCAAAATTATTGGAATTTTTTGCGAGTTCATTCAGAAAGATCATGAGCTATGGGAAGAGGAAGAAAGTTTCAAATCGGCTAAAGAAATTGTACAAAATATGAGGGTCGTTAAGCTATAGTTGAGAGGGGTATTGCACTGATGGAAGAATACAATAAATTGCATATTAATGACAAAGAGCAGAAGCAATGCTTAATGTTGTTAGTTAAGAATTATGGGCAGAAAAACCCAAATTGTAATAAGGCAAATCTGTGTTAATTTTTTTTCTTTTTACTAAATAATTTAGAGGAATGATAATTAATGTTATTTAGTATAATATTTTCCCTAAAAGCTATGCGTAACACTCATTTCTGGTAAACTCAAACTCTTAAAAATAAATGCTTTTTTTTTGAATTTCAAAAGTGGGTAGCGACCCTTAAATATAAATTTAAAAAAAAATAAAAAATCCTAACATGTTTTCTAGTGGAACAGATGAAATTAAGGGGTTGAGAGGGAAGAAAATGTAAGAAAACATTTTTTTTCTGTCTTTTATGAATCACCCTAATATATATATATATATATATATATATATATATATACATAATGGCATTGAGGCCCTCAAAAACAATGAACTCTTGATCTACTTATCCAAATTTATCAAACTATGACCTCAATAGTTCGCATTTATGAGTACACTTTGAATATGCGAACGGCAAATCATATATCGAAGTGTGGATTTCGCTTGAATAGCACAATTTAACTATGTCTAAATCTTTGTAAATATGTTATGCATATTTGCTAAATGTTCAGGGAAAGCTACGTGTAATTGCTTCTGAGACTGAGCGGCACTGATTATCATTACAGTACAATTATTTAAATTAAAAAACTGAACGATATCATTCCGATACCTTTAAAAATGGATAATTCAACAACGAACACACAAAACGTGGTCGTTATAAATTACATATCATATAAATCATATATATATATATATATATATATATATATATATATATATATGTATACTTATTTTATTACACCTAATATTTCTAACCAAGTTTAATGAAGACTAATATGTTGCTTTTGACCATCTTCGTTTGAATAAACGAAACTACCTCAAAATATCATTTGATATTTATTTGATATAAATAAGATAAGCTATTATAAATCAATAATATTAAAATTGACACGTAGTTAACCTCGGAGGTATATATAAATCTCATAGGCTAGTCATCAAATTTGTAATACAATAACTTAGTACTCGCGGTAATAACTCATTACATATATATATATATATATATATATATATATATATATATATATATATATATATATATATATATATATAAATATATATATATATATATATATATATATATATATATATATATATATATATATATATATATATATATATATATATATATATATATATATATATATATATATATATATATATATATATATATACATAATGGCATTGAGGCTCTCAAAAACAATGAACTCTCGATCTACTTATCCAAAATTATCAAACTATGACCTCAATAGTTCGCATTTATGAGTACACTTTGAATATGCGAACTGCAAATCATATATCGAAGTGTGGATTTCGCTTGAATAGCACAATTTAACTATGTCTAAATCTTTGTAAATATGTTATGCATATTTGCTAAATGTTCAGGGAAAGCTACGTGTAATTGCTTCTGAGACTGAGCGGCACTGATTATCATTACAGTACAATTATTTAAATTAAAAAACTGAACGATATCATTACGATACCTTTAAAAATGGATAATTCAACAACGAACACACAAAACGTGGTCGTTATAAATTACATATCATATAAATCATATATATATATATATATATATATATATGTATACTTATTTTATTACACCTAATATTTCTAACCAAGTTTAATGAAGACTAATATGTTGCTTTTGACCATCTTCGTTTGAATAAACGAAACTACCTCAAAATATCATTTGATATTTATTTCATATAAATAAGATAAGCTATTATAAATGAATATTATTAAAATTGACACGTAGTTAACCTCGGAGGTATATATAAATCTCATAGGCTAGTCATAAAATTTGTAATACAATAACTTAGTACTCGCGGGAATAACTAATTACATTTGGGCAATTCCTATTACTCTGGAGATTTCGTTTCCAATCTCCCTCAACATTTGCTTATTATAAACACGTGTACTATTTAAAAAGCTAAGTATTTAGATTTATATTAAAGATGATATTTTTTTCATAATTTAAATATTTATATTAAACATTACACTTTTTCATAATTTAAAATTATTTAATTTTCTTTTCTTTTTTTTAACGCTATTGTTTTAAGCAAGTTAATTTTGTAAATTTATTAAGTGTGAGACCTTTGTATAAGACAACCTTAATAAAGAAATAGGAGACGTATTGATGGAAGTATTGTGGAAGTTTATTTGGCCTTGCTGCAGATGGTGGTGGAACGCAGTAACGTGATGGTGAACGATTTTCCAATTTTCAGTTATAATTGGTAACCTTTCCTATAAAGATGGAAAGTTCGTTAAAACAATCTTAATCTCTCGATACTAAAATTTAAATCCTTAAATAATACTAAAATATTCTTAATACTAAAATCTTTAATGTCATATTATGCTGAAACTCTAAGATAAATGAGAAAAAATCAGAGACGTTTCAAATATAAGTGGGACTTCTTGTAATTCTTTGTTTGTATGTCACACTCAATGTTAAATTCCCAACGTAATTTTCTTGATCCTTGAATTTAGTGATTTATCTCCGTTATTGACGTTTATTGAACTTCTAGTTCCGCAAAAATATACGTGAACCTCAAAATCATACCTTCAGACGTAATACAGATAGACTAATATAGAAAATTAGGTATCTACTAATTCCAAAAACAACTTCATTATTGAATAAACCGACTAGTACCTTTCTTTAGACTGTTCGCGAACTGAATCTCACAACGACGAGTGTCATTTGAAGGGGCCAACATTTCGTTCTGGTTTTCTTCGTAGCGCAATGTCAGAAGTGCTTCCGGAATCGCTTGTTAAACAAAGCGAGGCAGATCCGGCGGATATTTGCGAATAAACGAAGTCTAATGGCGCGGAAAATGGCTCGGAGCATAGGCAGTGGTCGGAGGCGGATATTGTGGTCTCGAGGAGTGATGAAAAAATTAGCCGTCTATTGGTTGAGCGTTGCGTTGACTTTTTTTTGGAGTACGAACGCAGTGTTATATTTTTGTTACTTGTTAATCTTTGTCGTAAAGAAATATCTGTTAACGAAAAAGTGATTTTTTTAAGAACGAGCAGTTGATGGGTTCAAGTGTGATCGGTAATTAACTGACATTTACTTATGGTTCCTTTTATCGAAATATAGCCAAAATACAGAACCATTTTTTATGAAGTATGTACGGAGTATCGTGTTTTGTTGTTTGTTAATATATTCTATTGTATGTTTATCTTTGTTGCAAAGAATTATATATTAAAGAATAGTGATAAATATTTAATTATGATCATTTTTATTGAGGTATGGATACAGGGCAGAATAGTATTAATGAAGTGTGAAGGGAGTGTCGTATTTATGCTCTTTGTTAATCTTTATTGGTATTATCTGTTAAGGGATAAGTGAGTTTTTTTAAATGAGCTATTTATGTATTGATGGGTAATTAGCACATAACAGATAAATATTGAAAGTAATTTTTATTGAAGTTACACACAAAAACTTTTTTGATGAAATATGTACTAAGCGTCCTGTCATGTTGTTTTTAATATTTTCCGTTATTTCTTACTTTTGTTCAAAAATTATTTATTGAGAGAAGAGTGATTTTAAAGAATGAGCTGTTGAAGTGTTGGTGGGCAATTGGCATTTAATAAATATTTAATTTATGGTCATATTTATTGAAGTATGGACACAGGGCAGAACAATATTAATGAAGTGTGAATGGAGTGTTGTATTTCTGTTGTTTGTTAATCTTCATTGTTAGGAATAAGTGATTTTTTAAAATGAGCAATTTAAGTGTTGATGGGCAGTTAGCACTTACAATTTCAGGTAAGTTTTATTGAAGTTACACAAAAAAAAACTTTTTTGATGAAATATGTGCTTGGTGTCTTGTTTTGTTGTTTGTTAATATTTTCTGTTGTTTGTTAATTTTTTTGTAAAAATCGTCTATTAAGGGAAAAGTGATTTTTTTAAGAATATGTAGTTGAAGCTCTTAAAAGATATCTAGTTATAGTATTTTCTTTGCAGTATGGTTATAATGCAGAACCATTTTAATGAATTTTATACGGATGCCATATTTTAATGTTCGTTAATGTTTTCTGCTTTTAGTTAATGTTTGTTGTAAATAAGTATATATTAGTGGTAAATAATTTTCTAAGAATAAACAGTTGATCTGTTGATGAGAAATTTGTGCTTGACAGATATGTACTCAGGTTAATCTTTATTGAAAAATGGACGGTGCCGAAACATTTTTAATCACTTATGTATGGAGTATTATGTTTTGTTTTTGTTAGTATTTACAGTTATTAGTTGATTATTGTTGTAACGATTATCTATTAATAAATAAGTGATTTTTTAGAATGAGCAGTTGATGCATTGACAGGTAATGGGTGCTTAACAGACAATTATTTAATATGGTATGGTGTTCTTAAGTCAATTTCTATTGAAATATGAAGTATGGTAATTAGGGTTTCACTAATATCTACTTATGGTCTTACTTGTACATGCAAGATTAGGAGTAAATACAAATAAAGCGGATAAATTGGAAGTCAAGATAACAAGCAAAGGGGATTCCGTCACTAGTCCCTTGTGAAGTTAGTTTATTTATCATAAGTCATTAATATTGCAAATTGTTGAACTATTAGTGACGATGAATCCATGTCCAATATGATTAAGTAGGGGCACATAAATATCATCGTGAGAATCTCAAAAACTATGATATCTAGAATTATTTCTACAGTTTTCCAACAAACTTGACGTGGGCTTCCAAAAATCTGCATTTTCATAATTTTGAGCTTGGTAATTTCGTGACTATGTAAGGATGGGGTGGCGACATTTTTTCGCATTTTTACGAATATTTTTCATATCCGTGTTGATATACTACCTGAAATTATAAAATGAAAAACTTTTTGACCCAATTAGTAGCCCTTTCAAATAGTACCGCACACCTATACATTGAATTTAAAAGAAAAATCGAGTATTTAATTTTCGTTCCCTGAATTTTATATATGAATATTTTAGAGTATTAGACTTAGATTAAGAAATATACGGATTAATATGCTTTATTACTTTACTAGGTTTTTGAGAATAACGGCTTTGACCAACGGACACGTGAGTAATATATAATATTAATAAATGTGTACATTTGAGGTTCGAATTATGTAAATTATGTCCTATTATGTTTTTTGAGGTCCTTTTGTATAAAAACGTTAAACAAATTTTCATGAATCTATTACGTAGCGTAATATTCTGTTCAACAAATGCGATATGAGTTACCATATCGTGATGTTAAATAGAGTATGCTGTAGAACAAAGCTTCATTAGAAGTGCAAAATGATGGAATGAGTTGAATTAGTCAAATAATGATGCAATACTTAAAATGAAGTAAACTAGCGGTTTAAGACTTTTATACGATTGAAATATATTTTTTTCAGTGAAAAATAAAAAATCTGTATAAAAATTTATCTATTTCGTCTTTAATGTATAAATATATAACGTGGACTTGTTGGTGTAGTCTTCCAAAACATATATTTTATTACTTGGCGCTCTAGCTGACTGATAAAGATCATTATATATCTATAACAAATTTTTATATGTGCTGCGAAAGACCACAGCAGATTATGAATACAACTGCAAAGTTAAAAAAAGAAAAACTAGTAACTAATAAAAAATATAAAGAAAAAAACATGTACACGTATATACATATACGTACATGTATTGGGTTGGCAACTTAGAAACCCGCCATTTCTGTACACAAACTGTTTAACTTTTTATATTTAATGAATAACACTTGTCACCAATGTATAGGCAGAGCTAAAATTTCTTCCTTGTAGAAATCTTTGGACGTTTAACTGAAATACCGGCGAATTTCGATTTTGATATGACTTTCGTCTTTCAATTTTCTATCGCGTAAATGATTACACAGAGAGCGAAAGGTTATACACTCCACCCAAGTGAAAGTAGTTTTTCCCGCTTTACTTTTGCTACGTGGGGTCGAGCAATGTCATGTAAAAAATAAACCTTGATTTTATTTGAAAAGAGTTAGGTGGCGACTTTGTTCAATTGTTCACAGCAAATCTTAGCTGTAATTATATTGAATATATTTGGCGTTAATTTTATAGAAATTCATTATTCGCAATTAAATGAAACTACGTGATGTAGTATTATTTCTACTTTCTTTGATTTCTTTATCACGACCTAGGTTTCGTTGTCTTCAGGTGGAATATTAGCAAAGATGCCTCTCTTTGCTAATATCCCACCTGAAGATGTTGTTACAACATCGTGCAACGAAACCTAGGTCGTGGTAAAGAAATCAAAGAAAGTAGAAATAATACTATATCACGTAGTTTCATTTAATTGTGTAATTATATTGTTAGCTGGAAAGAGTTCTCAATGAATAACTCCATGAATAACTAGATTCATACCCCACCATACATTCAAAAGTATCTTTTATCAAATGTTATATTTCGGTGTAGGTACACCTTTTTCTCCAGCTCCTGACCACTGGCACTTCAGCAAAAATTAGCATAAGCCATCCACTTTTCATCTGCTGTAATTAGATACTTTCGCTACTTATTGGTACGATAGGAACTTAGTAGCTCCATTCATACATTAGCTCTCCTCTAAAGTGGTGTGAAGGGGTGTTCGCACATATGGTAGCCAAACAAAATATTTTCACTTCTTTTTTAAGGTATGAAGTTGTTTTTTCACTGCACTGCAACATGAAGGCATGAAAGTGGCTCTGCCAAAAAACAAAAACTGAATCTGAATTTGTTTCAATAGAGCTTTTTAATTTTTCTAAATCAATTGCAGGAGGTCGTCAGACAGATCAAAATTCCTTTTATTGAATCATTGGAACCTGTCCTTTGCTGTATCGTAAGAGAGTACACTTTTGCAAATATTGCATGTTGCTTAGTTGGTATTTCTCCTTAAACGAAATTCACGAACAAGTGCGCTCTAAGTTTACTTCGAGATACTTTAATTTTTTTTATTTATTTTTTACTTAACGGTTACTCAATTACAAACTGAACACAACTTTGAACATCGCATTCTTTATATATCCCAAAAGAAACATTCTAGAAGCTTCTGTAACATTCCAGAAATAGGTGGAAAAAAGTGACAAGTGTGAAAGTGAGTGAAGGTTTATAAGTTGTCAACCCAATATATTACATATTAAAGGAAAAGGAGGATTTAGGAGCAAAAACTAGGGAAGTCACGAAAGGGAGTACAAGAGGAATTTCTTTAGACGATCTTTGAATACGTGATTTGTGTGATAATAAATGAATTTGATAAAGACCCCTGTTTTTTTCGTCGTACAAAAAAACTAAAAAAGATTGATTAATCAAAAAATGTCAACTTTTTCAAATAATGCATCTAAAAATTATAACAAAGAGATACTTAAGCAACTTCTCTTCGACTTCTTGATAGATAACAATTTTTATCTTAATTTCAGCAACGGTAACTCCTTTTCAGATAAGTGGTATAAGCCGTTCTTGGTACCTTTTATAACTTTTCTCTTGCTGTTATTTAATATCCCGACCGATGGCAATTTTTAGTTTAATTTCAGAATAACGATAGCTTTTATTATAGATAAGCATTATAAGCTTTTCTTTCATAGTTATGGAAAAGCAATCTACGCGTTCCTCTTTCACTTGACTAATGTTATTTGTTTTTTGTAAGGTTAAAATTAAAAAAAAAGATACTGGTAATTTTTAAGTAAATGCTTTTTTTCAATTATCTTATATATCCAAAATTTATTTTAATTTATTCTGCGTCCTTAATAACTCTTTTGTGCCCGATACATATATTAGCGTAACTTTGAGTTAAGCGAGGTAATAATAATTATCTATTGGCATGGTGTATAATCGTCCCATACGTAGCTATGACATTTACAAGTTTGTTTATAAACACAAATAACATTTTACAAATATTTATAAATATTCTATAAGTTTTAAAACACAAATTCTGGTCCGGACAACATTGATATAATAAAGTTGAAATCTCATTGTATTCAGACCGATATTACAAAAATATTCAACACCTTTTTACGAAGAGCTTATGTTCGTGTCTGCGATTTCATTTATTCCATTCTCAGATGCAAACTTCATACCGGGTTTTCAAATACGGATTTTAACTTGCATGTTGCGATGCATTTGTGTTGTAAAGAAATCTGTTTCTGTTGTTATTTTATTCAGGTTTCATTTTCAATTGTATATTTACAGCAAAATCAGTTTGGATTGTAAAATAAGCATCCTTGTAGAGTAAGAGTATATATATATATATATATATATATATATATATATATATATATATATATATATATATATATAAACATATCGTAATGGAGTTTGTTATACAAGGATACTTCAATATGACTAATAATTAAATCAATTTCTAAACATTTTAATAAATAATTGAAGGATTGTACTTCGTGTAATGTAACTTTCGTTAGGTAGGGAAGGATAAAAAACCGGTGAAGTAAGTATCTGACCACGCATGCCTACTTTTCCCTAATCATCTCACAAAGTATCAAACTGTATAAATTCTTACGTCATTCTTAAATATAACCATAAAGGTCTATCTCAATAAGTTTTGTAATACTACGACAGTTGGACTTGGTTTTTTGTATTTTTTTTACACGAAATATTGCAAAAAATGTTTTAATAGTTCATGTTATTTTATCTTAAGTACATATCGAGCTCAGATTTCTAGTAATTACCATTTTTGTTATCTCTGCGTACTTTTAAGGGTTTCTTTGTTCCCTGAAAAATTAATGAAGTGGATTACTCGAAATAATTTAATTTAAATGTACCCATTAAAACCTATATCCGGTCTTTCTTTCAGATTAATTCATAAACTTTGTTTGGAAATGGGAGAGGGATGGATACATTACAAAAGGCTTTAAAAATTAATATTTAGTTAATGGACTAAAAACTAAAAATGCTACTATAATAGTCATTCAATAAGGTACGGTAATATTTCTTTGACCCGTGCTTCTTAGCATTCTTTAAAAATAGGAATAAAACTTTGTTACATTGAATATGTGACATATTTTAGATCTTCATCTGACACTGGTACTTACATATTATATAACTGTAACGTTGTGACAGATGAATGAACACAAACAGATATGACTAAGTAATAAGAGACCTGTATTTTTCTGTCAAGACATAAAAAGAAAATTTTTTGAAATAATTAATAATGAAGGTTTCTTACTTTATGTTTTTACTTAGTAATAATCCAAATCATTTAGTGCAGCAAAAATTTAATGATTTTCATGATCATTTTATGACATCCGTAAAACGTAATGTATCCATCTGAGGACGCGCGCAAATATGCGGTTGTGTATGAATGAGTCTGATTAGTATAAAAGAAGATTCAAGTTTTGTATCACGCTCAAAACATTAAGAATTTTGTAGCTTATTTTCTTGGTATATTTGCTATAAAATAATGATAAGCTTGTAATGTGTAAAATCGTCGGCAAAACCAAAAGTGAACATCCTGCGATTTTTATTGTTTTAACGGGGTACACTTAGTTTATTTCATTCCTTTCTCTTAATAGGGGGAGGTACCCAAAATAACGGCGATTTTTATCTGAAACATAAAATTTCAAGCTTACGGGTCTAAAATCATAGAAACTACGAGGGTGTGATAGGGATTCCGTGTTTGAATACAGAAACCTAAAAAAGTATGAAAGGAAAAATAAAGGGCTAACAATTTTTGATTGTTTAATTTTGTTGAAAGTAATTTTAATTAGTTTGTTCAATATTTATTGTTTCCCATTTCTCACTGTCTGATAAAGTGTTTTTCTAAAAAGCCCTTTAACGACAGTTACAGTTACTTGCGGACGAAACACATACGCAAGTTTATGCATCTTGATTCGGTAATTTGGGGGGTAAAACGAGTGAACATATTTTATTTTTTAGCCCTATCGTGTGGTATTGAATAACATATAAGAGTGTGAGCAATTCTAAAATTGTTTACTTTAAAAAAGTTTTTGTTTCGCTCTTGTCAAATAACAACCACACAAATCTAAACTAACGAATGTCAAAGGACTCAAGATAAATTAGAAAAGTGATGATTGAATCCATATGTCTCAATCGTGAGTGAGTTGCATAATTCTAATCACGAAACACTTACTATTACACTCAGCACTTACTATTCAACTCATGATGTCCATTTCGCCAATTTTTTCCCAGTTTTAATAACAAATGAACCATTATTATTAAAATGAACTATTTTATAACTCATTTACGAAAAAACAAAACTGTTAATTTTCAATGCTATTCGTTTTTCAGATAAAATGTTTACACACATAAAAAACTAGTTTTTTCCTGTTCAATCCTGTATCACTTGACCTGTCAGAATCTTTTTTGGGGCTAGACTAGCTTTTTTTATTTTTATGTACGAGCTTCTATAGATTTGTTATATGTAAATAACATCCCATGAAAAAAATTATTGTAAAAATAGCCAAGTTCACAACATTGAACGTGGTCGCGATAAGCTTGTCTTTTTTTGTCGCTTTGCCTCATCTATAAAATCGAATTTTCTCTTTAGTTAAATCTGGTTGTTAAAGCGGTAAATACCTGAAAACTATTCACCGCAGCCTAGATCAACACGGTGATAGATAGAATATTTAATAAATCTAGATGCAAAGCTCTGACTCACTCATCTACCCTCTAGAAAAGCTCCACAGAAACTTGGTAGCTTTTATGTCACTACTTTTTACGCCTAACTTTTTAAAGAGGAATTTGGTCCTATTTAAAGTATTATTTTTGACGGAATTTTATTGCGTTTTGTCGAGTTTCATCAAGATTTGATGACTGACATTGATAATGCGTATCTTTTATTTAGAGTTTAACTTTTTCCTTGGTTTATTACTCTGTTTTTCTCGAGCTCTTTAGTATTTGGATTTTAGTAATAATTGGTGCATTACCCACTTATGGCCCCAATTTTTTTTAAATTTTACTTTAAAATTGTATAAAAAACGAATCTTAAGGTATTTCTTAATCGGTTTTATCCAATAGTAATCGATTTTTGTGTCTTAATGTTATTGGAATTTAAATTAATTAAACGGATATAATCCCGCAATTTTACACTAAACAACAAGACGTAAGCTAGGCCATACCCAATATAATGGAGAAAATAGCGGTCCTAAAGTCAACAAACGCATTCTTCAGACTAAGTCTCTAGTTTTTTGCATAGCTATAGCGTATGCCTTATGATAATCTCTAACTTGGATGTACGGTTTATTGATTAACACTCTCTAGAACCATAGTTCTTTTTATAATGCATGTTCAACTTTATAGAAACTTGCTAGGCATCTGTGGAGTTTATTATTTAAATTGATATAAACTTAATTTTTGTTTCTAATAAATAATTACCAGATTTCAGATTTTCATTCTATTATTTACTTCAGAGATTCTACATTTGATACTCCATGTCAAGGTTTTAGTTCTTCTCGAAGTAACGTATAATTTGTGATGATATATCTGTGATTGAATGAAAGAGTGAACCAAAAAATGTATGGCTTTTCATTTTAAGTATCTCGGATAGTACTAAAGACATAAACTTCATATTTTTAACACATTATTTGTTTTGCTGTAAACTAAAAGATAGATCTCCAGCCTTTACTGGATAAGTTATGGGGGTATCAATATAAGTGCGAAATTGAAAAAGAAAAATACATTTCTTCTCCTTAGTAAATAATTTAACTAGCAAATGGGTACTGTACTAAGGTAACTGTATTCACTGATTAACTTTAACACCAAAAAACTCTTCTAACTGTAAAAATAAAAGGATCATGCAGACCATGTCAATGAAAGGGCGGGTGAAATTTAAAGCGTTATGCAATGTTCATTGTTTAGTTAAGATAACTTGGTACGTTCAGTTAACTTGACTCGCAGCGATCCGGTGATATGAATCGGAGAATTCTTATTACCGGATCGCTGAGACTCTTAAATCTTTATTAATCACGATGGTTGTCATATACTTAGTATATTTTCAATATTTGAGTTATGGGAAATAATCATCAAAGCAATAAGCCGCCGAAAATAATATTTTATTGTAACCCGCTAAGTATAATTATTATTGATTTGCGTGAGTTCACAGGGTTGGAAAATTGTTAAATTGTTGTATTATTAAAATACTAAACCACTGTGCGCGGAGTAATTTAACTTGATGTACAATTCGTTTTGGAAAAACATGCTAATGACAAAGAAAATGGTGGCTTACAATTATGTATATTTGTCTTTTGTTACATTCTGTATCACTCACAAGACCAAGACGACGGTATGTTTACTGTTTGCATTCATTAAATTGCTAGGAATTTATAACAGAATAAAAAATATCATATGTATATTTATGGGTAAAAGACATAATTTCTCTTTGCTTTCGTCTAGTCCAGTAAAAAGCAATTCGGAAGAAAGGTGCACCTTTCGTTCATAAAATATTTTCTACAAATAGCAATGATACTTAGAAAAAGTAGCAATGTATCCCAAATGAAGCACAGTATTGGAAACTGGCGATGGGCATTTAAGGTCTTTTTTCTGACCTAGTTTAATTTAAGTTTTTGAAATTCAAGAACTAGATCTTTTAGTTCGTTATTTGTACCTGAAAAAATTTCCTCTAAAAATATTGGTGAATCAGTTTATTTTATTCCCTCAATCTTTTCTGCCCACGTTATTTGGAAGCACTTACGGAATAGTTCATAATATAAATCGTTACAGATATTTGCGATAGAAAAATTAATGAGGCTTGAAGTACATGCACAGTACATAGTGGTGGATATTGTGGTCATGTGAGTAATGCCAATATTGGTCATTGATTTTAATGGTAACTGGGTGGCATCTTGAGGTCGTAGAACTGAGATGGAAATGGCGTTTTGATCTTGATTGAATTGTCTTTATAAGTATGAATTGTTCTTGGAAACAAATAGAGTATCGATTTTATGTTTAAGGTGCAACTCAGAATTAACGTATTGGTTTTGTCAAGAGAAATGATGGTGGATATGACCTTCATTATCATCTTTTAAATTATTTAAAAGAAAGCTAAATGCATGGATTTAGCAAATTGTATATAAACGTTTAGATTTATTTTTATCGAAAATTTTAATTTGGGTTTACTTTATTATTAACATGATAACAACATTTATAATCGTAATAATATGCAAGGTCAATTTTAATTTTCGGAACGTTAGTAAGTAAAATATTATACGAATCTGATGCTTAACCTTCTTGTTGCGACATTGTAAAACTATGCGTAAAACTTTTGTATTTCACTGAAAAATGTTGTCCTATATGTAAAACCATAGTAGTAAATCAAGAGCTATTCTGTGTGTAAAACAGATCGAGAAGTCCTCAATTCTTTAAAACCACTTTTCTATAAAATGACAGAAATTCATCAATTTAAAAATTTAAATTCATCAAACGAGCGCAAATGCGAGTCGTGTGGGGAAAAGCGAGACAGATTGCATTCTTTGTCTTTTGCACACCGTGTCACGCTGACTGTTCGGTAATTGCCATCGCTTAAATGTGTGCTCGGAATAGTTCCGTAACTTTATTTTAGGGTTGATAACATTTAATTTGATTAACTTTAACATTTAAGGACAAACAGTTTTGCGTAATATAATTTCCACATAAAATATTTAGTAATGTAAATAAATGTCGATACTATAATAGTAACTTTCATACGTAGAAAAAATGCATCCGAAAAAATATCTCTTCTGCGAACACCAGTTTTGTTTCATTTTGTATTAAAATGCACTCGGGATTCTGCCCCATTGCAGCATACAAATCATGGATTTAGCTGTTCATCAATGATACAATTTTTTAAATATTTTATGTAAAGGCAACGTTCAACGTAGTCCGCTACAATACAGAGAATGACACATGTACGTATGTAAGTTACTTACATTTATTCTATTCGTTAGCATGTGATCTGTGGTTCGTTGTGTAATTGTTTATACTCGTTTTTGGCGTTAATTTTGTAGAAATTCATTATTCACAATTATATGAAACTAAGTGATGTAGTATTATTTCTACTTTCTTTAAGTTCTTTACCACGACCTATATATGAATTGGTACATAAAGTGGACTTATTATTTGGAGGGAAATATTTTAGAGTCAATCATAACACTGGTGCAGCTCCGCTCACCGAGCGATCAGGAATGAAAACCGGGTTCGCGCCGCTCTTTCAAAGGCTGTATGCCTTGTGATCAAGCCAACACAGAATGGCGACGACTGAACTAGTACCGGGGAAGACTTGGAGGTAATGCCTGTAATCGCTACGTTGTTGGCTTTCACAGTGCGTAGCTTCGCGCATCAACTATCTCTCCGTGGTTTATGGCTATTCATCTATTCTATTACAAGTATAGGTAAAATATCACAAATCAATGATACTCTAGTTCTGTTCGAAGAGCTATTGGGAATTAAACCCGGGACCTCACAGTGCACCGCGCATCAAAGGCTGAAGATGGATTAGTAAAATTTTCTCTTCGTATAAAACTAGCTGTTAAAACAATAACATACGGAAATTGTTTACCGTGTACAAGTTGAATATTGTGATATTTTTGAACTATATATATATATATATATATATATATATATATATATATATTTGAATTTTCAGTAAACTACACAATATTACTTAATAAATCAAATAACCTGCTGTAATGAAAATAATGGGTAAAAAACCTATTAAACACGAATAGAACTCACGTAGGAAATTCACACTACTAAGGTTCCAAACATATTTAGACACGTATGATATTTTAACATTGCATAATATTTTATCTCATAAATTTTAAGAATTCACGATACTTTTACGTCTGTAAAGTATTCATACTATTTTATACCAAGTCAATATCTTGGCTGGTACATTTTCTACAAGTATATTTCTCACAGGCTTAAAAATATCATGAAATTCTAAAGAAATTATGAAATTTAGAACGAATGCTCTAGTTTTCCGGCTCATATATATCTCAAAACTTAAATATAAAAAATATTTATGTAATCACCTTAGAAGAAAGTTTTTGCATGTAGGTTTAGTGGTTTTTTTCAGATTTACTTGAAAATTAAGGCTGATTTTTATGGTACAGCACTTCAAAAGGAGGAAAAATGGAAAAGATCGATTGTTTGTCCTAGACGTTCTCAGAAGCCGTTCGACATAGAAACTGGAAGTTCCGCGTAATTATAAGTTAAGGGGTTAAGTACAATTACAGAGGTCAAATTCAATTTTCAATTTTTTCTTAATATCATATGTCCTGTAGAGTATCAACCGAAGCGGTGATTTACAATTATTCCAAAATTATTTTTTAAGAAATTTATGTGAAGTAGTTTTGGAAATATTGCTGAAAATATCCTCAAAACACCTCTCCAAAAAGTTTAAGGACCAAATCATGAAAATAACAGCGTTACTACACATTTACTTAAAATTTATCAAGAAATTATAGCGATTTTTTTAAATCCGATAATATTTTACACTTGCCAAAAATATACCAGGCAATCTCTCCTATTGCAATGAAATTGAAAAGTTGTTTGTCCATTTGTTTATCTGCCTTTCTTTCGCCCTTAAACAGCTTAACACAATCTCGTAATTTTTTTAATAGGGATATATTTACACTCTACATTACAAATAGGCTTCGCAAAATTACGATATCACTTTTAGTAGTAGAGTAATAAATAGTGAAACATTTTTATTTAGTGAAAAAATTTATAGTGTTTAAACTACAAAAATTATTCCCGTGCACGAAAATTTGAATACTCTACCTAAACTATAGGAAAAGTTCGCCACGAAAAATAGCTGTCGTCAACAGGTAACACATAACTAGCGTTTCAATGATAAATAAAGTATTATTGCTGAACATCATACCAACATATACGTCACGTTAACATTGCCAAGTGGCAGTCTAACGTCACGCTAGCATTACAAAGTGGCGGTCTACTTTGTTTCAATGTTCCATTACCCTTAAATGTATACGGAAATCCCGTTACTCGTACCTGACATATATTTATTAGTAATAGAACAAAAACTTGTTATAGGCTGTTGGAGATGAATACTACTAAGGTATTTTTACGATATGAATATTTTTTGTTCACTTAATAAAAGTATTAAGTATTCAGATAGTTATTTTAGGGTTTTGCAACTTAAAAAGAAAAACGGAGCTTTTATAAGATCACTTACTCGTCGTTCCGCAAGTTCGTCAGAGCCGTTTTTTTTTCAGGAACTGCTTAACGTAGATAATTGAAATTTGGCAGAATAATAAAACATAATAATCCGCACATTTTGCAACAGCTAAAATTCAATAGGTAGTTTGTTTAGTTATTCTGTAGTTAGTTTGGAAATTATAAGTACTAGTATTTTTAAAAAATTTCATGTGTAGTGTAGGGTGTCATTTGAAAGTGCTAGTTAAGCGGGTCTCAAAATTGTTGGTATAATATCTTAGACATATACGGAAAATATGCAAAAAAAATTATTTTAATGCTCTCCCCATTATTTTTAAAACGACTCAACCTAAAATAATGCAGAAAATATCAGTTTTTAGAAGCCCACGCCAAGGTTGTAGGAAAGCTATGGCGATGATTCTATATGTCATAATTTTTGGTATATACCCCATGTCTTTACGTCTGCGAAATATATAGTAGACATACATTTGCATTTTTCTATTTCAAAATTCGATTATATCAGAAATAACGCGACGCATGAACTTGAAAGTTGGTAAAGTAATACATCACATATTTTATTGGTGGTATAAAATATGTGATGTATTCACTTCAAAAAATATTAATACAAAAATATCATATAGAGAAACATTGACTTATAAGGAATGCAAAAAACACTTCTTGATAATTTTAAATTGCCCATTTAAAAAGATATTCTAAAAAATATGAAAAAATCTAGAATGCCGCTCCCTTATTTCTAAAACTATTAAGGCAAAAATTACGAAAAAACAGGGTTGGTAAAATCGGACTAGAAGATTACAGGTAAATTATAGCCATAAAACATTTACCATGTTTTTACATGTGTGAAAGATATAGTATGTAATGCGTTACAATATACTTACGTTGTGAAAAATTAGTATTTGTAAATAGTTTGTAATAGTTTATAAGTGCTGAAATGTGTAAGGAACCCTTCTCGTTCGAGTTCTCATGCTTGATATGTTTTTCCGACTCATTTCACTTTCCTTCCACTACAATTTTATACATGATAAATACATCTCGAGAATATTGATTTCGACAAGAAAAATTGAAAGTTTTTCTTTAAAATATTAGTTTAATAATTAGATTGAAAAATAATAATTATTTCTTTCAGCAGATGATGAGAATTTATTTTTTATTTTCTTGCATATTTTGGCTAAAAAATGTATTTATAAATAAATATCGCTATCCCCAATGGAACAAAGGGCTTCCACGAAATTTCTCCATGTCACTCGCCTGTCGGCGTCGCTTATCATCTCGGACGGATGCTTGCGGCCACAGTTATTTCGGGTGTTTCCTATCGGATTATTTGAGGTGGACAGTTTAATTTCATATTATACCGGTCTACGGAGTTATTACGTCCATGTCGTTTTAAATCTAAGCCCCTACTTTAATCCATTCATTGAGGCTGTACCTTAGAAAAACGTAAAAAAAGATTATCACTAATGTAAATTTTAACAAGGGTTCATAGCTCAAAAGTAGAAAGGAAACCCTGACAAGATCACTCTTTGTCATGGAATGAACTCGTTGGCTTTTTTCGGAAAATTACAAAATTCAGAATATTTTTTAACCTGCACATAAACGAATAACATGTATGTATCGTTCCTCTTACTCGTACTATTTTATTATTAATGCTATTGACGTGGTGCCATATAAACAAATATGATAAAAAAATGCAACAACCTTTGCTAAGTTTTCGAATATGACACTGTGTCCGCCTATCTGTCACAGTCCTTTTTCCCTGAAAGCATTTGACGTAAATTTGGCTTCTGCGCATATCTCAATAAGTATCACACAAAAATATTTGTGTAGATATTTTAGGGGGGGGGGGGTAAAACAAGTACTCGGTTTTTTTAATTCCATGTAAAGGGTTTTCTTTGCAAGGGCAGGTTATAAGGGCTTCAGTAATATTTATTCATAATTTTAAGTGAGATATCTTCGTAAATATTCTGAAAATTATGTCAAAAAATTATCATTTATTTCCAAAATACTCGACTTATATTTGTTAAAAATGGGGGTTTTAGGAGCCTAAAGAAGGTTGTAGGAAAACTATAGCGATGATTCTAGATGTCATAATTTTTCAAAATGTGCACCATGTTTTTACGACTGTGCAAGATATATTTACCTTGTAAAAAAATAATATTTTGTAAATAGTTTAATAGAAATGCTATGAATACTACTTGAAGGTTTATAAGAGCTTAAATGTATACAAAACTGTTGTGGTGCAGGTTTTACACTTCTTGACAGGTATCCCTGTTTCCAGCTTCTATTTTTAATACAATGACTGATTTAAGCATGTTACTTCTGTTGTCCGATTTTGCTACCTAAAACTTTGTATTACAGGTTGTTTGTTAGAGTTTTGTAACTCAAAAGGAAAAATGTAACTGTTATAAAATCTCTCTCATGTCTGTTCGTCCGTCCATCACAGCCGTTTTTCTCAAAAACCACTTGTAGTAGAAATTTGAAATTTGATGTAGTAATAAAACATATTAACTGGCACATATCTTAATAGCTAAAATTAAACAATATTTATTTGAAAAGTTGTTCTCCTGCTAGCTGTACGCAATAAAATCCGATATGCACGCTCTCTTTGAAAATTCGAATATATCAGTTGCACATAGATTATAAACGCGAACGCATTGTGTCACAAAATGACAAATTATGCAATTAATTGGTGCAGAAGTTGGAGTGAGACATCAAATTTAAAAAAAGATGACATAACATTTAATTTGTGAACATGTAACATTTAAATTGTATCATTTATTTCAAAACTAATAGTTATTATTTATAAATTCTTTGTAATAGTATTTAACATGACTTTTTAAGACGTTAGTGAGGGATAAAAATTAAGCCCGATGTTTATCGATAAAAATTATTGTTGCCATAAATGAAATGTGAAAAATGTGGATCATCATTATTACTCATCAATTTATGTAATTTTGTATCCTTAATATAAAACTTTAGTCCATTGTAATTGGAGAAGGGACCGTTAGAGTTATTTATTAAAAAAGTTTGGATAACTATATTAAATGTTTATTATTTTTGGTTTTATTATTTTCACAGATTCCCAAGGACCGAAATAATATTTTTCCATTTATTACTTTATATATTATATTTCTCGTTTATTATGTTATCGGTTCATTAATGTTTTATTTTATAGGTTATATCTATTTATTAGTACATAATTAAAAACATACTTCTGACAGGACGAAATATACCTTGTATATCAATATTGCATATAACTATGACACTGATTGATGAAAACATGTGAATGATATCGATGTTAAGCAATTACCTTAAATGCCCATATTTAAAAAAATGTGATCCTTACGTAAAGCAAACCCATTATTTACCTACTCTGCAATATGGATAATATTAAGAACTTTTATTTTTTTTATAACTAAGTTCAAAAGAACATTTTACATTACCGTTCACACACATTTTCAATATGTAAATTAAATAAATATATTAAAGTACCAAGCCACTAAAACGTACTAATAATAGTTTTGAGTACTGATTTACTAGAAAATAATTTAAATTCTTCCCTTTTTTTATTATCCACTTCAATTATAATCACTTCAATTATATTTTTATTTGTGTAACTTTGATTTGCCTCTAATTAAACAATTTTTTTTTCTTTATCAACCCTACAAAACGAATTAACTAGAATTATGACAAAGACAATTTTATTGATTTGATAATTATTTCGAAATGGAAGTAAAAGGTGGCATTGTGCTCATTCGTGCGAGTCTTGGTAATATCAAAGCTATTAAAAATGAATAAATAATGAAAGATGGTCATTCTTACTATTTACGGGATGCCTTCAAGTGCATTAAAATTATTATTATCAGTTTGATTAAGTCTAAAGAAAAAAGTACACATTAAGAAGAATCATTTTCGTTAGTATGATAGTTTGTAACTCGTCAATTAAATACAACTGAAAAATATTTATCGATATTGTCACAGCCGAAACAATTGCGATTTAAAGCACATGTGATTGGCGCATTTTTTGACCTATTACAATGAAACGTCTACGCGGCGTTAGCCAGTCAGAAGCGAGTATGATCCCCTGTCCCCCCCCCCAAATTTTGACACTCTTTGTTCCATAGTGAATTTGTTTAATTACTCGTTCAGTGGTTATTAGGTTATTAGCATTTTATAGCCTTATTTCCTAAACTAACTAGCCAAAAAATCATGAAGACACTAGCTAGATCTTATAATTATGCTAGATCTTTTATTTTATTTTTATGATTAGCGATTATCATAGGTCTTATAATTTTTGAAATGTGCACCATATTTTACTTGTGTGAAAGATATTGCAGGGAACATATTTAGGTTGTGAAAGATTAATACTTAAATATAGTTTAATAGAATTAATACGTACCACTTAAATGTTAATAAAATAGTGCCTAAATTCGTACGAAACCCTCGTAGTCCGAGTTCCATTTGTGCTTGTCACGTTTTTTAGTATTCTGTATCTCAAAAGGAAAAAAAGGACCCTTATAGGATCACTCCTCGTCCGTCTGTCGGTCTGTCAAGACCCTTTTTTCCAGGAATGCGTAAAGGTATCAAGTTGAAATATCATAGCCCATTTTTTTGTTTGTTTGAAGCTGTAAAAAATAATACTTCCAAGTCAAGGTAATCAAGAAGAACCCTAAAAATACGGTCATTTATACCACATATTTTGATACTAGCAAGTAAATCAAAACCTATAAAGTATTTCCCGTTGACCTAGAATCATGAAATCTGGCAAAAAGTAAAGTCTGACAGTACAAGTGAAGTAAAAAATCCGGAAATCACATAAAACTATTTTTTTTAATATATACAGTCGTGAAAGATATAGTAGGCAATATATTTTCGTTTTAAGAAAGTCAAATTTTGTAAATAGTTTAATAGGAATACTGTGTAACAATAAATGTTCATAAATACCTAAATTTGTGCAGAACCATCCCAGTGTTAGTTCCACTTGTTCTTGACATGTTTTTTAAGTTCTATTATTAATTAAGTAAAACGCGGTTTCGCAAGTATTTGACATCATCGTTCGACGCTAATACTGAGGTTGGAAGCATGTCCGCGCTGACGGAGTTGTTAATTAATGATCACTTTGCGAACGCTTTCCAAAGCATGAAACCTCGTAGCGTTATGTACATTTTCCGCATTATGTACATGTTTTGTTATTGTACATTTTTCATCTCGTTGTCTTATTTGTCTGTTTGTGTGTTATAGGAATTTTCTCAGACAATGTTTATTATTAATATAAGCAGTTGAAATTTGGCATAGTTGTATGGAGTAGGTACTCAATTACATAGGTGATGTTCAAAATATTAAAGTTTTATTTTAGGTGTCAGTTTTTGGGAACGAACCAAATGGAAAAAACAGACTTTTTAAAGTTTATTGTATGGGGTATAAAATGAAAGCTTGTTAAGATGCACGTTCAGATATATTTGTTTTTTTTTTAGAAATTACTGCTTTACCCACTCTGTATTGAAAAGCAGTGCTTAGAAAAATTTAAAAAAAAATTAAGAGTTTTGATGATGTGGTCTATACTAACTAAAACTATCTGCATGGCATTAACTTAAACAATTCATTGATTACAAAAAATTAGTTACTTAAACTTAAATTACACAGTCTCTTTGGTTTGAGACTGTTATTCAAAAACATTTACGGCAATTTTTTTTGTTTTAACACTTAGGGGTACATTTAAATACTAGCAGTTTAATTTAATACTCGTTATTTAAATTATAAAATTAATTATTTAAAACCTCAGTTGTAGTTTGATCTTGATCATGTACGCATCGTCTTATGGAATAATGTGCAGACACTGATGAATATACATATATATATATATATATATATATATATATATACACATATATATATATATATATATATATATATATATATATATATCAAAAGCATTTATGTATAAATGGGTGACATAATATTTTAACGTAAAAAGTTAAGACCCTTTCTAATTGTCGTTCTGGGCTAAAAATGAAGGAAATGTGATTTCACGGTATCAAATAAGAGTCCTCACCTGTTCTACAATGACATCCATTATGTATAATACCAGTCTAAATATATTACCCGACATTATAAGAAACACTTTTATTAGCTCATGGCTTAAAATTTGAAAGTCTCCGTCACAGTGCCAAAATCGTGACTGCATGAAAATATGTCAAAAATATGCTCACTTGGACGAAAAACAATTTAGATATAGATATATATATATATATATACATATATATATACATATATATATATATATATATATATATATACATATATATATATATATATATATATATATATATATACATAAATATATATATATATATATATATATATATATATATATACGTAATTAATAGACTTGTACAGTGAACCATTAAAACCCTGACAAAAGTGCATATCTGTTGTTTTTTGTAACAGGAATTTTTCGCTTTGTCCAACAAAAATGATAAAAATATATCAGGTGATTTTGTTAACATCTATCCAAAAGTGGTTTATAGGTAAAAATATTATAACTCGGAACGATAATAACTCAAATAATCGGAATCGTTTTTCACATGTAAAAGCAATAAAGTGACGTTGCGTTTTATTCTATAATTTCCATTCGGGTGTGTTTCATCACGTAATTCTCAAAAAAAGTGAAAATTATTTTCAAAATATTTAATTTATTCTATCTTTTGATCATATTCAGAATAATGGGTCGAATCACCCAAATATATCGTAAGGAATAATAAATCCTGTATATGTATAAAACGTATATATGTATATAGTGAAATAACAACCTATAGACAAATCAAAGCTATAGACGAATATGTTTAGAGATATATCTATATATGTAATCAAAAAATTAAATATTGATCGGGTTTCTAAATAAATAGATCTCCGACTAATCTGTCCATGTCAAGAAATACAAATCTCGTCATTCTATAAAAATTAATTTTACACTTGTGTTAACTTCATAGTGACTAACACTTGCGTTACAGCACTAATATGAACTATCATTGTACTGAGGGTTACATTATCCATGATAATATTCCGGGGGATGTTTCAATATTTATGAATGTCCGTAGACGCCCCGAATAAATCGTGTCATTTTGATTTATTCGAGATATTTCGGAATAATCTACCTTTATATACGGATGGACATTATTTATAGGTAGGTACATGTTTTGATCGCTTTGTATTGATTATAACGACAGGAAGTGGTTAGAATAAATTAATATTGAAACAGAGATAATATTACTCATCTCTCGTTTAGGGGTACGCAGGTCATATTTCGACTATTGACAAATGCTGGTAAATATGTAATTATAATGTACTGAAAGTTCCAGGGTTGATGTCGAATATTTTAATCAATCAAACAGTGTGTTAGTTATTTCACTGTAGATACTATATTATACAAAATATTTCATTTTAGGTAGTGGACGAGTAAAATATTTACTATACACAATATTATATACGAAAACGAATGTTTGAAACTTACCTCTGTTTTAAGATGTCACGTGAATGAGATTCTGGTATTAGAGATGAGCTTTCTGAATTTGATAAATGTTTTGCGCAAGAAGCTTTTCGTGATCTGCCAAAAGACTATGCTAGTGGCTTTGACGGACACGATTTTTCATAATTTAGGCTAGTTATTGGTTAGTTGAGTTTCTTACTTTAATTTTGTATCGGCAATAGATTGGTGACTGACCTGTGATATACATTATATGTATTTTCCTGAAATTAATACAATGAAGTTATAAGTAAATCAGTAATCGCAAAATCGCTATACTCATTTTTGGCAAGATCAAACTTTTCGAAAAGGAAGTTTATACAAGTTTCGTCAATTTTACATCTCGATGTGTTCCCTTTTGGGGGAAATTCTGTGAAATTTCTTAGCTTATGGCATGAAAATATCGAATTCATGTGAAAAATAAGATCATAAGGAGATTATTTTAATTGTATGGATTGGCACAAACAAACTTTGAGTTCATGCGTAAATAACTCGTAAAACAATAATGTTCTTAAGTCTCTTATTTATATAAAAGCATAATGTTAATACTAAAAACAGATTTATACTTATTTTAATATAAAAAATCGGTTTCTACCTTTGAAGTTAATCAGCTCGCTTTTAAATGTGGTAACACTGACATAGAACTAAATTAAAAATTGAAATATAAATTGCATTATTACCATTTAAATTATGGTAAGATATGAAGTAATGTATTAAAATATAGTGTAGGCTCAAAACGGAATATCCAATTGTCGTTTTTATATCTTAGTCTAATTGCTTCAATTACTTTCTACAACCCGAGTTTATGTATAATTAAGCAAAGTCTGTGAATGGAGCTGAATCTATTAGTAAATCAGGTACCTTTGGAAATGAAAGGATAACTTAGTAAAGGAAAAATTGATCCTTCGATTTTAAATTTTTCAGCAATAGGCTAATAATTTTGAACAATAGGCTCATAATTTTGAACAATAGGCTCATAATTTTGAACAATAGGCTCTATTAATTCTTAAAACGTTTTTTCTGTGCATGTAAGAGGGGTTTCTAGTCTTCTTCGATGAAGTCATTGTTGAATTCAAAAATTAAAGTTTTCTCTGCAATATATATCGTTCATAAAAATATTTTATTTACGACCCTCTCTTGGAATATGAGAGAAATTCGTATTATAAAAATATTCGTCGATCGTATTAATGTCGAAGTGTAAGATCACATTTTTGTAATTTATATTGTAGGCTGAACTTAAAGCAAGTATACTTAAATAAGTGTTTAACCGTTATTTAAATGTTAGATTTAGTTTTTCTATATTTGTTTTCTAATAAATAACATTAATGTGAGTGGTCAGGTACTGTTATCAATTGCAAACGTGATTAAATGTGGCCCATTTTTTTGTTAGAGTATGTACAAATCCGTAACTTAGGTTAAATTTATGCTTTAAAGTTTTATGTTAAGTAAATGTGTTAAAAATTATTTTACGCTTTGTTTACATTGTATGAAATCAAAATTAGGTTATCCCTATACAGAGTGGCTCGTTCATAGTAGTCTAATTTTTTTATGTAGAGAACATCGTGGCCATGTCATTAAAAAAAACATTATTTTCGTAAAAATCGATAGTTCAGAACTTTTTTTGAAAATATTTTCCCCAGTCACCCAAATCACTTTTGTTCAAAAACTATTTTGTTTAGTAACTTAGTGAAAATTATGTAAATTTTTGACGATGTTGCAATAATTACATAATCACATAATCACAATTACAATGATTTAATTTTTTAATGTATTTTATGAGCACTAAAAAAATTTAACGTAAAAATTCAAAAATGTCAAAGCTATTGCATGCTTGCTATATGATAACTCTACTTCCTAAAAAAAATCATATGTATTTCATGTCCTCTATCTAAAAAAAAAATTGGATCAAAAAAAAGGGCCATCGGCGTAATTAAATTCAATGGGCTGAGCTTTGCTCTTAATTAGATTCTTTCATGTTATAGTGTAAGAAATTATGTGTAATTAGGACGGAAAGTGGACTCGCCCCCACTGTTTCATCGAGATTACTTGTGTGTAGTCACAATACATATTTTTTTGTCGAGTTTGACCTCATAATAAAATGTGCATAGCGGTATGTAAGAGTAGACATTAGAAGGTGTGTCTTTCATAAATATTATTATACCAAAATAAATCTGAAAAATAAGAATAGCACTGGACTCTTTACGGCGGGAAAATTATATCCACACGTGGTGGTATAAATATAGATGCATTAAACGATTTTTTGTAAATTAAGTAAGTGATACCGTTTTATATCAACTATTATTAAAATAGGATATAGATTCAGACTATAAGAATATTTCTGTAGGATTTCAGTGTAATTATGGACGACTATATAACATTTCATAATAATATTAACGAAAGTTGCCAGAATGCCTATGGAAGTACTAAGATTTTATACACATTCCACGATTGCCATGGCATTGGGTCTATTATGAGTTTGTTCAATATTGAATCCATAGTATTCTGGAAACGAATGCAGTCATCCGGTATTTCTACAATGTAACTTACGTATTCATTTTGACGAAAATGTAAAAAAAAATTCTATAGTTTTTTACACAAAAAACCTGTCAAACATGAGTAGAACTCGTACTGCTAGTGTATGAAATCCATATCTAGGAACTTCTGAACAATTAAGGGTACAAATTTCTATTAAACTATTTACAAATGTTAACCGTCCACAGCCTAAATATATTGACTAATATATCTTTTTGAGGCGCTTTAGAGGTGCATATTTCAAAAATAATAAGGTCTAGGGTAACTGCTATAGATTAGCTGTATGCTTGATATGCTTGACAAGTTTTTTTTGGGTAAAAAACTGTAATAATTGTTTATAACATTTTTTTCAAAATGAATACAAAAGTTACTTCATAGAAAAACTGGATGATTGCATTCGTTTCCAGGATACTACGGATTAAAATGTTGAAAAAACTCATAATAAACTCAATGCCATGGAAATCGTGGAATGTCGCATGAAAAATTTAAGTACATGTGTAGGTATTCAGAAAAGTTTCGTTGATATGGTTATGAAAAGTTAGATAGTCGTCCATAATCACACCGAAATCCTGCAGAAATATTCTTTTTGTCGGAATCTACATGCAATTTTAATAATAGTAACAGTAATAAAACGTATGGATATAATTTTCCCGCTGTAAGGAGACCAGTGTTATTCTTATTTTTTAAATTTATTTTGGTACAATAATATTTGTGAAAGACAATAATATTTTTGAAGACACGCCTTCTAATGTCTGCTCTTATCTATAGTTATGCTCATTTTGTGCTGAGATGAAACTCGAAGAAAAAATATATACTGTGACTATAAACATGCGATCTCGATGAAACGTCGGGGATGAATTTACTTCCGGTGCCGATTCCGCATACTTTCTTATTTTATAATATGAAAGCATATATTTAAAAACACTAGGGCTAAACCCATTGAATTGAATTATGCAGGTGGTCCGTTCATAGTGATTCAAAATTTTTTTTAGGTAGAGAACATTGTAACAAGTCATTCAAAAAACATTAGTTCTCCAAAAATCACTAGTTTATAAGTTATGATATTTTTTGTGCCTTTTTGAAAAGTATTTACTCCAGTCACACAAACAATTTTTTCAAAAACTATTTTACTAGGACTTCTAAACTATTAATTTTGCGGAAATAATTTTTTTTAATGACATGGTCACAATGATCTCTATTACTGTAAATGACCCATCTGTATAGGGGTAAACTAATTTTGATTTATTGCGTAAACAAATCATAAAATAATTTTCTTCACAGTTACTTACTACATAATTTTAACCCAAGTTACAGAATTAAACAGCCTTTAACAAAAAAATGAACTAGGTTTAATCACCTTTACAATTGATACCAGCATGCGACTACCCATTACTGTGACTTATTAAAAAAAAATTATAAAAAAACTAGATATAATATTTAAATAATAATTAAATACTATTTAAGTAGCATTAATGTAATTCTACAGTATTTATTTTAAGAAATGTGACTATGTACTAAGAAATTTATACGACAGATGAATATTTTTATAATACAAATTTCTTTCATAATCCAAGAGAGTCGTAAATACAATATTTATATATATATATATATATATATATATATATATATATATATATATATATATATATATATATATATTATATTGCTGGAGAAAAGATTATTTTTAGAATTGAACAATTACTTTATTGAAGAGGACAAGAGGACTAAAGACATTATCGTTCTTATATTTCTAGAAAAATATTTTTCTAGAAATATAAGAAGGAATAAGAGCACGGTAGTAGAAAAAGAATTTATAAGAAGGTTTGGACATAGGTAAATTAAAATATGAACCTCTCGTTCAACAAACCGCTGGAAAGTATCAATTCAAAGGACCCAGTTTTTCTTTTCTAACTTACCTTTTCCTCCTGATTTACTAATAAATTCAGATTATCATAGACCTATTCATAGACTTTGCTTGAGATCTATTCACAGACTTAGCTTGAGATCTATTCACAGACTTAGCTTGAGATCTAATCACAGACTTAGCTTGAGATCTATTCACAGACTTAGCTTGAGATCTATTCACAGACTTAGCTTGAGATCTATTCACAGACTTAGCTTGAGATCTATTCACAGACTTTGCTTAATTATGCACAGTCTCGGGTCGTTGAAAATGATTGAAGCAATTAGACTAAGATACAAAATCCACGAATGGCGACTTTAGATTTGAACCTGTGCTATATTTATATATATATATATTTTAACACATTTCTTTATATATATATATATATTTTAACACATTTCTTTTTATATATATTTTAACACATTTCTTTATATCTTATTATTGTTTAAATTTTAATTAAGTAATTTCTATTTCTTTTTTTAGTTTGCTTATATGTCAAGGTTAAAAGCGAGTCGCGAAAATCTGTTAATACTTCCTTTAAATTATTTTTTTTTAATTTAACCGTTTTTTTTAATTTAAAGGAAGTAAAAATCTGTTTTTAGTATTAACCTTAAACTTTTAGATAAATAAGAGAGTCTGAAGAAAATTATTGTTTTATGGACTATTTATCCATCAAATCAAAATTTCTTTATGCAAACCTATATAATAATCTCCTTATATTTCACATTAATTTGACATTTTCATGCTAAGCAATTACACGAAATTCGCACAAAAAGTGAGCTCGCAGTGATGTAAAATTGATATCGTGTTCTCGTATAAACTTGGTTTTCTAAAAGTTTCAACTTGGCGCAAATGAATATAGTGAATTTACGATTACTGATTTACCTGTATATATCGTTTTCTCTTAATTTAATTACTGTTACCAATCCTCTGCCGACATAAATTAAGGTAAGATCAAATTCAATCAGAGGGGACAATATCCGCCCAATTATTCAATTTTAATTAAACAGTAAATCGGTCCAATGAATGACTAACATAAATGATCAAAACCACGTCCCTCCAAGTCATTTAAATAGTTTTTTTTTGCAGATCGCGAAAAAGTATTTTATGCTAACCATTTCTCAACTTCAAAAAACTCATATATAACACCAGAATCATTTTCACGTGACATCTTGAAATAGAGGAAAGTTCAAACATTCGTCCCTACATAATTGACATTTGATTATCAAAATGATCGATTAAAATATTCGACAACAACCGTGAAAGTTTCAGCACATTATAATTACATCTGTACCAGCATTTCTCAATAGTCGACAAATCACTTGCCTACCTCTAAACGAGAGATGAGTAATAATACTTTGGTTCCAATATTAATATATTATAACTACTGCCTGTTGATATAATTAATATTAAACGACCAAGCATTTATCTATATAGATAATGTACATTAGTATGTAAAGATAGGGTATTCCGTAAGATCTCGAATAAATCAAAATGTCACGTTTTATTCACAGCATCTATGGACATTCATGAATATTAAAACATCCCCAGAATATTATTAGGGATATTGATAACTTTCGGTGCAAGAACAAGTCGTAATTTTTGTAATTTTGGAAATCTTACTCAACGTGAAGTTAATACAAGTGCAAAGTGATTTTTTTATACAATTCGTATTCATGACATCGACAGTTTAGCCGGAGATCTATTTATTTAGAAACCGGATAGATATGTAATTGTCTTGTTATATATTGATATATCTATAAACATATTTGTCTCTTAATAATGCATCTTACGACGTATTTACACAGGGGCGGTTTAACTCATTATTTTGAATACAATCAGAAACAGAATAAAGTAAATATTTTGAAAATAATTTTCACTTTTTTGTACTTTTTTTAATGAGATTTACGTGACGAAATACATCCGCAATGAAAATTATGGGATAAAACGTCAACGTCACTTTTGTAAGATTATTTATTGTTTTTACGCTATGCAAAACGATTCCGAAGCTTTTGGGTTATCATCATTACACGGGCAGTATGTTTGTTCTTTTTTTTATTTATGAACCACTTTTGAATACGTGATATCAAAATCACCTGATAATTTCTACAATTTTGACAGCGATCAAATTAACTGTCTAGTTGGATAAAGTTATATTCAATTCGTACTTACATTCAATGATAAAGTGATATTAACAAAAATATATTCAAAATTTATTTATTTCCGTCGTTTCGAAGCGTCCTCTACGTTTCGTGTAATAATTCTAAACCTCATAGTTTTTTTTTATGTTTTATTGCTGTGAAAAACAGATTAGGCAATATACATACACGGTAAAAAGTAGTATTTAACGGAATACTACATACCTTTAAATATTTAAACTTTAATAAATATTTAAGTATATACGGAACACCTGTAGTGTAAGTTCTCTCGTCCTTGACAGGTTTTAATTATGTTACCCAAAATTAGCTTCCGGGGATAATAAGTAGCACTAGTCCACCAATACAGGCAGCTACTTTCGCATTTACTTTATTTACTGGAAATTAACTATAAATATGAAATATCCCAACTCTATATCTTACATCCACATGTATATATATATAATCAAATATAGCATTTTAAATTCTCTCTTTACGATCGCTTTCAGCAGGCTTTTGCTTGCAACTTTTTCACAGCGTACACAACTTCCGAGCTGAATAAAATATGGCCTCACGATTAGTGTGAGTGTCAATCAAAGAGAAGTAAGAGTTCACGTACGGTTGCCGTGGCTCGAATCAGCCTTTGTTGACTCAATTTTTTTACATTATATATTTATTTACGTGGGGTAATTTAGGATATTTTGCCATGTTTTGGGAAGCCGTTTTGGAGTTTGAAATAAAACGATATATTAATCCTTTACTTTTTTAGTAAACATAATTTAGTTTTTTTAAAAATATACAATATTCATAAAATAGTAAAAGCTTGCCGTCGGTCATTTTACCAAAGATAAGATGGCTACTAAACTAGAAATAAGTAGCGTAGCCATTTTTCTTGTTTATTTTTCTGACTGTTCTGAGCTGTTTGGTATGGTGCATGAGTCGAGAAGCCAGGACCTTGCATTCCTTTAGATTTTTTGTTTTGCAAATAGTTACTCTTCAATGTAGGTCAACGATGAGGGATGTACTATGAAGCTATGTAACGTTAATAAAAATCAGTCATCTTATCTAACAGTGCTGATGATATGGCCACATATTTTCATCTGGCGTCACATATTAAGTTGCGTTTCATTTTAATGTTATTTTACCGGTAAGCCATTACATTTGACGAAAGAAGATAAAAACACCATAACTCCAGAAACATTACAGCTTGATTATTATGAACATTAAAAAATCTTGATGGGTTCAAACTTTAGAGTTTAATAATATTTACTTTGTAAGTTAAAGCTGCATTTCTTATTAGTAGCCGTTTTTAATGGTATAAATTAGAAATATCTAATGAAAAAAAGCTGACATTGTTAGATCGGCCATGTTATCGAAAGGGTCATATAAATCTGAATTACTCTATATATTATACAAAACAATAAGTTCTCATAATAAACTTTGAATGAATTTAGAGAATTTTCCAAATTACCAGCACTCTAATCTGCAGCACACATTATAAACATATACGAATATTATATTATTAAATGGGACCACTTATGGCTTGATTTAGATTTATATACAATATTAAAAGGCAAAAAGTATTAATATACATTTTTATAAAATTATTTCGAAATGTTAACGATATGGCCACAGTGTCTTTAATAGATTAACATACAAGGTAATTATAGGTAAATTTGATATTTTTCTATATTGCCGGTGCTCGTAACTCTTCCAGTAATCGGAAGCAATAAGTTCTTAGTGTGACTACAATATGCAATAAGTTCTCAGCCAGGGTAATTTTTTTTTGAATTGTCAACAGAGTTTCACTTTTAAGTTAACTTCTCATAAATAAACCGGTAGACAAACTTAAATTATTTAGACTACGTTAATGTATTTTGTGTAAAGATGCAAAGAAATGTATATAAAATAATAAGAATATAATTGAGTTATATATATTCTTTGCAGAAAAATTGAGCTATAATGCCCGTTTCTATATATAGGGTTTTTCTTTTAAGTTATCATCTAATGAACAATCCTGTAGACAAGTTTAAAGTTCTTTCTATGTATTGTGTAATTATACAAAATAACGTATGTTAAATAATTAGAATTTAAATAATTAGATCTGAAATTCGTAATTTAAGTATGGACGGCCTTAACTCTTTATAAGGTGAGAGTTGCTCTCTAATGCACATTTTATAAAAATGATGAATTTAATAAGAATGATCAATTATTAATCTTTCTATGTCGGTATTCCTTTCTTTCTATATCTTTGTATCTTATATTCGAACCAAAAGATATCTACTGTCTCATTTCCTTCAACTATGAACCGATATTCTGTGAGAAAACTCTATCACATGCGTCCTGGCCTCTCTTGATTGTAATTCGGTGATGGGGGCTAGAATTTTCTTGTGCTCAATTGAGAATTTCAGGAACTAGTTCTTCCGAGATTGTTTTGTTAACACTTTGTTAAAGCTGGAAAATATTACTTTTATTTTAAAGCTGTATGTGGTGGATAAGCATGTTTACGATTGAAACCCAAATAAGGATTAATTTAATGTAAACTTTTTAAAGTAGCTGCGGCGAAAAAGGATGTTTGTCCATCATTGTCTAATTACTTGACGAGGGTGTTGATAGCGGGGAAAATCTTCTTCTCATCGTTCTAATCGTCACGTTAACGGAAGTCGTGGAGAGTAGTAACGTAGCGAACAGCCTCTCTCATTCAGCCAATTCATTTATCATACTCGGCGACCGTAAAAATGTTAATAGGAGTTTTGTATTACACATGTTTATACATATACACATACTTTACTATTAGGGTGGCTTGATATTTTTTCTCAAGGACGTTACTTTATTTAGTGGGTCTTGTAAAAATATCTTTCGTAGTCCTGATCACGTTTATTTTGGTATATTCTATTCAAAATTAGTTCTTTATTTGTGAAAAATTACGTTGTTCTTTTTCAAATAGTAAAATGTTTATTATGGATTTTATGTAATGTACGCACATATGCCGCTGTGGAATATTGCAGATCTTCTTGAGAAGAAAAATGTTAATGTATCTCTAACGTTTTTTTCGGATTTTATTGACATTTATTACGATAAATCAAACAATTTTCACAAAACATACATAAATTTTAAGTATTAACCTTTTGAAAAGATTATTTCACTTACTGATAACAATTTGAAGAAAATCCTTTTGGTAATTAGTGAGATAATTACGTACATACAGACAGAGAGACCCGATGGTGGAATTTGTTTTATGATATGTGATTCGTTATAAAATCTCTTCTATTTCGTATAAAGTTTCGATATATTTTTTAAATGATTTTCACTAACGGTTATTTGAATTACGTAATATAATAAAAATTGAAATGTTATTCCCATTTATCTACGATTGCTCTTAGTTCATTAAATTGTAATTTTTGTATTTAGTTATTATGTGTTATTGATAATACCCATTGCAGTCAACATTAATTTCTATTATGGGTATTTTTTAATATAGCTGTTATATTGAATCATAATTTTTGAATGGAATAAACATTTGGAGAACATTTATTTTAAATTTAGTCATTTAAGTAACTCTGCTCAATTTAGTTTTATTACACCTCTTTTAAGCACTCGGGTTCTTCATTTTCTGTTACGTTTATTTTAATTGACATTATTGTTCAAATACTATTCATTTAATATTATAGAGATAAGATTATAAATTAATAAACCTGTTATATACAAAAGGAATTCACACCAAAAGGAATACTTGTATGTTTCGATATATTCCAAAATTTATTTATAAATATCGATATTGTTTTTGACAATGCAAATATATTTCCTATATCTTTACGAAATAAATTGATTGAATGTTTATAAAATGCCGTTCACGTGTTTTTTAATACGCTATTGTCAGCTTCACATGTTAAGTTCTACATAAATATGTACTTACACGTAAACATATCTGGCCGGCTGATTTTCACCAACTTCTAATTGTATCTATATGTACTCACACGTAAACAAATCTTGCCGGTTGATTTTCACCAACTTCTAATCGTATCTATTTTTACTCGCATGTAAACAAAATCTTTGCCAGTTGATTTTTACCAACTTCCAATTGTATTTATTTGTAATTACACGTAAACAAATTTTGCCGGTTGACTTTTACCAACTTCTAATTGTATCTATATGTACTCACACGTAAACAAATCTTGCCGGTTCATTTTCATCAACTTGTAATTGTATTTATTTATACTCACACATAAACAAATCTTGCCGGTTGATTTACAACAACTTCTAATTGTATCTATTTGTACTCACGCATAAACAAATCTTGCCTGTTTGTTGTCACCAACTTTCAATTGTATTTATTTGTACTCATACGTAAACAAATTTTTCCTGTTGATTTTTGCCAAATTCAAATTGCATCTATTTGTAATCACACGTAAAAAATGTTGCGGGTTGATTTTCACCAATTTCTAATTGTATCTAGTTGTAAAATTACCGAGTATAATAACAATGCAATAATATATCATTGATCTGAAGCGATGATAGAGGAGAAAGGCGGTTGTAGGAATTTTTCAATGGCCGGCAGTAAACCCATCGAATGTAAGTTTGTCTGAGTTTTTCAGTGAGTCTTTGGTTTCAAAAGCCTTTAGTTTCTTTTAAAACTGCACATTTTCTTATTTTATATTCTGCACAATGAGTATGATTAAAGTAGATTGTTTAATTTTCATTTATTTGGTCGTATTATTAAACTTTCTATAGTGATAAAAACATAACAACTTAAATAGTTATCATAAAAACATTTTACAATCATGAAAACATTTTCCCTTTTGAGTCGGGTAGTATGATAGAAATCTAGAGATTATTTATTTATTTATCTATTTTAATGTATGTAATTGATAAATATGGTGAACTTATTGCTACGAGAGAAATCTCTTAGAGCCAACCGTAACGTAAGGTTATTACGTAACGTATGAGGTTATTACGTAAGTAAAGCGCTTTAAGCACCATCCATCTTGCATTATGAAGGGATATTATTGGTTATCTTACGGCAGTAATAATTCCACAAAATAATTAATAAAATTATATACGTATAGAAAGCTTAAAGCTTTGTCTAAGTAGACGATAAAATAATAAATTTATCACACACGATATGTTGTAATATTTGAATTTGATATTTGTCTTAAGATCAACTTGATTTTGTGACGAATAAGCTTTTGAAAGGTACATTTCAATATTAATTCAATCATTTAATTATATTATGGGATAAGTTAAATATGTGAAAAAAACTGAAATTCTGTATATAGTGGGGATACAATTGAAAGGTTAATTATGAGGCCTTAAAAATATAAATATTTTTTTAACCAAAAGTTGTAGGAAAACTATAACTATGATTCTAAATGTTATAGTTTTTGAGGTAACACGATAATATAATGCCTCCTCCCATTTAATTATATTAGGGGACAAGTCAAACATATGAAAAAAAATTGAAATTCTGTATATAGTGTGGGATACATTCAAAAGGGTTAATCATGAGGCCTTAAAAATACAAATATTTTTTTCATAATTCCGGTTAGTATATATTCATAAATACACTGAAAAACATGCAAAAAATATTTTCCCCATTTCCCAAACTTCCAAACTCAAAACAATGAAAAATAAAACAACATTTTTAGCAGGTTGGAGGAAAACTATATTTATGATCCTAGATGTCATAGTTTTTGAGGTATTCACGATAATATACATGCCTTCCTCGTTTAAATATATTAGGGAACAGGTTAAATACAGGAAAAAAAATTAAATTCTGCATATAGTGTGGAATAGGTTTGAAAGGGTTAGTTATGAAGCCTTTAATAATACAATTATTTTTTTAATCATTTCGGGTAAGATATATCTAGAAGCATTTGAGAACATACAAGAAAATATATTCCCACGCCTTATTTCCGAAACTTCTGCACATGAAATTATGAAAAATAACAAAATTTTTAGCAGCCTACACAACACTTATAAGATAATTTTAACGATGATTATAGAGGTCGTCGTTTCTGAAATATTCACGCTAATATCCCATACATGTTTATATTAGATATTATTATTGTGTTAAAAACTCGACATTACTTATGAATAATAAAGTAATTTACCTTCAAACGAGATAAGGATCTTTCGATGAGCGAGCTAGACTTGCACTTGGCCGGTTTTTTATTTCACATATTTGTTTATAAAGCGTACTTTAACATTAAATTAATTTATGCACGAATCTAATATTAAGGTAGATATTGTAATATACAAAGAAGCGCGCATGGAAATTTCATTCGACTGTTCATAAACAATTTTAGTCTCTTTTGATTTCTAAAAAGAGCGCAATAAAACGGGAAAATGCGCCCCCTTAATTGAATATTTACAAACAACGCGCGCTCTAGAGTAGCTCGTTATTTTAATGGAGTTCGCAAAGAAATGCAAAATCAAATGAAATAAAATTTTTCGCAAAGGAAACCTGCTAAGTGCGAGTGTGTCATATAAAGTACAAATATGCATATTTGATTTAGGTTCATATTCTTCTCAAATCAAGCTCAAGCATTGTAAACAAACTGTTAAATAAAAAATGAAAATGTTAGTAATATGAATATTGAGTTAAACTTTTTATGAGATAAATCAGTAAAGCCATAAGCTTTTAAATAAAATGTGTTCTGCTTAAGACAAACGGACCAGGGATATTTGATTGTATTTCACCATTACATATGTATGGGAGATATGCACCTTGAATACTGATAGTATTGAATCAATACTGGTAGTATTGAATAGCTAGAGAGGATGTGAATTGAAAATATCTAGTAGGATATAAGAAAAATCGACTCGGCTAAAGCTAGCCTGACCAAATTCACAAAGATATTGTGTGATAGAAATATTTAAGAAGTAGTATTTTCAATTTCTTTGAGTGGAGTCTGGATATAGACTATAAAGAAAGCTGAAAGAGATAAGATCACTACATTTAGAATATAGTGCTGGCGTAGAATATTAGGATACCATGGACTGCTAAACGAGTCAATGTGTTTATACTTCAGGAGCTAAAAATAAAAATAAGACTGTCCAGCATCTGCTTACGAAGAATACTCGTTTAATTTGGTCACATAGCAAAGAAGGTAGTTTAGAAAAGTTGTTCACAATGAGCAAAATACCCATAAGTGGACCAAGAAGCCGTAATTCGGTTAGGTAGTCGAATCAGATACGAGAACTATCCAGTATGCCCTTGGACAATGTGACAATATGACATGTTCAAGAATAGGACAAGTGGAAAGAAATAATTTATTATAAATAATTCGATAACTCCAAGTGGACACGACTTCAATGCTGGGGGGGGGGGGGGTGGAGATAAGACTAAAATGGATGACCTGCATGTGAAAATTATTTTTTATAAATTAAATAACAGACAATTCCATTCTAGTCATTCAATACTTATACCCAGGATCAATCGATTTCGTGTTTAGACGCAAAGAACCAAATTTCCTTTTATGTTTCTTTACATTGTCTAAATACGAAAACGATTGGCGCTATGGATAAATAAATTTCTGTCTATTCTGCTTCTGCTGTTGTGTTTCAAGCACACATTTTATAAATATAAATAATATGTAATTTAACGAATAGAGTAGATAGACAAAAAACTGACCTATATTTTAGCGTCAATCGATTAGGTATTTAGACGCGAAGAAACAAATTTCTTTCTTTGTTTCTTTGCGTTCTAAATACGAAATAGATTGGCACTATAGATAAGTAATTTTCTGTCTATTCTGCTTCTGTTTCTGCGGCTATGTGTCAAACACAGTTTCTCATAAATTTTATAAATATAAATAATAGATAATTTAAAGAATACAGCAGATAGAATAGACAGAAAATTTATTTATCCATAGCGACAATCGATTTTGTATTTAGATGCAAATAATCAATTCTCTTCATTGTTTTTCACGTCTAAATACAAAATTGATTTGCGCTATGGATAAGTAAGTTTTTGTCTACTATACGTCTACAGCAGAAGAAGCTTCAAGCACACGTTCTCGCATGTCGTCGGTGTCAATATAAATCCATGTATTTCGAGAGACACTACTCGTCAGAAAAACAAAAAAACCTGTTTTGCTGGATGAGTTGGGACTGAACTCGTATATTAAAATGTTTTGAATTTTATTTGAGATCTATTCGAAATAAAAGTTACACTGGTAATTATCTGTTTTTTCTTCTTTTCATTGAGTAGCTTTAAGAACAGGAACGTTACGCTAGTTACAAATTTTTAGTTAATAGTTATCTCCTTGAGCTATTTATGATTTTATTCGAATTTTGTATCAAACCAGCCGGATACGCGTTCATTTTATACGCATCATGATGTGAAAATATAAAATTATATTTGATTTAATTACGTGGATTCATATTAGCTTCGATGACAAGTCATTTAGGATTTATACAAATATATTGGTTCAGTATTTACAGGATTTGAATTTAGGATTATTCATCTCATGAACTTTCCTAAGTATCCTTGTTACAGTTCAGATTTGACTTTTTTTAGTAGTCCTCTGTTCCTTTAATATGTTCGATGTTACACGATTTAAAAGATATTATATCATAGTTATAAAGAGACCTCAACTCTGAATTCGAGACCAGATCATTTGCCTTTTTGAGAGTGGTAAATAATTAAAAGATTGGCGTAAGGTTTAGTACATTTTACAAAATTGTGTTGCTTGTTTTTACAAAATTACTAGTTTTGATTTTATAACAGTTTGATAAAAAAAATTACTCTATGAAGTCATAATATTAGTAAATGCAAATTGATTTTTTTCCACAATTTTATTCATGTAGTCTTTTTATATAAGAACCAGTTTGTAATGTTACGAATTGATTTTTTGTTAAAAAATAAAAAAGATAAAAAAAACAAAAAGTGAATAAAGTAGAAAACAACAGTAGTTCTTGTTTGCGATCTCGTCTAAGTAATGTTTCTTTATATGCCTAATAGATACTGACTTGATATTAGGAATACAAGGCAAAATTAAAAATTTTCAATTTTTTATTTTGCCTGTTGTCGTTACTTATTTTAGATCAATTTGTTTAAAAGGTCATGATTTCGTTGTTGAGTTTGTGCGTATTTTGAATATCAAGTACATCCGTCATGGTTTTTTTTTATTTAAATGTTTACATCTGTCGTAGGCTTAATCAAAATTTTAATTTCGCTTGTTATTATTAGTCTTAGTAACTAAGCTTTTAAAAAAAACATTGGCCAAAGGGCAAGCTTATGTGACTCTTAGTAGAGTACAATCTTTAGATGGCGTAGGTATAACTGATTTATTCAAAGGAAACACTTCAACAAGCCACACAAGACCACAGCACTGGAAGAATTAGAGAGCTTGAGAAACATTTTACGTGGATCATACATCGAGGAAGGCGAAGAAAGGTCGCAAAGTATTTAATCTAGATCGATCAAAAATATTTATTGCAATTCCCTTTGAGGAGTTAATAACATAATACCTGACTAATAACCATTGCCGTTAAATCAACATTTTTTTACCGAAAACCGTATCTAAATCGGTCTAATTATTTTGGAGATAGATGGGAACATTTGTTTGCAACAAAATATTGCCACGCTCCCTGATGAGCTAACACTATAACACCTATTAGAGAACTATCGCCGATTAGTCCCAAATATTTTGCAGAAACCGTGTTCGTTTACAACAAAATGTTTATTACCGCACCTCCTGGTGAGTAACCACCATAATAGTCTAAGTACTATAGCCAATGAATAACAAACATTTCACAGAAAACCGTATCTAAATCGAGCCAACCGTTTTGGAGATAAATGGGAACATTGGATTGCACACACAAACAACCTCTCACACTAAACGTCTCATCTAAAAACTTCTCCTTTCCATCGTGAATAAAAATTTAAGTAAATTGGAAATTAAATTTCATATCTTTCTTTAATATAATTTTTGAAATTACGAAACCACAAATTCTCATATTAGTTTCTCAAAATGGCACTGAAATAATATGTATGTATATGTATATATATATATATATATATATATATACATATATATATATATATATATTACACTATAATCTGATAAAATCCATTTCTTATTTTTATGCGATGAACAGTTAACAGAGAAATAAACCAAGAGGTATAATTCCAAAAACCATGAAAAATACCCAAAGTGTTCCATAAACTGTAATTCCTAGGTTGTTCATTCTCTTTTAACCAAACAATATCGCTTATTTGGAGAAGGATATAGTTCAAAGAGTAATACGGAGTAGTATATGAAAATGTCCCTTGAGGCGGAAAATTGTGTAAACGCCATCTAAAAATAGTTATGGCACTTAATGAAATAAAATATTTGCGTGTTTTTTCGTATATTATGAAAAGTCGATATTATTATGTGTGAAGATGCAAGCAAAAATTATTAGTTTTACGAAATGCAGTGGATTTGAAATTAAGTTTTCAAAAATATTAAACTGACAGGCAGCTGTAACTTCACATTAATTACGTGGAGCATGACCGGTTAGCATCCCAAACTTCCGTGAATAGCTTTCGTTTAAATCGAACGGCGCCGTCGGAAGCACTACTGCGATGGTGGAGCTGTTGATAATTAATGATCATATTGCGGGTACATACTTAAATACATTGCCCTCCCTCGTGGTGGTTCCAGAAAGATGCTTCTTTACTATTGTGTGATTTTGTCATTAGCACTTATGTTTCTCATGTAATTCTCTACATTTGATTAATGAGGAAGATGATAAAATGTCACTTTAAAAAACACGATAACAAATATTCGAGGTCAAAATAACGGATAATGACGTTTATTTATTTTTGAATTGATCAAAATACGTTTTCCTTAAAATTTATCAATGGATTTGTTTGAAATCTTATCCCATTTTTGACGTAACACATAAGGCTCGCTCAGACATGACTGGTTAATATACCTTTATACACAAGAAATTAAATAGGTCTTGGCATGCTGACTCATGCCCTTCCTATGTAAGCCTCTAACAGTTGTACAGGAATAAAGCATACATTCCGTAATTTTTGTGGTGCTATTTCCAGTGGGTTTAAATTTTAACATATATCTAAATTAATCTTGTAGCTTTGGAAGGAAAACTTTAATTTGTTGATAAATTGAATTTGTTGATTTGACAGAAAAACATATTAGTCATGAGTAGAACTTAAATTACGATGATTATAAAAGTTTAAACATTTAAGGAAAACGTAAAAATGGTTTCCATTCAATTATTTACAATTTCTAACATTACTTTTGACGGTCTTAATATATTGCTTAGAATATCTTTCACAGGTGTAAAATAGCGTTAATATTTTAAAAACTGAAAGATTTGAGATAAATGATATTATTTTTCTGTAATTAATTATTTTTGTTCCATTAATTTCAGAAATAAGAGAGTGTATGCAATTTTTGGATATGATGCGTACATGTAAGTACATGCCAATTATAAATTTAGAAAAAAAAACAATATCTCACACGATATATAAAATAAAAAAAAATATTAGTTAATTTATTTCCTTTAAATTTACCACATGAATAATTTAAGTGTTAGCTGCGAGTTAATATGGTCTAATACCATGTCAAATTTCGAATTCTATATTAAAAGATTTCTGAAAAAATCGACTGTGAGAAACAGTTAGACAAGACATCAGACAGACAAGGACCCTTACGTGATCTCCCATATTAATGAATTTCAATTATTTATAATTTAAATTTTTAAACAACTCGTGTCTTTAATAAATTAATTTTACAAGACTTCCATGTAACTTTCGTTGGAACTCGATATTATTACCAAATTTTCCAAAAATAATGTAATTTATAACGGTAGATAAAAGTCAATCTCATAAAATTGAAGGGTAGCGTTTTCTTTAACTTAGGATAGCGTTTAAAGATAATAAAATTTAATAGGGAAGCAACGAATTTTCACTTTTATACATTGCCCCTATCGGCCGGTAATAATATGAGTCATGACGGTAGATAATATACATATATAGAAATATCCGCTTCTTCTTCTTCAGTTGAGCAGTGTTGCTCTATACAATGATCGTGTTTGTCCTTACAAAGAAAGAACAAGAAAATTCATCATGCACCTCCTTAGGTGCATGATGAATTTTCTTTTTGGCGAGTATTGCCGCTTTTCCATTGCCTCTCCATTTCCGGCGGTTGACGACGGCGCACGATTAGTGAGCTATTGTGGATCCCATCGTTGCTTTGATTATATCTGGTAACGGTGGGATCCACAATAGCGTAATGATAATTAGTTTGAATTGATGTTGGTGTCAGGTTGCAGGCTCTTTAACTTCCACTCGGCCTTGTACTGGAAGACGTTTCAAGGAGTCTTCATTTCTAGAACTTAGTATCCATATAGTATCCATAGTATCCATAATTGTACCATCGATGATAGTCTGTCTTTGGTTTTTAGCTTTTTTAGGATGGATACATTTATGTGAAACGCGATGAAGGGTATTTTTAAAAGGAATTTTCAGGACCACATTTCTAGTGCATTTGTCTTTCAGTCCCAGAGACCAGGTTTCAGCTTTGGGAAGGAAAATTGAGACGACTTCATAATATAGTGGTCTTTCTTCATAATTGAGGCACTTCATAATATAGTGGTCGATATTTTACTGCCGCAAAACGTTACTGACGGTTTCTTGTCTAGAAATAAAAAAAATGTTCGTACATAGGTTATAAGGGCCAGAGAATATACACCTCGTGTATAGTTTTGTGGCAGATTACAACTAATTGTAAAGTCAAATTAATAGTAAAAATACCCGTATCGCATACACACGGATTCCCACAAATACAGTGACATGTTTATACGGCCCGAGCTAAGAGAGAGAAATATAATGCATAAGGAAAAAGTAGTAAATGCAATAATTACGACATATATGGATTTTTGATATGATTTTCGAACGTGAATCATATCAAATTGATTATTATACAGATATTTGACGACACAAAGGCAAAACCATAGACTTATTTATTAAGTCCATAAACCAGATCTTTAATTTTTCATTGCAACCCACTCCATTTTTCATTACAAATTTTATTTCATAACCGGCTATATTAATCGTGAATAAAATTAGTGCTAAAATTTGTACTAAAATTGAATCGGTTCAAGTTATAATGTTTAATTAAAATAACTTTTTTCTTCAAGAAAATTGATTGTACATAAAAATAAGTTTTCATTTTGTTTTGTATTTTGAATTATTTTTCCGCTGCCCTTTTTATACATACGTACGTTTTGGTAAACTTTTGGATACAGCTTTGCATAACGTGAAAACAAAAGTTACCCGCATCTTCCAGGCTGGGACCTGAATAAAATATGATCTTACGATCCGTGTGAATTCTAATCAAAGAGGAACACAAGTCGACGAAGGCCTTAGTAGTCGCTATATGCGTAGTTACCTTAGCATTTGTAGGCTATTTCCTCTTATTTATATTTATGTCACGTGTTAAAACTTTTATTACAAACCATTAATGCCTTCAGGTGATTGTCAACATTAAGCGACTTTTCTATTTCAAAACGCAAACACATTTTGAATAGTGCCATTTATGAGACACGAAGAAACAAGTTTTTTTAAAACGATTTCAGAATGATATTTAAGTGGTTAGTTAGAGTTAGTTTCGGAAATATAAAAGTCAATAACTTTTAAGTGAGAGCACAGAATCTGCAACATAAAATTGTAAAGTAGTAAGTACATTTATATTAATAACAAAAAATATTTTTTTCGAACTTTACTGTAGGATTTTGAAGACTTGGTTTTTGTCATACTTTTAGAATCAATAGTTTCGGAAATAAGATAGAGGTACATATGTTTTCTATATATATCTAAAGAGAGACCTTTATAGTTAGGCTTTTCAAGCGACACTATATTTATCGAATTAAAATAATATGTAGCCTCACCTTTTGCGATCGAATATTGCCAGGGCTTAATAGCAAGCGACTAAATATTTCCACAGTTGCACAAGGGTTATTAGTTTCTTAATTTATGTAAATGTGATGCTGAGAAGTGTGACAAGCCCTTTAAATAGTTTGAATCGATGCTGATAAGTGTAATTAGTCCCTTAATTCGCGTGATGATACTGATAAGTATTATCAGTTCTTCTTTTATTAGTGTGAGTTGACGCTGAGCAGTGTGATTAATCGCATAATTAGTTTAAGTAGATGTTCACAAACGTGATAAATTCATAATGTGTGAAAAGTTCTTTAATTACTATGCATTTACACTCATAACTGTGATCAGACTCTTTATTAAGTTTTCAGTTTATTCAGACCCTTTATTTGTATATACAATCCAACATCAATGTTCATCTTCAACATTAAAGTTTTCGTTCTTAAACTTCCTGCACCAAGTTTCTCCATCTCCTAGGACACCAATTAATGGTTCATCGTATGGCATATGGTATTTGTGGCTTTACGTAGTGACCTATATAAAACAGCACCAGATTAAAGGAATCCATATTTAACAGACCAGATTAAAAGAATCCATACTTGATCTCGATTTAAATCCATTTTCTTCAATGTTACGGACTTGAAGGTTTGGCCGCAAATGTACCTTAGACTACGTTGGCCTATTTATAAGTTACAATGAAATATTATGAAAAATTTGACAAGCTTTGTGGTTTAAAGCTTATTTTTGACTAATTGTTATATTACACGGTTCTTTTCATATGATTTTATTTTTATTAATCTTGTTGTGAACAGAAATTTACTAACTGACAACTGAAATAATTTAATTTATTCCTATTGAAAGTTATAAATTATATTTGTATAAAGTATATATATATATATATATATATATATATATACATATATGATATATACTGTATTTACATATAATTTCTTTGTCTTTGGCTTATATATGATTTTCGTATATTTTTTTCTAAAACAAGTTTAATTTATCAGAATTGTAAATCCTTTGCTCTGAATATCTTTTTTTTCAAACTACTTAAACACAAAAGTACTACTGCAGTGTGCGTAATTCTGTAGTAACTTCAACCATATAATTAGGAAAATGACCAATTAAAAGATACCGTGCCATATACTATTGTCTAATTACTCGACAAGGGTAATAACAAGCTTGAAAAATCTTTTTGCGATGGTCTACCCACCCGTGTCAACGGAAGACGTGGAGCGTTGAAATGTTGCGAATGGGCCTTCTCTCTTTACTCGGCCTTCTCATTTATCAAACTTGATGACCGTAAAAAGGTTACCAGAAGTTCGGTACTGTGCATGTATGCCTAGTTATTAGGGCTAACAAGAATTTTGTTCTATTAATAGGAATAATTTATTCATTAATAATTTATTAAGTACAATATATCAGCACCTTCAAGAATGGTTTGGAAATCACGACTGCATTTTGAAGTTTTCTTTTTTTGTTAAACTTGCTCGGAGACTGTGAATTGAATTTAATACTTGTATATTCTAATTATGAAGTTTAAAATTTTAAGAACTATGGATGCTAAGGAGTCGAAACATAGAACTAAACCTGTAGGGCGATAACAAGTTTGTAAATACTTTTACTAGTACTCATAAAATAATGGCATACTTGCGATATTTAAAATGTTGGTCCTAAGTATGACCAAATCGTAGATATTATTAATTTGGTTTTTAAAAAAGTTTTTCTGTGTATTTTTTGTTTGGTTATTTTATTTTGTTTGGATATTATTAATTTGGTTTTTAAAATTTTTTTTCTATGTAGTGTACCCTATTACCCATAATGAAATTAGCACGAATGAAGCCAAGAGATATTATTAATATTCATAAATGTTTTTTTTATAAAATAAACAAATTTAAGTTAAGACAAAAAATATTAAACAAAAAATAAAGAAATTATTCAATTAAATTTTCCAGACGACCGAATTATTTAAAATTTTGTACACACACCAATTAAAAAAATATATGAAGTCTTAAAACAAAAATAAAAAACGTAAAAAGAAATGAATAGTTTAAAGAACTAAAAGAAAAACACGTTTTCACAAAATACACTAATAGTCTCTTAGAGCCAACCGTAACGTAAGGTAATTACGAAACGTATGAGGTTATTACCTAAGTTTAGCGCTTTAAGAACCATCCATCTTACACGATTGTTGTTATTGGTTATCTTACGGCAGTAATAATTCTACGAAATAATTAATAAAATTATATACGTATAGAAAGCTTAAAGCTTTGTCTAAGTAGACGATAAAATAATAGATTTATCACACACGATATGTTGTAATATTTGAATTTGATATTTGTCTTAAGATGAACTTGATTTTGTGACGAATAAGCTTTTGTAAGATACATTTCAATATTAATTCAATCATTTAATTATATTATGGGATAAGTTAAATATGTGAAAAAAAAACTGAAATTCTGTATATAGTGGGGATACAATTGAAAGGTTAATTATGAGGCCTTAAAAATATAAATATTTTTTTAAGCAAAAGTTGTAGGAAAACTATAACCATGATTGTAAATGTTATAGTTTTTGAGGTAACACGATAATATAATGCCTCCTCCCATTTAATTATATTAGGAGACAAGTCAAATATATGAAAAAAATTTGAAATTCTGTATATAGTGTGGGATACATTCGAAAGGGTTAATCATGAGGCCCTGAAATACAAATATTTTTTTCATAATTCCGGTTAGTATATATTCATAAATACACTGAAAAACATGCAAAAAATATATCTCCCATTTCCCAAACTTCCAAACTCAAAACAATGAAAAATAAAACAACATTTTTAGCAGATTGGAGGAAAACTATATTTATGATCCTAGATGTCATAATTTTTGAGGTATTCACGATAATATACATACTTTCCTCGTTTAAATATATTAGGGAACAGATTAAATATAGGAAAGAAAAATTAAATTCTGTATATAGTGTGGAATAGGTTTGAAAGGGTTAGTTATGAAGCCTTTAATAATACATTTATTTTTTTAATAATTTTGGGTAGGATATATCCAGAAGCATTTGAGAACATACAAGAAAATATATTTCCGGAACTTCTGAACATAAAATTATGAAAAATAACAAAATTTTTAGCAGCCTACGCAATACTTACAAGAAAATTTTAACGACGATTATAGAGGTCGTCGTTTCTGAGATATTCACGCTAATATCCCATACATATTTATATTAGATATTATTATTGTGTTAAAAACTCGACATTACTTATGAATAATAAAGTAATTTACCTTCAAACGAGAAAAGGATCTTTCGATGAGCGAGCTAGAATTGCACTTGGCCGGTTTTTTATTTTACATATTTGTTTATAAATCACACTTTCACATTAAATTAATTTATGCACGAATCTAATATTAAGGTAGATATTGTAATATACAAAGAAGCGCGCATGGAAATTTCATTCGACTGTTCATAAACAATTTTAGTCTCTTTTGATTTCTAAAAAGAGCGCAATAAAACGGGAAATGCGCCCCCTTAATTGAATATTTACAAACAACGCGCGCTCTAGAGTAGCTCGTTATTTTAATGGAGTTCGCAAAGAAATGCAAAATCAAATGAAATAAAATTTTTCGCAAAGGAAACCTGCTAAGTGCGAGTGTGTCATATAAAGTACAAATATGCATATTTGATTTAGGTTCATATTCTTATCAAATCAAGCTCAAGCATTGCAAACAAACTGTGAAATAAAAAATGAAAATGTTACTAATATGAACATTAGGTTAAACTTTTTATGAGATAAATCAGTAAAGCCATAAGCTTTTAAATAAAATGTGTTCTGCTTAAGACAAACGAACCAGGGATTTTTGATTGTATTTCACCATTACATATGTATGGGAGATGTGCACCTTGAATACTGATAGTATTGAATCAATACTGGTAGTATTGAATAGCTAGAGAGGATGTGAATTGAAAATATCTAGTAGGATATAAAAAAAATCGGCTTGGCTAAAGCTAGCATGACCAAATTTACAAAGATATTGTGTGATAGAAATATTTTAAGAAGTAGTATTTTCAATTTCTTTGAATGGAGTCTGGATATAGACTATAAAGAAAGCTGAAAGAGATAAGATCACTACATTTAGAATGTAGTGCTGGCGTAGAATATTAGGATACCATGGACTGCTAAACGAGTCAATGTATTTATACTTCAGGAGCTAAAAGTAAAAATAAGACTGCATCCAGCATCTGCCTACGAAGAATACTTGTTTAATTTGGTCACATAGCTCGATGCGAAGAAGATAGTTTAGAAAAGTTATTCACAATGAGCAAAATACCCATAAGTGGACCAAGAAGCCGTAATTCGGTTAGGTATTCGAATCAGACACGAGAACTATCCAGTATGCTCTTGGACAATGTGACAATATGACATGTTCAAGAATAGGACAAGTGGAAAGAAATAATTTATAATAAATAATTCGACAACTCCAAGTGGACACGACTTCAATGCTGGGGGGGTGGGGGGGTGGGATAATACTAAAATGGATGACCTGCATGTGAAAATTATTTTTTATAAATTAAATAACAGACAATTCCATTCTAGCCATTCAATACTTATACCCAGCATCAATCGATTTCGTGTTTAGACGCAAAGAACCAAATTTCCTTTTACGTTTCTTTACATTCTAAATACGAAACCGAATGGCGCTATGGATAAATAAGTTTTTGTCTATTCTGTTTCTACTGTTGTGTTTCAAGCACACATTTTATAAATATAAATAATAGATAATTTAACGAATATAATAGATAGAAAAAAAACTTACTTATTCATTAGCGTCAATCGATTTCGTATTTAGACGCGAAGAAACAAATTTATTTCTTTGTTTCTTTGCGTTCTAAATACGAAATAGATTGGCGCTATAGATAAGTAAGTTTCTGTCTATTCTACTTCTGTTTCTGCTGCCATGTGTCAAGCACAGTTTCTCATACATTTTATAAATACAAATAATAGATAATTTAAAGAATACACCATATAGAATAGACAGAAAATTTATTTATCCATAGCGACAATCGATTTCGTATTTAGATGCAAATAATCAATTCTCTTCATTGTTTTTCACGTCTAAATACAAAATTGATTTGCGCTATGGATAAGTAAGTTTTTGTCTACTATACGTCTACAGCAGCAGAAGCTTCAAGCACACGTTCTCGCATGTCGTCGGTGTCAATATAAATCCACGTATTTCGAGAGACACTACTCGTCAGAAAAACAAAAAAACCTGTTTTGCTGGATGAGTTGGGACTGAACTCGTATATTAAAATGTTTTGAATTTTATTTGAGATCTATTTGAAATAAAAGTTATATTGGTAATAATCTGTTTTTTCTTCTTTTCATTGAGTAGCTTTAAGAACAGGAACGTTACACTAGTTACAAATTTTTAGTTAATAGTTATCTCCTTGAGCTATTTATGATTTTATTCGAATTTTGTATCAAACCAGCCGGATACGCGTTCGTTTTATACGCACCATGATGTGAAAATATAAAATTATACTTGATTTAATTACGTGAATTCATATTAGCTTCGATGACAAGTCATTTAGGATTTATCCAAATATATTGGTTCAGTATTTACAGGATTTGAATTTAGGATTATTCATCTCATGAACTTTCCTAAGTATCCTTGTTACAGTTCAGATTTGACTTTTTTTAGTAGTCCTCTGTTCCTTTAATATGTTCGATGTTACACGATTTAAAAGATATTATATCATAGTTATAAAGAAACCTCAACTCTGAATTCGAGACCAGATCATTTGCCTTTTTGAGAGTGGTAAATAATTAAAAGATTGGCGTAAGGTTTAGTACATTTTACAAAATTGTGTTGCTTGTTTTTACAAAATTACTAGTTTTGATTTTATAACAGTTTGATAAAAAAAATTACTCTATGAAGTCATAATATTAGTAAATGCAAATTGATTTTTTTTCACAATTTTATTCATGTAGTCTTTTTATATAAGAACCAGTTTGTAATGTTACGAATTGATTTTTTGTTAAAAAATAAAAAAGATAAAAAAAACTAAAAGTGAATAAAGTAGAAAACAACAGTAGTTCTTGTTTGCGATCTCGTCTAAGTAATGTTTCTTTATATGCCTAATAGATACTGACTTGATATTAGGAATACAAGGCAATTAAAAATTTTCAATTTTTTATTTTGCCTGTTGTCGTTACTTATTTTAGATCACTTTGTTTAAAAGGTCATGATTTCGTTGTTGAGTTTGTGCGTATTTTGAATATCAAGTACATCCGTCATGGTTTTTTTTTTATTTATAATTTGACTTTTTATTTTATAATTTTAAATTAAAATGTTTACATCTGTCGTAGGCTTAATCAACATTTTAATTTCGCTTGTTATTATTAGTCTTAGTAACTAAGCTTTTAAAAAAAACATTGGCCAAAGGGCAAGCTTATGTGACTCTTAGTAGAGTACAATCTTTAGATGGCGCAGGTATAACTGATTTAATCACAGGAAACACTTCAACAAGCCACACAAGACCACAGCACTGGAAGAATTAGAGAGCTTGAGAAACATTTTACGTGGATCATACATCGAGGAAGGCGAAGAAAGGTCGCAAAGTATTTAATCTAGATCGATCAAAAATATTTATTGCAATTCCCTTTGAGGAGTTAATAACATAATACCTGACTAATAACCATTGCCGATAAATCAACATTTTTTTACCGAAAACCGTATCTAAATCGGTCTAATTATTTTGGAGATAGATGGGAACATTTGTTTGCAACAAAATATTGCCACGCCCCCTGATGAGCTAACACTATAACACCTATTAGAGAACTATCGCCGATTAGTCCCAAATATTTTGCAGAAACCGTGTTCGTTTACAACAAAATGTTTATTACCGCACCTCCTGGTGAGTAACCACCATAATAGTCTAAGTATTATAGCCAATGAATAACAAACATTTCACAGAAAACCGTATCTAAATCGAGCCAACCGTTTTGGAGATAAATGGGAACATTGGATTGCACACACAAACAACCTCTCACACTAAACGTCTCATCTAAAAACTTCTCCTTTCCATCGTGAATAAAAATTTAAGTAAATTGGAAATTAAATTTCATACCTTTCTTTAATATAATTTTTGAAATTACGAAACCACAAATTCTCATATTAGTTTCTTAAAATGGCACTGAAATAACATGTATGTATATATAAATACATATATATATATATATATATATATATATATATATATATATATATATATATATTACACTATAATCTGATCAAATCCATTTCTTATTTTTATGCGATGAACAGTTAACAGAGAAATAAACCAAGAGGTATAATTCCAAAAACCATGAAAAATACCCAAAGTGTTCCATAAACTGTAAACTTTTAACCAAACAATATTTAAAATGTACATTTTTTTTGTTTTATTATACATGTAAATAATGAACTTGTTTTTTAATTTCGATAGAAATTGCCAAATTATTTTATGATATGAGTTCTATAGATACATTAGCATTTATATTGCACTTTATGTTAACACGCAATCGTATCGAGCAAGGTGTAAAAAGTTACTTAAATAGCTTTTATTTTTTTCTGAATTAGTGAAAATACGTTTGGTGTAGACATAATCTATGCTATAATCTCTTACTGCTACAATCTCGCATATTTGGAGAAGGATATAGTTCAAAGAGTAATGCGGAGTAGTATATGAAAATGTCCCTTGAGGCGGAAGATTGTGTAAACGCCATCTAAAATAGTTATGGCACTTAATGAAATTAAATATTTGCGTGTTTTTTCGTATATTGTGAAAAGTCGATATTATCATGTGTGAAGATGCAAGCAAAAATTATTAGTTTTACGAAATGCAGTGGATTTGAAATTAAGTTTTCAAAAATATTAAACTGACAGGCAGCTGTAACTTCACATTAATTACGTGGAGCATGACCGGTTAGCATTCCAAACTTCGGTGAATAGCTTTCGTTTAAATCGAACGACGCCGTCGGAAGCACTGCTGCGATGGTGGAGCTGTTGATAATTAATGATCATATTGCGGGTACATACTTAAATACATTGCCCTCCCTCGTGGTGGTTCCAGAAAGATGCTTCTTTACTATTGTGTGATTTTGTCATTAGCACTTATGTTTTTCATGTAATGCTCTACATTTGATTAATGAGGAAGATGATAAAATGTCACTTTAAAAAACACGATAACAAATATTCGAGGTCAAAATAACGGATAATGACGTTTATTTATTTTTGAATTGATCAAAATACGTTTTCCTTAAAATTTATCAATGGATTTGTTTGAAATCTTATCCCATTTTTGACGTAACACATAAGGCTCGCTCAGACATGACTGGTTAATATACCTTTATACACAAGAAATTAAATAGGTCTTGGCATGCTGACTCATGCCCTTCCTATGTAAGCCTCTAACAGTTGTACAGGAATAAAGCATACATTCCGTAATTTTTGTGGTGCTATTTCCAGTGGGTTTAAATTTTAACATATATCTAAATTAATCTTGTAGCTTTGGAAGGAAAACTTTAATTTGTTGATAAATTGAATTTGTTGATTTGACAGAAAAACATATTAGTCATGAGTAGAACTTAAATTACGATGATTATAAAAGTTTAAACATTTAAGGAAAACGTAAAAATGGTTTCCATTCAATTATTTACAATTTCTAACATTACTTTTGACGGTCTTAATATATTGCTTAGAATATCTTTCACAGGTGTAAAATAGCGTTAATATTTTAAAAACTGAAAGATTTGAGATAAATGATATTATTTTTCTGTAATTAATTATTTTTGTTCCATTAATTTCAGAAATAAGAGAGTGTATGCAATTTTTGGATATGATGCGTACATGTAAGTACATGCCAATTATAAATTTAGAAAAAAAAACAATATCTCACACGATATATAAAATAAAAAAAAATATTAGTTAATTTATTTCCTTTAAATTTACCACATGAATAATTTAAGTGTTAGCTGCGAGTTAATATGGTCTAATACCATGTCAAATTTCGAATTCTATATTAAAAGATTTCTGAAAAAATCGACTGTGAGAAACAGTTAGACAAGACATCAGACAGACAAGGACCCTTACGTGATCTCCCATATTAATGAATTTCAATTATTTATAATTTAAATTTTTAAACAACTCGTGTCTTTAATAAATTAATTTTACAAGACTTCCATGTAACTTTCGTTGGAACTCGATATTATTACCAAATTTTCCAAAAATAATGTAATTTATAACGGTAGATAAAAGTCAATCTCATAAAATTTAAGGGTAGCGTTTTCTTTAACTTAGGATAGCGTTTAAAGATAATAAAATTTAATAGGGAAGCAACGAATTTTCACTTTTATACATTGCCCCTATCGGCCGGTAATAATATGAGTCATGACGGTAGATAATATACATATATAGAAAAATCCGCTTCTTCTTCTTCAGTTGAGCAGTGTTGCTCTATACAATGATCATGTTTGTAAGGAGGTGCATGATGCATTTTCTTTTTGGCGAGTATTGCCGCTTTTCCAATGCCTCTCCATTTCCGGCGGTTGACGACGGCGCACGATTAGTGAGCTATTGTGGATCCCATCGTTGCTTTGATTATATCTGGTAACGGTGGGATCCACAATAGCGTAATGATAATTAGTTTGAATTGATGTTGGTGTCCGGTTGCAGGCCCTTTAACTTTCACTCGACTTGTACTGGAAGACGTTTCAAGGAGTCTTCATTTCTAGAACTTTATTATCCATAATTGTACCATCGATGATAGTCTGTCTTTGGTTTTTGGCTTTTTTAGGATGGATACATTTATGTGAAACGCGATGAAGGGTATTTTTAAAAGGAATTTTCAGCACCACATTTCTAGTGCATTTATCTTTCAGTCCCAGAGACCAGGTTTCAGCTTTGGGAAGGAAAATTGAGACGACTTCATAATATAGTGGTCTTTCTTCATAATTGAGGCACTTCATAATATAGTGGTCGATATTTTACTGCCGCAAAACGTTACTGACGGTTTCTTGTCTATAAAAATTAAAAAAATGTTCGTAGATAGATTATAAGGGCCAGTAGTAAGAGAATATACACCTCGTGTATAGTTTTGTGGCAGATTACAACTAATTGTGAAACCGAATTAACAGTAAAAATACTCGTATCACATACACACGGATTCCCACAAATACACAGACATGTTTATACGACCCGAGCTAAGAGAGGGAAATATAATGCATAAGGAAAAAGTAGTAAATGCAATAATTACGAGATATATGGATTTTTGATATGATTTTCGAACGTGAATTATATCAAATTGATTATTATACAGATATTTGACGACACAAAGGCAAAACCATAGACTTATTTAATATGTCCATAAACCAGATCTTTAATTTTTCATTGCAACCCACTCCATCTTTCATTACAAATTTTATTTCATAACCGGCTATATTAATCGTGAATAAAATTAGTACTAAAATTTGTACTAAAATTGAATCGGTTCAAGTTATATTGTTTAATTAAAATAACTTTTTTCTTCAAGAAAATTGATTGTACATAAAAATAAGTTTTGATTTTGTTTTGTATTTCGAATTATTTTTCCGCTGCCCTTTTTATACATACGTACGTTTTGGTAAACTTTTGGATACAGCTTTGCGTAACGTTAAAACAAAAGTTACCCGCATCTTCCTGGCTGGGACCTGAATAAAATATGATCTTACAATCCGTGTGAATTCTAATCAAAGAGGAACACAAGTCGACGAAGGCCTTAGTAGTCGCTATATGCGTAGTTGCCTTAGCATTTGTAGGCTATTTCCGCTTATTTATACTTGAGTGTTAAAACTTTTATCACAATCCATTAATGCCTTCAGGTGATTGTCAACATTACGCGACTTTTCTATTTCAAAACGCAAACACATTTTGAATAGTGCCGTTTATGAGACACGAAGAAACAAGTTTTTTTTAAAACGATTTTAGGATGATATTTAAGTGGTTAGTTAGAGTTAGTTTCGGAGGTATAAAAGTCAGTAACTTTTAAGTGAGAGCACAGAATCTGCCACATAAAATTGTAAAATAGTAAGTACATTTATATTAATAAGAAGAAATATTTTTTTTAAACTTTTCTGTAGGATTCTGAAGACTTGGTTTTTGTCATACTTTTAGAATCAATAGTTTTATAAATAAGATAGGAGTATATATGTTTTCTATACATATCTAAAGAGAGACCCTTATAGTTAGGCCTTTCAAGCGACACTGTATTTATCGAATTAAAATAATATGTAGCCTCGCCATTTACGATCGAATATTGCCAGGGCTTAATAGCAAGCGACTAAATACTTCCACAGTTGTACAAGGGTTATTAGTTTCTTAATTTATGTAAATTGATGCTGAGAAGTGTGACAAGTCCTTTAAATAGTTAGAATCGATGCTGATAAGTGTAATTAGTCCCTTAATTAGTGTGGTTGTACTGATAAGTAGGATCAATTCTTTAATTAGTTTGAATTGATGCTGACAAGTGTAATGAGTCCTAAAATTCGTGTGATGATACTGATAAGTATTATCAGTTCTTCTTTAATTAGTGTGAGTTGATGCCGAGCAGTGTGATTAATCGCCTAATTAGTTTAAGTAGATGTTTACAAACGTGATAAGTCCCTTCATTAGTGTGAATTGATGCTGACAAGTGTAATAGTCCCTTAATTAGTTTAATTGTGCTGATAAGTATGATCAGTTCTTTAATTAGTATGCATTTATACTCACAACTGTGATCAGACTCTTTATTAAGTTTTCAGTTTATTCAGACCCTTTATTTGTATATACAATCCAACATCAATGTTCATCTTCAACATTAAAGTTTTCGTTCTTAAACTTCCTGCACCAAGTTTTTCCATCTCCTAGGACACCAATTAATGGTTCATCGTATGGCATATGGTATCTGTGGCTTTACGTCGTGACCTATATAAAACAGCACCAGATTAAAAGAATCCATATTTAACAGACCAGATTAAAAGAATCCATACTTGATCTCGATTTAAATCCATTTTCTTCAATGTTACGGACTTGAAGGTTTGGCCGTAAATGTACCTTAGACTACGTTGGCCTATTTATAAGTTACAATGAAATATTATGAAAAATTTGACAAGCTTTGTGGTTTAAAGCTTATTTTTGACTAATTGTTATATTACACGGTTCTTTTCAAATGATTTTATTTTTATTAATCTTGTTGTGAACAGAAATTTACTAACTGACAACTGAAATAATTTAATTTATTCCTATTGAAAGTTATAAATTATATTTGTATAAAGTATATATATATATATATATATATATATATATATATATATATATATATGATATATACTGTATTTACATATAATTTCTTTGCCTTTGGCTTATATATGATTTTCGTATATTTTTTTCTAAAACAAGTTTAATTTATCAGAATTGTAAATCCTTTGCTCTGAATATCTTTTTTTTCAAACTACTTAAACACAAAAGTACTACTGCAGTGTGCGTAATTCTGTAGTAACTTCAACCATATAATTAGGAAAATGACCAATTAAAAGATACCGTGCCATATACTATTGTCTAATTACTCGACAAGGGTAATAACAAGCTTGAAAAATCTTTTTGCGATGGTCTACCCACCCGTGTCAACGGAAGACGTGGAGCGTTGAAATGTTGCGAATGGGCCTTCTCTCTTTACTCGGCCTTCTCATTTATCAAACTTGATGACCGTAAAAAGGTTACCAGAAGTTCGGTACTGTGCATGTATGCCTAGTTATTAGGGCTAACAAGAATTTTGTTCTATTAATAGGAATAATTTATTCATTAATAATTTATTAAGTACAATATACCAACATCTTCAAGAATGGTTTCGAAATCACGACTGCATTTTAAAGTTTTCTTTTTTTGTTAAACTTGCTCAGACGTCATTAACTAAATTGAATACCTATATATTATAATTATGAAGTTTGAAATTTTAAGAACTATGGATGCTAAGGAATCGAAACATAGAACTAAACCTGTAGGGCGATAACAAGTTTGTGAATAATTTTACTAGTACTCATAAAATAATGGCATACTTGCGATATTTAAAATGTTGGCCCTAAGTATGAGCAAATCGTAGATATTATTAATTTGGTTTTTAAAAAAGTTTTTCAATGTATTTTTGGTTGGTTATTTTATTTTATTTGGATATTATTAATTTGGTTTTTGAATGTAATGTATTTCCATGTAAGTTTTTCCATGTAATGTACACTATTACACATAATGCAATTAGCACGAATGAAGCCAAGAGATATTATTAATATTCGTAAATGTTTTTCTATAAAATAAACAAATTTAAGTTAAGACAAAAAAGATTAAACAAAAAATAAAGAAATCATTCAATTAAATTTTCATCCATTTCCAGACGACCGAAATACTTAAAATTTTGTACATACACCAATTAAAAAAAATATATGAAGTCTTAAAACAAAAATGAAAGATTAAAAAAGGTAAAAAGAAATGAATAGTTTAAAGGACTAAAAGAAAAACACGTTTTCACAAAATACACTAATAACCAAAAAATAATTGACGAGCCTGTTTTCTCCTTCTACTCAATAAGGACTTTCGTGTAAGCCATATTTGTTTTTGAGTATAATATTTGGGTGTAAAAGCGTGGGGGATTCTGTTTTGATATCTAACTAAAATGTGTAATGCAGTATTTTGTAAAATTGTGTTTTTTAGTATTTTAAACTATTAATTCATTACCTTAAAATTTGTAACTTAATGATATCCCAAAGAAAAAGTTAAATGAATTCACGTTTAAACTCTCTAGATCCTACTTTTTATACGTAGGTGAATATGGTTTACTTTTTTATAATGATCTAAATTAGTCGATGTAATCACATATGTAAATATTTTTTTTGTAGTTTGTGAACAAGTTTATCATTTGCAAATGTTTCTAAGGTTTGAAATTATCTAAGAGTAAGATATAAATAAGATCAGAAGGAGATAAAGCTCCGTTGATTTTTTATTTTGATGGAAAGATTGCTCACCGAAAACATCTGAGTCTGACGGGAGTTTAATGACCGAGTCCTATAATTAATTCTCTGATTTGGAATTGCTGTTGGGAGGATAGGGTTTAAGTTGTTAACTACTTTCTAAATACTGTTGTTACGTCCATTACAAAAAATAGTCAATTGTGTGTCGGAATACACACAAAGTTGGATTTCCTAGTGAGATTTCAAAGTATTACCCAAATTCTAGTATCTAGATTTTTTTCACGTTGTTCGAAAAATTAATTAGAGGAAAGTGAGAATTAGAGGAAGTGGATAGATTGTACGTCGGTTTGAAGCTTATATTAGTTTAAAAATGAATAAAACGGATTAAGCACGAGTAGAAGTCGCACTGCAAGTATTCCGTACACATTATGGCACTGAACATTTAAGGATACATAGTGTTATTATCTACAACATTAATTTGTAACGATGTAAATATTCCTACTATACCATAAGACATAAGATCGTGATACATATTTAAAAAAAATTATAAGATCCAGGATAATTGCTACAGTTTTTCTGTAAATTAGATAACATTTGGTTGTTGCTCTTTGCTACAACATATTCTTTCATAACATTTGGTTCAGTAGTATGGAAATAAGGAGAGGAAGGTCACCTTTAATCGCATATTTTTTTAAATATAAAATAAAATAAATGTTGTTCATAACAAGTCCATTTAAGGGTACGTAATATTTCTAAAAATACTTCAAAGGATACCTCACATCATAATTAAAAAAATTAGTTTGTAATTTTATTTAACCTCTCATTAATTCTTATATGAATATTTGAAAAGTTAACTATTACAAAATATTGGTTAATAAATTGCATTTATTAATGACAAATTTCAAGTAAATTTTTAGTTTTAAAAATTTTGTAAACATCTTTTTCTATATACACTATGGTTTCTCGGATGGTCGAAGTGAGTTATTTTTAATATTTCAAGTTTAAGCAATATGTAACATCTATTTTATTGAAACTTAGATTCCTCTTTTCACTGGCTGTTGACTTATGATTTAGCTGGTGTTTAACAAAAATTGTTCAGCAAATATCGTTTAACAGGATGGACAGAATGATGTTCAATAATTTGCCAATTTTTATATGACTAATATATGTGTATATATATATATATATATATATATATATATATATATATATATATATATATATATATATATATATTACATATATAACATATATATGGCATGTAAATTTATTTACCAATTCGTTTGCAAATAGTAGTAAAATACACAATTTATTTGTTTACGGGTTGTTTAGATGTTTCATTGATATCAGACATTAAAGAGTATATCCGTGTCCAATTACGAAGAGTTACTTCAATTATTTTATTATGGTGATATCTAAACCATCATGATGCCTATATGTACAAATCATATAAATTAATCGCTTTAGAGATTAATTTCATTGAAGCGATTCGAATAACGATTCAAGTAATGATTGATGTAATAAGAAATTACTGCGTATATGAAAGAAAAATGAGGACCAAATTAAATTAATGACGGATAATTTACTCGTTTGCGCAATTCTATTAATAAATTATATCCGTGTCCGATTATGAATAGAATTACTTCAGTTATTTGATTATGGACAGAGATTAATTTCATTGAACCGATTCGAATAACGATTCAAGTAATGATTGATGTAATAAAAAATTACTGCGTATATAAAAGGGAAAAATGAGGACCAAACTAAATTAATGACGGACATTTCAGTCGTTTCCGCAGATCTACTAATAAATTAGCGCCTACCAATTAATAGTTATTTTCGTACAAATAAATCATCGTTACTAATTTTACCATTCAACATAAAAGTAGTAACTGGACGTTTACTATTTATACGAAATGTAACATAAATGTCCGTCGTTATTTACAAGGACTCAATTAATTGAATATTACCAGTATATACAAAATTGTTTAGTTACGACTTGATTGGTACGAATTGTTAATTGTTCAGTCATTCGTCACTGTCGATCAACGATTGACTTATGTAATCTATGTAGATATGAAGACAAATAGGTATGTGTGTCATGTACGCAGAATAAATTAATGATGATCAATGATAACTGTAGACCACTTGATTCACTATTTATTCATAATTGCACATTAATTAAAAGGGTATATTCTGATTGGACTGCAAATTGAAGTTGTGTTATAAACACCTTCAATTGAATTTTAAAAATAGAATAAATTCACAGGATCTTAACCCTCCACTTAAATTTAGGTGGGTGTTTAAATAGGCTGTAATTCATTTTTGCAACATTTGAAATTACAATAAAATATGTTTAAATCGTTTTTTAAAACAGAATAATTTCGATGGACCTTAAACCAGCGCTTAAATTTTAGACGTATGTGTTAGGTTTTTATCATTATTGTAACTTTTGAGGCATTATTTTAATATGTACCTTCCAAAAATATTTCTAACTCAATTACTAACAACAGAATAAATTTGTAGGATTTTAACCCTATATTTAAATTTAGGGAGGTGTATAAATAGACCAATATTAATTTTTGCTACATTTGAGATTACAATAAAAATATGTCAAAGTCTTTTTTTTAAAACAGAATAAAATTTTGGAGGATATTAAACTTTGAAAAAAAAAGTTTAGACGTAAATAGGTTTTTGTCATTATTATAACTTTTGAGGCATTTTTAAAAATATATACTTTATTCCAAAAATGATTCTAACTCAGTTTCTAACAACAGAATAAATTCGCAGGATATTAGCCCGATATTTAAAGTTCAGATGAATTTATAAATAGATTGCTGTAAATTGTTTTAACATTTAAGGCATATTTGTTAATATATTTCTTATATTAAAAATACCTCTAAATCATTACCTAACAAGAGAATAAATTCGCAGCAACTTAAATTTGCGTTTAAAATTTAGGTAGATTTAAAAATTTCAAACAAAATTGACTACACAAAGTAGATCAAATAGAAAATATTTATAAGAGTTTTAGACTTTCACAAATGATTTACTAACTTATATTTTAACCTTATTTATTTTTATAGCATAAAGATATAACGACGTGAATAGTATAAACCAAAAATACAGGTGCTTACATAATTCCATAGCCCTCTCCAAGCAGAAAAATGTTTTATTTTCCCTAATTCAAAATAGTCGATTCTTTGACCTAATAAGCGCTCTTAAAGACTTTCAAAATATTAAACTCTTTGAAATTAAATCCCCTTCTATCAAAAAGTCTTATTAACATTAACCGACTATAAAAAGGGGTATTATTTTCATTTTAATAACTGTTATTAAACAATTTGAAATACCTTACAAATTTGTATATATGCTAATCAACATAGTTGGTGATGTTATATTACACAGACATGTCACCAGCACCCTAAAATTGGTGCTTAAAAATATTTTTTTCATTGGATCAATTACTATCCTGAACTATTTATCTTTTATTATAGTTACTACGTGGTGCTAAATAGAGCCATATTTTTTGTTCGTTTTGTATGAGTATAATATCTTTGTCTAGTTACTATCATCTTGCTTCTCAATTCATACCTCTGTTTTCTTACTACATAGATGGATGATCAGAGAAAATTCATGTATAATTTACTAAACACCCTGCCTCATTTAACGAATATTCGTGTAGTTTATTCCTCATAATTATGGAATTATACACGTGTTAAATTGCAAGTTCCGTTCTTTTCTATGTCAGCGTTTTTTAACTCGTAACGTTCTGTACGCTTTGAGCGGGCAGAGTCGACCCGACTTTTTGTGACCAATTTTTGTAGGACGCTTGCAATAAATATATGTTCTATTTTCACTGTTCATAGTAGGTCCGATTATTATCGGTCATCTGCACTTCGCGTTAACCGGATGCTGTTGTCGAGAATCCCTCTTCAATGTCGTTTTTATTTATCTTAATCCCGTTTACGGGATAAACCCTCCTGTCTTGCTCTGTCACTTTTGTTTTTAACCTATTTTGATCCTGCTTATATAGGAAGCATTAATGCTGTTATTATGGCCATTACCTCTTGCAGTTCACCATTTTAATATTTGCGGAATGTCATCGTTCTTTATTCATTGAGAGAAATGGTTTTTACGTCATTAAGACCGTCCTAAATACATTTTAATATTTACACTAAGTTTGTGAATAAATTAACAAATAATACATTCTAACATTTATAAATTATTCTGGTTTAGTTTTTACTAGATTGCAAAATGTTTTATTGTTTAGGATTTTGAAATTAGTGTTCGTTGACTAGAAAAGTCAACAAAGGTAGGTAGGGTTTAGGGTAGTAGGGTTTTATAAAACTGCAATACTAGTACAATGTAGAAAGAATTATCCACCCCTTTTGCCCCATTAATATCATTAAAATAAAGTGTTTTTTAGCTCTATACATTGACCTGTAAACTATATTATTTACAGGTCAACAAGTTTACATCGTCAGGTACGCCATTAATGAAATTAATTCATAAAATATCTTTGATGAAAAATCGCAAAAAGTCTGACAAATAAACTCACACAAAAAAAAAATGTATAAATATATACATATATATATATATATATATATATATATATATATATATATACATATATATATATATACATATATATATATATATATTCAACTCTCAGACAAATATCACATACGTTTACACAATTTTTGGTAATATTGACAAACTGATAGAATTATTCAGCATATTCGCAGAGTATTATTCCACTTTGTATCTTTGAAACTGTTCCTGTTTCGTTGTTTATCGTTGACGCGTTAGATAAAATTTATGCGTCTCCATTCACGATGCTGTACATCACGAACTAGGCACTCGGTGGATTTTAAAGCTGTCTCTGCAAGATTTATGTGTGCGACTAGATACTGCGGCAAGTGCACTCGATTACATGTGGAAGTTGCTTTGTTTTTATTTTTCAATGGTGAGTAAAAAAAAGATATGGAGATTTATCTTTTTCTAATGTGTAGTTTCACAGAGGGATTCACTTTTTCGGTGAACAATTGTATATTTATTTGATTTTATTTGAAATTCATAATAATACCATGAGCTAGAATTGAAATAATTTTTTTTTTATTTGACTCTGATTTCCACGCACGGTTGCACTCGCCACACGCCTTTCAAGAACGTACCAAAACAATTCCTACGAAAATTTTAAGGTTGAGTTGTAAGTAAATGTCTATCCACTTACTTTATGAATCGACTGTGGTAATATGGTAACTATTATCAATCTATTTGCCTTCGTAGTTTCAAAGAGAAATATGAAAATCGTGATTTTGGTTTATGGATACTATTTTGGATTACTATTTATTTTGATGAAGAAAATATGATTTGGTTACAAGTAAATGCTTGTGATATAAATGGTATTTTGCGTTTTTAACGTCCTATATTTATTTTACCAAATGAATAAACTTCCAAATAAATAGACCGGAAATATTGAAAAACCAATTTCTCACATTAAATCAGATTTTTATTAGAAATAATTGAACTGAAAACTTCTTTAGACGTATTATGTGCACTTTTCCTGAACATTGAATAAAATTGAGCCGTCACGCTCGGATCGGTGACGTTGAATCGGTTAAACTCGGTCCTTTCGGTATCGACCAAATTAATTACATTTTAGGCGCGCCATGTTCAGTTTTTATTAAAATTTTATTTGAATATAATTTAATGTAATATGCACATTTTATTGTATTTTAAAATAATAATCTTGCATTGTTCCTGATTCATCGAAGTAATGTCCTTCATATAACACCAGTGAAGTTAAAATATATGTATATATATATATATATATATATATATATATATATATAAGTTTTCATTTCTATCACTTGTCATAGGCACATACTAGACATTTCTTTTATCCCTAAATTAGTCTGTTGTAAACTATTCCAATGCTTACTGTTAGTTGATGCGAAAATATGGCTTTTGATGTTCTGTATTCAAATTCCTAGATGTTCTACATATTTAAGTATATTTAATGAATGGATATGCTAATAATTAACTAAATTAAATTACCTCTTCTAATTTTACGCTTCATCCCTTAAAATGCAACCGACCTATTTAAAACTTAAAGCGATCATATTTGTTTATTAATTTATACACAAAAAGACTATAGATAATGACGACGGAGGCTTTCGTTTCTGTACATTTACCTACTACTCTGTCAAGCAGGCTTACTGGTTAATTAAATTAGATCATTGTCTTAATTGTTATTCGCCTAAAAATTCTCATAAATGTCTGTTATTATGTACATATATATTCTGTCATATGTGGTTATTAGTATTGATTATTTAAACCAAATTTCATATGATGTTCTTAAGCAAAATACTTTAATTGTTAGATTTTCTTTAAAACCCTCTCTTATTCGTGATATTTCAGAAAATTTATCCCACTTCAAACTGAAGTACATGTGTGTCAAATTAAAATTGTCTATTTGGAACTAACTAAATTACTCGAACTCCTACTAGTTAACATAATTCTATACATACTATAGTAACTGTAGAGTTAAGATTTTAATGTAATTTTCTTAAAAATTATTTTAATTCTGCATGTATCTTGTCTAAATTCCAACGCTTATTTGCTAAAGGCATTAAATGAACTTATGAGACACAGATGTAGATATTTTAAAATTTTTGGTGAATTATTTACCCTATATGTTACTAAATTATGGATTCAGCTAATTATACATGTGTATTGTGCTTCTACTGGTTACTTTTCAAAGACTGCATAAGGCATATTATTTAATATAATATAGGTAAGTATCTTCTTTATCTCGTTTTTTATTATTACGCTATACAAACTCTAATCATGGAATTAATATGAATTATTAAGATTTGCTTTCATGGCCATAAAGTCTGTACCCATGTATTTAGCTTTCAAAGTTTTTTATTTAGGATTTGTATATTTATTGTAGAGCAAATATATCCACAAGTGTAAGAATTATAGAAATATAAATTTAGTATTTTCATCTACGTGCAATAAATAGTACTATTGCATAATATTAGACTACATGGCCCGTGCGAATAATTCTAAAGTCACCAAAGGACAATATAATGTCCAAATAAGTATTTTATTTTGTATCATTGTAAAAAAAATGTATTCTTATGTACAACATGTTTTATTATAAAACATTAAAAAAGCAGATACTTGACAATCTTACATATGTTTTTTTTTAACTTAATTACTATTTGAACGACTGTTGTGTGATTACTGATTGAACGAGTATCATTCGTGTTAGTTAAACAGATTGTCAATAGATGGCACTATTTACAATACAACCACTTTTGAAAAATAATACACAGATAATTAAAAAACTAAAAAAAATAATTTTGAATTGTCATTTGTAATTGTAATTGTTCATTTGTCATTGTCATTAGAGGTGAAAATTGTCTTCAAAATGATAGCTCATCCATTGGTTTTGATAAAGTATTAAGTGAGATATGGCGTATCGACAAAAATACGTTCACAAAATAATAAATAGAGATACAAATATGTTTGCCATTTGATTTGTTGTAGATTCTTCAACTAGAAAGCCAAGTCTTTTTGAAGGCACTAAGCATTTGAGAGATTTATAGTTTTACTAGCTTTTGCACACGCTTTAGTTCACGTGGATTGTATATTACGGCGCCGCGATTTATATGCAGATTTTCGGGTTTCAAGGTACGTGAACGAAATATTCTATAAACAGATAGGGGCATATATTATTGATATGTTGTGATTCTAAATTATTATTATTGAGTAAAAAGTACCGAGTTTCATTTCATTAAAGTGATGCTATTTCTTGAGATAAAAAGCGGGTAGTTGTTAATTAGGATCATGAATTTTGTCTATATAAAATTTTATGACTTGTTTAGTAGTGTAAATGTAATTAGATAACTAATATCCAAATACGCTTTTCATAATATTTATTGGACCAGGCGAGCTAATTTGCTTATGTGTTGTTATGCTATAAGAATCACACGTATATTAAATATCCTTGCGATTTATTCCTTGGTTAAAATATTTTTGGTTACAGACTAATAAATTAATTTTCGGATATTTAACATTAGTTGCATGTCGATTCTAGACTTCCAGAACGTTTAAGCTTTCCTTTTCAATTTTATTCCAAAGTATTTTAATACGAAAAATATTTTTTGTCTAATGTGGCTAAAAATAAATTTTAAAAAAATCCGTCGCCACGTCTATATGACTTTCTGTGTAGTTATTGAATGGAGTTTGTTCCTGTAAATTAATTCACGAAAAATGTTTAACTGTACCGTTTATGAGCATTTTTTTTTTAAATTACCCGATCTGTGACGACAGATGTGGATGAGGTTGGAAAAAAGTATTCGTCAGAGAGGTCTCATGGCGTGTGCTGTTAAAATTATTAGGATACAAGGATGCAATGTATGGCAACAATTTTTCTCAAAATAAATTATAATAAAGTCAATTTTCACTCTATTGTAATTTTTTTGAGTGTATATACTATTTCATATGTGTACATATTGCGGAAAATCCATGAAAATGTTTTATTTCTGAAAAAAACATAAATTTTCGACTCTATGTCCTAGTGCTTATTATACTAAACTGTTTTAACCTTTATCAAATAAAATTTTATAATGATCTTCTTCCATTTATTCAGATCAAATTTTAAAGATGTGACGTTGATTGACCGGACGCGCGAAAAGTTTTTGAAGAGAAGTTTTTTGCGAGAAGTATCAGTACGAAGTCGTAGCGATAATGTCGGAAAATTATGGTTTTATTTCCATACTTATAATGGAATGTAAAGATATTATCGTTTATAACAAGCAATTTGTGTTTTTATCATTTTTATATCTATACTAGCTTTTCGACCGCGGTCTCTTCACCCCTTATGAGCTGAATATCAAAAAGTGCTAAATACTTTTGATATATTTGTCTTGAAAAGCATTAATACAAATATGAAGTAAAAATTACCATTACCATACCCCTTTTCAACCCCTTAGTGATCGAATGCCGGAAAAGGCATAAATACTAATGGATAATATTTGTATTGAAAAGCATTGATATATATTTTTATGTAAAAATTACCCTTACAATTTTTCTTATGTCAATTTAGCAACCATTTTTTCATCCCGTTTGGGGTGGAATATTAAAAAAATTGTTAAATAATTAATAAAAAATCAAACAAAAAAATAAATAATTGGATAATTGCTTATTTATTTCCAGCACTTTGAAATGGCTTTTTTTATTAAATTAATTAGTTGCCTTACCAGGAGTATTATTTCATTTCAAAGCAGAAAAAACACTGATAAATTCGCTTTTATAGAGTGCAATTTTACTCCACGGTCCTCTTAAATATATGGGTATATGGGGAGAGTGTTAAAGAAAGGTGAGAATATAATAATTTCAAGATGTTTCGTGTCTTTCGACGGGCTCCGCAAGCCATTTTAAAAACCACTTACAAACATTTTATGTGGAATTTACTGCGCCCGCATTACCATGTGCGTGACAATTTGCTATCCACCTTGCTTTTATACGTCTTTATTATTAAATTCGGCTCTAAATTACCCAAATTAGTCGTGTACGCGAAAATAATATGCCGCATCGCTGTTTTAGTGCTAGAAGGTTAAATCTCCAAAACATCAGTTTGAGTTTTAAAATTTCTGAAAAAGATTCTTAGTTCGAAAAGTACGAAAGTTTACACATAAAGATATTGAAAAAATAATTTACGTTTATTTCCTTCTACATTCCATCTATGGTTTTTGCCCTATTTTTTATTTGGTAAAGTTCGTCGCTGATGCTTATATTTCTGATTTGGTTTAGAAATGTTTACACAAGTGTCTAGATTTTTTTTTTATTTCAAACTGCCATTTCTTTAAACATTCAATTCTTTGTTATGATTGTTGTGTCTTTGATGTACACCGAGGCTGTCCACCTTCTTTTCAGAGTCTACTTAAATGTAAAAATTGCTCAAGTGGTAATGGATTGGGCGTAGTGTAGGATTTCGTGGTAAGTACGGTTATATGCGTATCTAGACTTTTCAGTCAGGAGTTAAATATATTCCCATATGGGATGATGGTAATTAAAAAAGTAGTAATGTAATTTAACTTCATAAGTTCAATTTTAAACGTCTAAAGTGCCGTCGATTTTACCCGCATACTAAATTATTCTTATTTTCTTTTCGGTATTTCACACGTACGTACACAAGGGTAACGTACGGTGCACTGTTCTCTTTAGGTAGTAATGAATTAGTATACATTTCAAAATAAACAGCTAGTTTCGCAGTTGACTTAAGTCATTCCTACAAATGACTTTTCACAGACCCAAATACATAAGTTGGTTGAATATTACTCGTAAACTAATATAGGCTACATGTGATCATTTTTATTAAACGACTTCAAAACAGGAGGAGGTTCTCAATTCGTCGGAATCTTTTTTTGTTATGTATGTTCAGCGATAATTATCTAGTGAACCGATTTATATGATTTGAAAGAGGGTGCTATAGATGTGGTCCCATATAAATATGATGATGATCTGATGATGAGGATGGAAGTGAACGATGGAACTCCTTAACGAATGGTAGTAAATCAACTGTGATTCAAGATATTTGCTACAGGTAGTTGTTATTTTGTAAAATAACTACACCACTTATCAGGTCAGGGTCTGATGATAAGTTCTGGGTATAAACAATGGAACTCCTTAATAGATATTAGTAAATCAACCGTGATTTAATATATTTGCTACTAGTAGTTATTACTTTGCATAATAACTATACCGCTGAGCAGGTCAGGGTCAGATGATGAGTTTTAAAGATGAAGAATGGAACTCCTTAACGAATGGTAGAAAATTGAAAGTGATTCAAAATATTTGCTACTGGTAGTTGTTACTTTGCAAAATAACTACACTATCGATCATGTCAGAGTCTGATGATGTGTTCTGGAGATAATCAATAGAACTCCTTATCGGATGGTAGTAAATCAAACGTAATTCAAGATACTTACTACTAGTAATTTTTACTTTGCAAAATAACTGCACCATCGACTAGGTCAGTGTATGATGATGAGTTCTAAAGGTGATTATTGTAACTCCTTAACCATTTGGGTAGTAAATCTCTCATGATTCAATATATATACTACTGGTTAGTTGTCTTCGCTTATTACTTTGCAAAATCTGATATTGGATATAGAGAACGGAACTCTTCATGTGGTTGGTTTAAATTTGCAAAATTTGGTATTGGACTTCGTACATGGAGAATAGAACTCCTCAATGGCTAACAGATAACCATTATAAAACTTTACATCTGTTTAAGTTGATCGACAGTGCTGGCATGGGCTTCAAAAATAAGTAACTTAGTTATTTATTGCAAATAAGTATGTATCTATTTTGAGTTAATTATTTTTCACTTTTTAGTACCTACCTTTTTTGAAGTCAGCTTTTAAAAGATATTTTATTTTCATTACTTTATACATATTAAATATTGTAAATTCTCACATATTTAAAATAAGGGTTAAACTGGTAGGGGGCGGTAATATGCAACTCTAACGAAAATTGTCAATTTAAAGCTTAATATTTCGTATGCGGATACTATTCAACGATATTTATAACTATTCAACGATACCCTACACAATGGGGTTTTGCAATTAAAGAAATAACTCACATTTACATGCAGGGGCGGTACCCTAAAATGTTTTTGAAAGGTTTTATATCGTAACTTTAGCGAAACAAAATCTTTCAAAGAAATTTCATTATAGTGGAAAATATTTATAATCATGCTCATAAATCAACGAGTAAAATGGCTGTGACATATAGAGGGTCAGATAGACAGACACGGTGAAACTAAAAGAGATTCTAGTTTGGCTACTGGATCCCAAAAAGATAAACTTCGTTTCCCGTCAGTTTTAGTACTTGTAAAAAGTCTTACGAATATAATTCTTATTTTTAAACCATTTTACACACAAATTTGAAATTGATATACGAGTGTAAGGAGTCAATTAACATACAAGTTAATTAATATACCAAAAGTCGAATAAAATAAACAAAACAAAAGGAACTTTAGAAAGAAATAAAAATAAAATGAAACACTTGTCTTATGTTCAACGTTAAGATACTGAGAAGTAAATATTTAATGACAAGACTGGGATTAAATTTCGATTACGAGATGTGAATGAAAATGAAAAAAACCTTTTCGTTGCTGAAAAACTAAGTATCGGAAACAGGGCGCACAGGATTCATAATACCTTTAAGAATATTTTTATAATTTATTTTTAAATCGTACATTCAAATGTATTTAGAACATTGTGCATCCATTAGCTACCCTTAATTTGTAAATATTTTGTTTTTAATTTAAAATTTTAGATCCCAAGCAGGGATTCTATCATTAAACTCCGAGTTCCAACTCCTCACTTCTCATGCTCTGGAAGTATTGCCAGTTTCAATTGTAAGACTTGAGGACTTACTGTTTTTAAATTAGTATTTTAAATTTTGAGCCTATCATTGTACTCTGGGTTCCAATTCCTCAGTCTTGATACTGCGGGGTACTGCTTATCTAAACGGTGAGACTTGAGGATCCGCTATTTTTAAATTAGCATTTTGAGGTTTAAACAGAGATTCTGTCATTGAACTCAGGGTTTCAGCTCCTCAATTTTGATATAGTAAACTTAATGATTTGTGGTCTTTAAGTTAATATTTAGGGTTTCAAGCGGAAACTTTGTCATTGACCTCTGTATACCGATTCCACGTCTGATGCTTCAGTGGTACGACTTATTTTGAGTGTGTTAACTCATATTCCTGGCGTTGTTCAACCAATTTGGATGATTCCTTTTGTCAATGGCTCCTGTGTTGTGTTTTAAAAAATGACTAGAAATTTACCATTGAAATTAAAGTAAATCATAAAATTCCTCAACAACGAATAGCACAGGTGATCGAGCTTGGATAATATGGATATAATAATAATCTAATAAAAAAGTTTATAAATTTTTGACAGAACTATGGGCGGCATAAATCTGTCTTTTAGTAAACTCAAGATACAATGATAGAGCCGAAATTTAATAACAGTTACTTTTCCCTGGTGAAGTGTTAACACATCGAGTTTGGAATAGTTTCATTTGTCTTGACATAATTAATAAAATAATGAACTGAATATTTAGAGAAGTATACACATGTACATACAAAGATATGAAGCAATTAGAATATTAGAAATCAGATAGGTGGTATTTACAGGCATATTAAAGCTTGAAACACTGAGTACAGCGAAGCCAAAAGAGGAAACGTGATTACGATCATATAGCGTATATGTATGTTAGTATGTGTGTACACAGACATGTATGTATATAGATATATATGAATATATTTAGGTATATCGAAAACCGCAAACGTCTCTTATGATTACAATAGATAAGATTTTACTAACATTGAATTTACGGTCAGTTTGTGACGTTCTGGGTAAACGTGACGTTCTGGGTAACATAAAATACTATAGGGAACACAAATGGTAAAATAAACCTTTTTTTGGAACAATTTGAACTAAAACCCAGTAACCACTGAATAAATAATGCACTAAAAAGTATAAAAAATGAAAATAAAAATATTTGTGGGAACTTTGCGGTACAATTTCGTGTCCAAACATAATTACATTTCCAAAATATTGGGAAGTTAAATCTGGCTCTCACAATATATGTAGTTGTGAATATACTTGAGAGAGAAAGAGAAGCGTCGGTTTATATAAAAATAGACTTTAAAAACATTCTAGGAAACGTTTTTTTTTCAGAATTAGATTGAGATGTTATAAACAGTAAGAAAAATGGAAAGAAAAGTGTTTTAAGGAAGAAAATAAGATTAAGATATAATTCAAAAGAGCTATTGAGTTCCACTAGATTTGTTATTATTATTATTATATACCAATAATAAGCTATATAAAGTACACACAAAAATATATATACGTAAATCATCACTTTAATAAATTTTCACAAAAGTTGAATTGTGCCAGTTTTATACTGCGCCAACGCCTCGTGCGCTACGGTCGTGACGTCGTTCGCGTGAAGAACGAATGGATTGCGCTACGAACGTTTAAGTAGATTTGCGGGTCACGTTTGGTAAGTGCTCCACTTTAACTCGAAATCCCGTCTTATAACGCGACGAAATATTAATTATTTTACTTAGCCAACAATATGCACGGTCGTAGCCACAAAAGTTGCGAATAACTGTGTCGCTAAGAAGACAACAACGAAATAACGGGCGCAAAGTTTTTGCCGCAAATGTGTAATATAATATACGAAGTGAGAAAAGTCCTGAACGTAATAAAAAAATATAAGATATAGTTCGTTTCAGTTATCTTTATTGATTATCAACTGTGACCAGAATTTTGTTCGTCTGGATTTTTGGATTTGTATCGACATGTCATTTAAAGAAAGTCGATATATTTTTTTCTATATTTGTACTGTGAGACATTACTTCCTGCCAAATTTAACGATTCTAGGTAAAACGGGATGCCTTTAGTATAATATAAATAGGTTTTGATTTATTTGCGCGTGTGAAAATATGCCGCGTAAATGGCCATATTGAAGGGTTATTCTTGATTGCGTTGATTTAGAAACTAGATTTTTCTACAGCTCCAAGGGAAGGTAAACTATTTGATAAAATAAATTAGTTTACGGTCGCGAAGTCGCGAAGTCGATAAGTAAGCGAGTCGAACTAAAAAGAAAAACGATTAGAAATAATCAGAATAGAGACCAAAATCTCGTGTTTTAACGTGCATCAAACATATTTAAATGAAACAAATTTCAGGTTAGTTCTTTGTTTCTCTATTTTGAAATCAGTTTTGCATCAAATGTTTCGAATACGCAAGATCCCAAGAAATCATGAATGTCTTCCAAAAATATTTTACATATAATATTTCAAACCTGATTAGTACAGTTGGGAAATCAATTCTGCTTCTGCATTGATTACCTCCACACAGAAATAGTATTTTGTATGATAATAAATTCCACATATGATTTCAATCTACAACATTTTGAGTCTCACAAAGTTTTTTATTAAATTTACTTCATTTTGTTAATTTTTTATTGATTAACAATAAGTTTGAAATTCGAATAACATTATTGAATTACAGCGATAATCAGTATGAGAGTTAATCATATTTGTGTTAATAACTTAAACATCTAACAAAAAGAACTTTCTATCAAGAATGGGAAACGTGTTAATTACGAGTAGAACTTACTTTATGAAGGTTTCATGTGTATTCATATCTTAACATTTAATGGAAGGTGTATAGTTTTTCTATTAAACTGTTTATCATAGAAATTGTAAATATAATGCTTAGTATATCGTTTACGGACGTAAAGCCATCGCGAATTTTCCTAAAACTGAAATTTAGAATCATTGCCATAGTTTCCGATAAACGGCTAGTGATGCTGTTTTTTTTCATAATTTTGACTTAGGAAGGAACATATTTTGGTCATTTTCAATAATAACTCTAAAGCTATCATTTTTTTTTAAATATTTCAAAAAATCGTATTGGAATATTCTCTTCTTTCCATTGATTCTCCATAAGGCACAAGAAAAACTGTTTTTGAATATTAATTTAAATACATGCGTTAATATGTTTATGACTGTGTCGAAATTCAACTTTCTATATCAAATGGTTTCCGAGGAGCGGCTGTGATAGACAAATAGGCGAACAGTAAGTGAATGATCATAAAAGAGTTTCGTTTTTTTTATTTTTGAGGCAGGGTAACATACTATTTATTTGTTTTTTGGTCGTATTTATGTGTGTATATCTAAACCCCCTAATTCCGCCGTGTCTTTCATCTGTGCAATCGACTTGACCAATTTAATTCTTAGGAGCAAACGCTTTTATTACGTATATCCATGTGTATTAAAAAAAGGAATAGGGAAATTACAAACAACTTTAGTCCCCTAACACGAAAAACAACTCAACTATAATAAAATAGAAACCAAACTGGAATTAAATCCATATTTACATGTTTATAAAATAATTGCTCCTACATGTGTTACAAACTTTTTAGTTACATTTTAAAGTTCTATGCATGAAATAACAATATCTCAATATATTTCATACATTGAGATATTATAATATTTCATACATTTTATATATGAAATAATAATATCTCAATTGATAGCAACAATATTATTTGTAACTATCATAAGTACATATAAAAATATTAATTTGGTTGTTTTAAAATTTGTCGTTTTATAAAATGCGATATATTTTTCTGAATTAATCTTTTAAAGTCCTTCCACTTGATAATCACTTTGTGGTTTTTGAAAAAAATTTTCTTGCAAATTATTAAATGGCGCTCTATGGTCGCCAAATTTAATATCTAAAAAATATGATTGGAAGAAAAATATGATGCCTTATTTGTATAAAACAGTTTAATGGTTCATGAGTTATGGTGGAATGTACGAAATCTGTCAGCAAAAATGCATTTATATGGTTTACATCTACATATATAAATCAGACTAAATGCATAAACCTTTTGTATTCATCGTAGTAGTAAACAAGTATAAAAATAGTAAAACAAGGATTGTAAGGTGCCGCCAGATCTGGCAACGTCCCGTTGGACGTTAATTTTCCTATGTCCGTGATGCGGGGGCAAAATTACAAATATAGTAACTTTGAGCCTTATAGAAAATGTACCTGTGTGACAAAAAACAATAGTCGTTTAACATATGGCAACACTAAACTAATGTAGAAAAGACATATGGCCATTTGTTTTTGTCAGCGACACGTCTGTATTTTTCCTATGTCAGTATTCTGAAGCTTTTGCATTTTTTGTAAGAATTATTAGTATGCACATTTTTGGTACCATACTGTAATGATTATGAAATGCTCAGGAAGTAAAATAATTCTATTAAGTTCAAAAAATAACAAAGTCTGTGCCGGATTCAATAGTACTCGCCATGTTATCACTGAGTATGTTTTTAAAATCGTATTTATTTACTAAGTTAAGTAAGTTTGTTATCTCCTAATTTTCATTTTAACGTCTAAATAACGCCCTTAGACCTGAAAAGTTATTTGTCACTATCGTTACCTCAAAGTTTAAATTTTTAAAAAGCCATAAAAATAACCTGCAGTAAGTACATATTTCCATGAATTTTATTTTATTCAAGAACGAATCACATTAAATTAAGTCAGCGAGTTTAAGTCTGTTTAACATTAGATAGTGAATAGATTAGAGTAGATTAAACTAGATTAAATAAGAAAGACAATTTTTAATTTCACCTAGTTCTATTTTTTGTCGCATTTACGCAGTTGGTAATTAATGTGGTAATTAGTTATGGTTGTAATTTGGCATCTGTAATATTTTTGATAATATCAATTTATTCATATAATAAAAGGAGGACGGTGTTTATACGCGTATCACACAAAACCCTGTAAATTAATTTTAAAGAAATTATAATCAATATCTGCAATAGTTCACGTTACATACTCTTAGAAGTTGAGCGTGTCATTAATTAATTTTAGCTAGCTTAATCAATGGAGATATTTGTTTCTTTTGTGAACGATCGTCAAGATCTTGGTACATTAAAACGGTTTCTCTCAAATTTCCTACCTGATGACTGTTTAGTTTGACTAAATGCTATATTTTTTAAAATTAATAACACGCATAAGTTAGTAACAATATAATTACCATTTATCGGATAATATCATTACTATTTAACATTTTCTCTCCGATCAGAGGGAAAAAAATTCAAGTTCTAGAAATGTGTAATATAGCACAACTTTCTTCTTTTAAAAAACTCAAAATTATATCTTTTTCTGTCTCTGAATGAAATTTCTCTCCAAGTTATAGACCAACGATTTGGACGCTAAGAACTTATGCTCTATGTTTTAAGAGCATTCTGAAAATTACACATCCCGTGGGTGTGTGTTATTGTCGTCTAGTGTGTCAGCCCCAAGTTTTGACTATGATAGTAGTTATATCTCAGGTAATTTTACAAGTCGTAAATTTGTTATGTAGGTTTCTGAAAAGAAAGGGTCATTCTGTGAAAAAGTTACCATTTTGTAATTTACTAAAATTATTCACTATAATTTCAATCTGCCTTCGAAAAACGATATGTATGTTCGTCTGTTATTCTGTGTGTATATATATATATATATATATATATATATATATATATATATATATATATATATATATGTATATATATATATATATATATATATATATATAAATATATATATATATATATATACACTTGCTCATGTGTGTTTTAGGATACGCCACTTGCCGCAATTGTTGACCTATTTTGGTGACTATTTTTTTCTGTCAATAGGTTAGCTATAAGAACAGAAATGTATCGCTTAGTCGAATGGTTAAATTTTTATAAACGATATTATACAAAACTTCTTTTTTCATGCTTGGTCATTGTTCTCCACCTCCATGTGTGGCTCTTCTTACTCCTTCTCTTTGCTACCTGTTGCGTTTAATTTTGTAAACTTTAAATTTTTTTAAAAGCTTTTAATTATGAATAAAATTAAACATTTTTAAAAACGTGGGTGCTAATTATGTTTTTTATTTATTTCTGATTATTGGTTTTAATTAACTAATGTCGCTGTTGTAGAAGAAATTATTCGATATTGAGTGCTTTAAATTGTGTATAACGATAGGAATAAGGAGAAGGAAGAAGTAAAACAAGTAAGGTTAATATGACTACTTTAATGAACAGGAATGGAGGGATTATAGTATAAATACAATTAAAAGAGATGAGTTTTACAAAGGGCCTTTCAGAGCTTATATGGATGGTATATTTTTATTGATGATATGTTGTGAATTTCAAAAATTTATCGGTATAAATACAGTAGCTATATTTATGTAAATAAGAATGAACTACGTTTACAAGTAAGGAGTCATAAGCAGATAAGCCAATGGATTTAGCACAGAGAATATTAAAAAGTAGCGTAAAGCGCTTTACTCACCATACATCTTGTATAAACAACAGAGAGAGAGAAACGCCGCTATAAAAAACAAATATAAACTAAGCAAGCTCTCTCTCTCTGCTGCTCGTTCAATATGGTTGGTGGGTAAAGCGTTTAAGAAAACGAATATTGCATGGATCTTAAATAAATATATTTTATCCCAGTTGATATTATAAATGTGAAAGTTTCTTTTTTAATTATTTTTATTTCTTGAATCGATCCAACTTAAATAATTTTGCACAGTGATAGAGCAGATTTATATGCAGAGTAGATCTTATTTCCAGAAACATGCAATTCCTTAAGGAATGACAAAAAACCTTTTTTCCTAGATGGTGCTCTAGCTTTGATTATGTAACTAACTTCTATATTAAAATGTAATTAATGATACTTTCATATTTTTGCTATACGTCTCTAATCGTTGCAAAATATTATCTATGAAATATCAAATCTGGTCATAAATTAATTTTTGCCAGTAGGAAGTCTCGGGTAACAGTTAATTTGTCATATATCTTTATGTACACTTTCGTTTTTAATGAATTTTCTCTAAGAACATAGGCTATTGAGATCGCTTTGACATAGGAAATTTAAAAAAATTTCACTATATAATATCTCCATCGATCATGTATACTGGAAGTAGAAAAAGTACTATTTCTAAAAATTACCGTAAAAATTTCGATTGCGTGTGTGTGTGTGTGCGTGCGTGTGTGTGTGTGCGCGCATCAGTGTACGCGGGAGCGCCCGTGTGTGCGCGGGTGCGCGCGTGTGCACGCGTTTATGCGCGTGTGTGCGTATGTGCGCGCGTGAATGCGCGTGTGTGCGCGTGTGTATGCGTGTGTGTGCGTGTGTGTGCGTGCGTGGGCGTGCGTGTGCATGAGTGTGCATGCGTGTGTGTGTGCGTGTGTGTGCGTGTGTGTGCGTGTGTGTGTGTACAGACAAAACTGCCATGATGACAGAGAGCACAATTTTTGAGGACCACTTTACTAAAAGAAAGCTCTTGGATAGTTGTACGCCGTTATTTAAAATCGGCAAAATCGGACCACGGTGTCCAATTTTGATTTAGAAAAATTTAAATAAATTCACAATGTTTCTATTCTTCCTCAGATCTGCCAATAAATAGTTCGCTACGGTTAATGGTTATCGGGAAACCGGTACTCAAACAGAGCGCTGTTGGAAAATAACGCGGACAAACGTTGCGAAACCGCGCTATGAACCCACAATTCCGCGTGCCGCCTTTTTGCAGTGAGTGCTTTAACGAATTTATTAAAATCTGTTTTAATTTTTCTGGAACCTCAAGGTTTTAAATGAACGGTAACCACAATACGGATATACCCATATTCTTTATAGTGTATTTAGGTAAAAAGCATTGTCATGTCAAGGAAGTCAACGGGAAAAGTAAAATACTTTCTCTATGCCATTTTGCTAATTAGGTGATAAAAACAAAACGGTTGTCGAAGATTGATTACTCGTTGTAGGCCGGGTTTCGATAAAAAACTTCATTATGAATAAAACTTGTGACGGACGTAATTTAAGTTTATAAATCACTTTCGTCCGACAAAAAACAAGAGCTGAAAAAAGTTCGAAATAATTTACTGGTTTGCATTTAAGGAAATCTCCTGTCATTATTGGTTGGGGATTATTAACATAAAGGGGAATTTCCACCGAAGCTGTTGGACATTTGGTTACAAACAAGTTGGAGGGTATCGTCAATATTAAACCACGTGAATGGCGCAGAGTAAATATTTTGATAAACTGTGCCCACAAAATCAATGATTCGGTTTTGAATAACATGTTTTTGGGTTATAAACAGATTTGATTTTGGGCGACCGGTTATTCCGTATATACGTGTGTGCATGTGGTCGCGTGTGCTGGAATATATACAAATTCAAACATAACATTTTATTTTACGATGCAAATGGCAAAGTAGAATTAAAATACGTTAATTAGTTTTGTAACAGTTAATAGGATAAAGCAATTTGAGAAAACTTTTAGACACATGTAATACACGCGCACTTGGTACACTAGAATTCATTGATCTTTGGTCACTGGGGTAAAATAAGAAATATAATAGTATATTCCAAATTCGTTGCTGTGAATGGGTTTTCAGGTTTTTTTTACAATTTCATTGCGAATCTCTTCCTGACTTGCTTGCTACTTATTTTTATAAAGCGTGGGAAACATCGAATTGCACTTGAAAAGTAAGGAAAACTTAAGTAAATTTCCGTTATATATTTAAGACATTCAATTCCAGTATGCTTAGATAGGTAACATAATAGATATTCCCCTATAGGTGAGTGCGGAATCGGGAAGGACGACTTTAATTACCTTATGCTTAGATAGGTAACATAATAGATATTCCCCTATAGGTGAGTGCGGAATCGGGAAGGACGACTTTAATTACCTCTTATTGGACCAACTCCTGGTTTTAATTATTTATTTAATTGCTTACTTTATAAAATAAAAGTACTCTCTCAATGGAAATTACCAAAATAATAAAAGTTTTTTATTCTTTTTCTCAAGAGTTAGGCCTCCAGAAATTTGTATTCATTCGGACATTTCTAATCGAGCTAATGAATTAAATTTAAAACACATCAAATATATGTAATTAAAACCATGGGTTTTATTATTTTTGTTTACCTTGTTTATGATGTGGAAAGAATTGTAAGATTTTCAGGTTAGATAATGAATCGAAACAATTTAAAAGCCAAAATAAATTAGATTTAAGAGTAAAATACTGTCTATAATGTTATTTCTATTAAGAATGCAACTGGCAATACTATTTTCAGCACACACTAAATATAACGTACATAGCGGGTAAACCATTTTACTTTCGTTTTCTAACATGCATAAAGATTTTGCACAAATCTATTTGCACAAAACATATGATGTAACTAATGAAACAACATACACTAAATGTAACATATATAGTGGGTAAACCATTTTATATTGGTATTATAACATGCATTAAGATTTTGCACAAATATATTCGCACGAACATCTGATGTAATTAATGAAACAGTATACACTAAATGTAACATATATGGTGGGTAAACTATTTTATATTGGTATTCTAACATGCATTAAGATTTTGCACAAATATATTCGCACAAACATATGATGTAACTAATGAAACAGCATACACTAAATGTAACATATATAGTGGGTAAACCATTTTATATCAGTATTCTGACATACATTAAGATTTTGCACAAATATATTCGTACAAACATCTGATGTAACTAATGAAATTTTTGAACACCATTGGAAAGAATTTTTGAGCTGGGTCAAAATTCGACTTTAGAATAATTCAATCAGAGTAAAGACGCGGAACGCTGCAAAAACTTGGTCACATTCTTGGGCAAATAATAATCATTAAGCACATCGAGGGTGGCGGTGGCTTCAGCACTGCTCGAAGCTATTAATCAATTTAATGTCTGTAATGCCGGTGGTAAGATTTATCACTTTTCAATTGTTGGAGACCGCGAGAAAATTTCGTCCGAATGGTGCCTCGTTATTCACGTCGAGACGAGCGATGGTGGGGCGTATGGCGCTCTTGGGAAGTTGGCGAGAGACGTGACGGCGACAAAGTCCTAGAGAAACGTCACAAATTTATATTTAGGATGACGATGCCGTGCTGGTAAATTTTGTGATTGCTTTTTATTACCTATAGAATCTAGAATTTTTCATTGTACGGATCAAAATAAAAAAAAAATTATGATAATTTGACAAGTTGTTTGCTAAGGTATAATATATTATCTTTACTGTTTCACGTTATTAAATATTACCCAGATCTCCATTACTGATTTTAGGTTCTGTACGATCAACCTTTTTTAAATAAGCATTGCTGAATTTCCATAAGCTAAAACTTTAAATATACAGAAATGGGCACTGGAATTTTATAAAACACAGTTTACAGTCGCAGCCGTTAATTTTAAGTAGTTTGGTTTAAGTTCCATTATGTAATAAATTAGTTTAAAAAATATATATATTGTGTAAGTTCATAATTCGCCACGCAAAATTTGTTACTTTTGGTCTCCTTTGGCTTTTTAATTCTGGTGTTTTTATTTTTAAGATTAAAATAATATCTGTATAAAACATTAAATATTCCTAAACAGGCGTCCAATTCTTATCTGAAAACGGAAGTGTTAAATCTAATCGGGACTGAGATACTTGAGACAAATAAGGCCTACGTACTAATAAGTTATATACATACAAAAATTGAAAAGAATAAACCCAACTTCAAAAATACTTTACACACACATAAATGCCCTATAACCTGACCGAATGCGCGAGCAAGTGTGTAAAGTATTTCCGAAGTTGGCTTTATTCTTCTTAACTTTTGGGTGTATAAACCTTATTAGAACATAGGCCTTATTTGTCTAAAGTAAGTATCTAAGTATTTTTGTTAACAAGAAGATGTTCATTTACCCTGCTAAGAATCATTCTTTGATGCAAATTTGTACTTTGATTTACATCAATACTACGGCAAGAATCTCGGTTCGTATCAATATTGAAAATTAAATAAAAATCTAATTATACTTTAAAATATTTGCAGATTATGGGTCAAACCCAATAAATAGAAAAGTAAGGAAAAGAATTCACACATATTATTTTTAAACAGACGATAAATTCGTAAAAATTTAAGTTACATATTACTACTTCGTTTACATATTTTCCTTTCATTACCAGTGATAATTTAATTCTTTGATGCAAATTTGTACTTTGATTTACATCAATACTACGGCAAGAATCTTGTTCGTATTAATAATGAAAATTAAATAAAAATCTAATTATACTTTAAAATATTTGCAGATTATGGGTCAAACCCAATAAATAGAAAAGTAAGGAAAATAATTCACACATATTATTTTTAAACAGACGATAAATTCGTAAAAAATTAAGTTACTTATCACTACTTCGTTGACTTATTTTCCTTTCATTACCAGTGCTAATTTAATATTACGTTGGACAGTGTTAAAAATTAAATAAAGTACCTAACCCTAGTAAAAAACCTGGACACGAATGCACGCTGCCTATAACGAGGTCAATTGCTAAGATCAAGATTATTTAAATGGCGACTTCAAATAACTACGTATATAATATCGCTGTAACCATTTCGTGGGCTTGTTTTTGCTGTGGAAAAATAAAAAGTAATTCTTATTGGTTAAATAGTATGAACGTTGCCGTTATATTTATATAAAAATCGCGTGTCAAATGTGGTTTGCGTGTATTATTTTACGATCGTCCCATTTTTACTGGTTTGTTAGGTATGCTTGGCCAAAGCACGCTTGGTCAAAACAAGCTTTACTTTAAGTGGGAGTTGTTGGTAGTCATAATTTATAAAATTGAAACGAGTCGATGGACACGTGCGTGAGGCTGAAGTTGAAAATATGGTATAAACAAATGTTTATATTTGTCTTTGAAAGTGTAGGTTGTGATAAATATTCAATGTAAAACTATGCGTTTTTAAATACTGGTAGATAAAAATACTTGGTCAGTATTTTTATCTACCAATATTTAAAAACCTACAGTTATTATATATCAATATTTAAAAACGTGTTTCAACTGGCTAGTGACCAGTATACGTGTGGCTAATGGATGAATGGCACAAAGATATAAATTATCTTTTGAAATTATTTATTTTTAATTTTCCGTCAGTTTCTTTATTGGTTAGTTTAATTTGGGTAAATTAATTGATTTTTAAAGATGCTTTTAGGTTGAATATAGTTTTGTTTTCCTTATTCCATTACGGTCATCGCTTGCAGAGGTATGTTTCCTTAAATCTTAATTTTTTTATTGAACTGAATTGTGTACACTTAAAAAGAATACGCACAAGAATTATATGTATATATATATATATATATATATATATATATATATGTATATATATATATATATATATATGTATATATATATATATATATATATATATATATATATATATATATATATATATACGTAAATTTACGTGTGTGTGTCATTTTGGTTAAATGCGGTAAACTTTCGTTAAACCTCTACTAAGGCTGTTTCTCTCATAATTTTGACTTTAGCAGTTTCAGAGATTGCTAAGAAGGAAGTGTCACCTCCAATTTGCTGCAACAGTTCTATTCAATTCATAAACAGTTCTATATTTGAATAAATAAGCCTATTTGTAAGCGAGTACTTTGTACATTATGTTCGGCTGGGTTCACAACTTAGTATCATGCAATGTGGATAAAGTGTGTTTGACCGAAACAGTCGGCGGATCGTTGATGGAATCGACAAGACTTAGATTCAAGCAACACGAGATGTTAAGGATTAATAGAAACGGGCAAGCACCGTGGACTACTTTTGCTCCTTATCAAGAGGATGTGGGAAATGAAAATATTTTGAACGAGGCATACGGAGAGCGCTTCAAAAGTTAATTTGTGGCTACAAAAACTTAAGTCCTAAATCGAGAATTGGGAAGCTGTAAATAATAATACAATTTATAATAGGAGCCTACAAAATGTCAGTTCATATACAAAATAGGCTTACGTACTTTTTTAAATTGCTGATGCAAAGTAACCGAAATAATTTTATTTGAAAGTTGAAACTTATCGTTATTAATACTAGATTAAAAATATTTCATATTTTTCAAACACATAGTTAAAACCAAAACGGAGCTCAAAAATAAAAAAAAATAATGAATAGAAATTTAATACTATTTTGAAAGACTTAAACTTTACTATCTTGTTTAATGATATATGCAAAACAAATTATGTGGAAAATTATGTGGTGAAATTACAAGTTCTAAGTTTAAATAGGTATATTTATAATGTAAATATTTCGATCATAGATTATCACTTCAGCTTAGCAGGAAAGTATTAAATGGTAAAAACGTAAAATATTGAGTGGAACAAAAAAATCATATACAATTCAAATAAATCTTGCGTGCCTTATTTCAAACTTATATAGCCGGTTATCCATAATTACACCGAGATTCTGCATCGGTATTATCTGTGCGGATCTCTGCGTAATTATTGATAACGGTGTATCATTTCACGATCATATGATCGTGAAATGTCAATGTTGAAACCGGTTGGAAAGTCTGGGTGCTAGGATTTTCATGGGACATTTCAACAATTTCCGTGACAGTCGGTGAATTGTAACTTTGTTTAATACTTTAATTCATATTATTCTTAACACTAATGCAGTTATCTGGAATCCCACATGAAACAACTTATATGCTCACGTTGGAGGAAATACTAAAAAAGTTTGAAGAAATATTAAAATAGATTTACATATAATATGTGTAGGACACTGTCCTCATCTATTTCCTTCAGAGTCTATAATGGGTATGATCGGATATAATTCACATCAACTTCGACAGGAATTGATTTTTTTATGTATTTTTTAAGTTATTAAAACTAAGTATTATAAATCAAAGTTTTCAATAATAACTTTCAAAAAGTATACTAATATGTGTGCTTGGGTTCAAATTATTCGAGAATATTATCGATATTTTTACGTTATTAACTTTGTATGTTTAGTATTTTTATTCCTGTTTTGTTTCAGCAAATAGCTCAATAAAATGGACTATATTTCATTTGATTGAGGGTGAATCCGCGGTCGTGATTGATAGTACGGCATAAAAAGTATATATGCCTAATAGTGTTGTAAAGCATCACGGATATTTGGACAGACGTTAATAATAGCTCATTGCGCAATAAAATACACGAACGTGCGTGTAAATATTATGTGAAATGGTAGGCGTACCGTTGGGAATGCGACAGCAAAGAAAGGATTAACAAGGGACGTAATATGGGAATTAATTAAATATTGCAACGATAACGTTGGTGTAATGGTGTACTACAATTTTTCATAAATTGTTCAATTACTTTACATAACTAATTTTAGTTGTGCTCAGAGTTTTTACATATACAATAGTGTAAAACAAACTACTCCCTCCCGCCTCACTGAACGTTCCATCTGCTCCTTTAACCAAAACGACGTCATTCTTTGGGGTCTGATGTATATCAGCGGGAATACCCAGGATAATAGGTGAAGAAATAAGCCAATATCACTTTACCTCGCACCTTTTACATAGTGTTACACAAATTCTCTTTAATTTTTTACGATTAGTGTACAATAATAACTCGTAGTGTAGTAACATTTGTGGTTTATAATCTTTCTTAAAATATAATATTTTATCTAAAACAAATATAATTTTTGAAATAGAACTGGTGGTTCCGGATATTGATATGAATAAACAAACTTTTCTGCTTTATATATTAGTACAGACAATAAAGAGACATAAATGTGCTTATTAATGCTTAATAATGTTAATAACCATATAATTACTAATAAAATATCATACATGTGGTTTTGGTTTTATTTGAATAGATCTTGCCCATGTCAAATCTATTGGTTAAAAATCGTGGGTTCATTTCGGGCGTGCTTAATGCCGTTTGGCCGCCATGAATTTAAGCATAGTTTTGGTGCAAATTTTATCCTTTCTCTTTAAAACAAGATGGCAATACTATGTCTATTTTTCATCGAATTATTGAAGTTTCAAGTTACTTCGACCGAAACAATTACTTATCTGAGCGCAATTATCTTTCCATACCCGACATCGATTTTAAAGACGTTTTCACGATAAAAGAAATAATTTCTATTTGTTAAATACAATCTATGAATAACAGCTGAACTGCGAAGAAAACAAGAAAATAATGTCCCAACTACGTCCCATTTCCCGCGAATTTCTTTTTTCATATAATAGAATGTAGCTTGGATGATATTAGATAGATCGCGTCATTTTCTCACAATTAAGTTGTGTTTCTTTTAACACAATATAAAATCGTGTGAAATTTAGTATACTTTTGTAATTTTATTGTGCTCTAGATTTAAAAAAATGAGAGTTATAACCCATCTAACGACTTATTTGATGAAAACCGTAGCGTATCGTATATCAAAATAACATCAAGATAATAACAATGTTAATGGTATTAAAAATTTCCGAGCAAGTGCTCTAAATTTTGTGTAACGATAGGAAAAATTAGAAGGAAAAGTGTGAAGTATAGAAGACAGGAATGGAGGGATTATAGAATGAGTAAAGTTAAAGAGGTGGGTTTTTCAGATGACCTTTCAGAGGTTACATGGATGGTACATTTTTATTGCGGGTATGTTGCGAATTTCATAATATGTCGTTGTAAATAAGGTAGGTATATTTATGTATATAAGAATGAACTATGTTTAGAAGTAAGGAGCAATAGGCAGATAAGCCATTAGATTTATCACCAAGAAAATTAAAACCTTCAAATATTAAAAAGTAGCTGATCATACGTCTTGTCTAGAGAGAAAGAAACGCCGCTATAAAAAAACAAAGACAAACTAAGCGATACCTCTATCTCGCTTTTTTATAAAGGGACCTCTCTCTCTCTGCTGCTCGTTCGAGATGGTTGGTGGGTAAAGCGTTTAAGAAAACGTATATTGCATGGATCTTAAATAAACATATTTTATCCCAGTTAATACTATAAATGTGAAAGTATTTTTTAAAATTATTTTTATTTCTTGATTCGATCCACCTTAAATAATTTTGCACAGTGAGAGCAGATTTACATGCAGAGTAGATCTTATTTCCAGAAACATGCAATTCCTTAAAGAATGACAAAAAAACCTTTTTAGGGCGCTCCTATATGGTGCTCCTGCTTTGATTATGTATCTACTCTATTAAAATGTAATTAATGATACTTTCATATTTTTGCTGTACGTAATCACTGCAAAATATTATTTATAAACTATCAAATTCGGTCATAAATTAATTTTTACCAAGAGTACACTTTCCTTTTTAACGAATTTTCTCTAAGGGAATAGCTTATCGAGGTCGCTTTGACATAGGAAATTTACGAAAATGTCCCATATATCATATTTCCATCGATCATATATACTAGAATTCGAAAAAGTACTGTTTTTAAAAATTACCGTAAAAATTGGGATTGCATTGAAAAAAAGACTATAATTTATCAGTTTAATGTGCAGAGTTGGCTTCAAGAATAGTGGACACGTTTTTTGTTACACCTTATATATATATATATATATATATATATATATATATATATATATATATATATATATGTGTGTGTGTATATATATATATATATATATACACATATATATCACAATGTTTATATTTTTTTCTCAGATCTTCCAATAAATAGTTCGCTACGGTTAATGGTTATCGAGAAACCGGTACACAAACAGAGCGCTGTTGGAATATAACGCGGACAAACGTTGCGAAACCGCACTAGGATCCAACAATTCCGCGTGCCGCCTTTTTGCGGTTAATATGAGTGCTTTAACCAATTCATTAAAATCTGTCTTAATTTTTCTGGAACCTCAAAGTTTTAAATGAATGATAACCACAATACTGATATACCCATATTCGTTATAGTGTATTTAGGTGGAAAATTATACATTATATTTATAATGTAAATAGGCATGTATTTGAATATAACAAACGACATTACACCAAGACAATAATGTAAAAGAATGTCAAGAAAGTCAAGGGGAAAAGTAAAATACTTTCTCTTTACTATTTTACTAATTAGATCATAAAAACAAAACGGTTGTTGGAGATTGATTACACGTTGTCGGTCGGGTCTCGATAAAAAACTTCATTATGAATAAAACTTGTGACGGAAGTAATTTAAGTTTATAAATCACTTTTGTCCGACAAAAAAACAGGAGCCTTAATAAGTTCGGAATAATTTACTGGTTTGCATTTAAGGAAATCTCCTGTCATTATTAGTTGGGGATTATTAACATAAAGGAGAACTTCCACCGAGGCTGTTGGACATTTGGTTACAAACAAGTTGGAGCGTATCGTCAATATTAAGCCATGTGAATGGCGCGGAGTAAATATTTTGATAAACTGTGCCTACAAAATCAATGATTCGGGCGTAGGCGTTTTGAATAACATGTTTTTAGGTTATAAATAGATTTGATTTTGGGCGGCCATCTATTGTGTATATATGTAGATTACATTTGTATGTGTATATACTTAACACGCGTGTGGTTGAGTATATACAAATTCAAACGTAACATTTTATTTTACGATGCAGATGGCAAAGTAGGACTACAATTCATTGGTTTTGAAACAGTTAACAGGATAAAGCGATTTGAAAAAACTTTTAAACACATGTACTACACGCGCACTTGGTACATTTGAGTTCATTGGCCTTTGGTCACTGTTGTAAAAGAAGAAATAAAATAGCCCATTCCAAGTTCGTTGCTGTGAATGGTGTTTTTGGTTATTTTCAAAATGTCATTGCGGAACTCTTTCTAACTTGCTTTGATATAATACCAATCAGAGATAAGCGAGATCTGCTTTAAGCAGAGGAAACATCGAAACAACTAACTGCCATTGAAAAGTACTTTCATGTAAAATAAATTTTATCTCTAAAACTTTGATTTTCGAAAGATATATGTATATATATATATATATATACATATATATATATACATATATATATATACATATATATATATATATATATATATACATATATATATATATATATATATTTTTTTTTTTTGTTTTTTTTTTCTTTTTTTTTTTCTCACGGAAAATTTGAGTGATTTTTTTATGTTTATTAATCCTTGGTTTTAATTAATTGATATCTATTTTAATTGCTTACATTATAAAATAAAAATACTTTCTCGAAGAAAATTATCAAATGAATCAAGGTCAATTATCAAATGAATCAATCAATATCAAATGAAAATTACCAAATTATTAAGTCAATTATCAAATGAATCAAAGTCAATTATCAAATGACCAGAATTTTTTATTCTTTCGGATAATTCTAATCGAACTAATTAATTAAATATAAAACAAATCAAATTTATGTGATTAAAACCATGGGTTTTATTATTTTTGTTTACCTTGTTAATGATGTGGAAAGACATGTTACGATTTCCAGGTTATATAATGAATCTAAAACATTTAAAAGCCAAATAAACTAGATTTATTGGTAAAACAATAATATTATTTCTATTAAGCATGCGACTGCCAATACTATTTTCAGCATATATTGAATATTATATATATCGTATACTAAATATTATATATTATATATATATATATATATATATATATATATATATATATATATATATATATATATATATATATATATACCCGGTAAATCATTTCACTTTGGTATTCTAATATGCATTAATATCTTGCACAAATCTATTCTCACAACCATCCGACGTAACTGCTGAAATGTTTGAATACCGATGGAAAATTTTAGGAATAAATATACTATGGGATAACGCACATATACTACAATATGAATTTCATTTTAATAAATAATGAGATAAAGTTAAGGAAATATACAGATATCTTTACACGAGTATGTATAAGAATGTTGTATAATACCTAGAAGGAAATATCATTATTCTGCGTATATTTCAAAGGTGAACCCAAAAAACTTCGTTATCTAAAATACGCAAACTATTCAAGAAGACTTTGTTATTCAACGTAATTTTCTTTTGGCCTTAATATATTACCGAATCAGTATCCATATATACTTGCCGTTCCTTTAAAATATATATTTATAAAGAATTTCTCCTAATATAAAGGTGATGTTGCAGAATTTATGATTTATGTATTGATAAGTATATAAACTTCATTATATTATCAATATTGTAGTGGTTTATGTAGTATAATGAATTGTTAATTTCGTTTTCATTTGATCTGAAATTCTTAAGCTGCATTTTTTGTTAAAATTTTAAAATATATTTTTTGCAACTCCAAATTCTTCACGATTTTATAACAATTATATTTCCTCAACCGATATTGTGCTCGAATGAATATCAATTTTTTCATAAATATGTACGTTTGTGGTGCTGTATTGTGTTTGACATAATTTTTTTGGTATGTTATGTAGGAGGTATGGTATGTTATGTATTCTGTCATGTAGGAGGTACCGTATTTTCAGCATGTATAAAAGTAAATAAAATTCAAGGCAACTCGTTAAGTAAAAACAAATAAAACTCGCAAAAGAAAAATTCCTGTACAAAGTATTTCCATTAAACTATCCATTAATCTGCCATTGTGTAAATATGTTACTTAGACAACATTTCATTTATTTCTTTCCGCCCTGACCCTTTCTGAAAAAGCTCGGGACACTCATATCTCATTAAAAAAGTCATATATTATTAGACATAGTCAATCACATGTTAAAAGGCATCTGCTGTGTTATCCACTTGACTTCCGTTATCCGTCCATACCAAGGTACGACCGTTATTCGTCTGTACCAAGGTACGAACTGATAGACGGACTAACAGACGGATGGACGGAGAATATGAGGGTTCTGTTTTTGCTAGTCGGCTCCAAAATCTTAAAAAAATTTAAATGACATACACATATATTTCTTTTTTAACTGATTGTTTGTACATTTTTTTATGGTTCCGTACTTCGAAAATAAAAATGGTATCCTTATAAGGCAAATAAGATTACTCACTTGTCCGTTAGTTTATTTGTCACAGCCGTTTTTGTTGAAAACCGTTTGACGTAGAAACATGAAATGTGGCACAGTAACATAAAATACTAACCCCGGACATATTTCAATATATCGGTACCTACATATTAAACACTCAAAAACATTTTTGAAATTCTAAATCTATGGTGTGCTTATGGATCCTTTGAAAAGTCTAGTTATTTTCTTTTTCTTTGAATATAATAATTTTTGAATCCTTATGTTCTATAAAATATTTCTTTTTCATAATTTTAGATAATATTCCAAAACATACTGAAAAGCATGCAAAAACCGTGTCCCCCCCTCCTTATTTGCGAAACCACTGATTATAAAGTTATGAAAAAAATGGTTTTAGAAGCCTGCGCAAAACTTGTGGGAAAAATATAACAATGGTTCTACATGTCATGGTTTCCATTGTTCACGATAATATTTATGGACCCACATAATTATGAAAGTTATTATTGCTAGAGATGTTAGAGATATTATATTGTTAGAGAGTGCATATTACCAATGACTTATAATAAATAAAATAATTTAACTCCAAAAAAAACTCAAGCCACTAGTATTTATCATTTTTTTATGAATTTTTATACTGGAGACATTAACAGAGACCAATTTTCTTAATATATAGTGATATGAGATCCAAAGCAAGCTTTATTTTGCAATATGAAATAAATAGAGCGAGCTCGGTCAAAGTTCGACCTTAGAATAATTCAATCAGAGTAAAGACGCGAAATGCTGCAAAAACTTGGTCACATTCTTGCGCAAGTAATAATCATTAAGCACATCGAGGGTGGCGATGGCTTCAGCACTGCTCGAAGCTATTAATCAATTTAATGTCTGTAATGCCGGTGGTAAGATTTATCACTTTTCAATTGTTGAAGACCGCAAGCAAATTTCGTCCGAATGGTGTCTCGTTATTCACGTCGAGAGCGAGAGATGCTGGGGCGTGTGGCACTCTTGGGAAGTTGGCGGTAGACGTGACTGCGACAAAGTCTTCTCCAGGACTGGCACAATTTTATATTTATGATGACAATCCGGTGCTAGTAAATTTTGTGATTGCTTTTTTATTGCTGTTAATCCGTAGAATACAAAAATGTTGGTTGGACACCTATAGTGGTTTGTAAAGATAACATGTAATATAAATTCTTTCACATCATTAAAGATTACGCAGATCTCTATTACTGATTTGAGGCTCTAGACGATCAACTTAAGTGCTGCTGAATTTACATAAATACGTACTGGAATTTTATAAAACCCAGTTTACAGTTGTATCCGTAATTTTAAGTAGTTTGGTTTAAATTTTATTATGTAACAATTTAGTTTAAAAAAAATGTATGTTGTGTAAGTTCATAATTCATTCGCTTGCCAAAATTGTTATTTTTCGTCTCCTTTGACATTTTTATTTCGGTGTTAAAATAATACCTGTTTAAAACGTTAAATGTGGTATAGTGTGTGGTGTTAAAATAATACCTGTTTAAAACATTAAATGTGGTTAGAGGGGCGTTCAATTCTTAGCTGAAAATGAAACCATTAAATCTATTAAGGTACTGGAGGCAAATAAGGCCTATGTACCAGTAAGGTGTATACACACAAAAATTAAGAAGAATAAAGCACGTGGCGTGTTTTGCTGTTTGACTATGGATAGTTAAAAAAAGAAAATAGATAAATTTCAAAATAAAATTAAATATTTGAAAGAAATCTTTACAGACTTTTACTTTTGTATTTGAAATTATACTATGGTATCTTTTTATTACATGTTAATTAAAAAAAAAATTCTATTAAAATAAAAACTTTTGAAGTTTAAATAGGTATATTTATAATGAAAATATTTGAATCATAAATTAACACTTCAGTTTTTTAGGAAATCATTAAATTATAAAAACATAAAATCGATCGAGATATCGAGTCGAACAGAATAACTATCCTATACAATTAAAATAATTCCTGCGTTTTATAATATTTCACATCTCTAAGTTTTATATCGGAATAATACAGACGATTATCCATATTTACACCGAGGTTCCGTACCGGTATTATCTGTGCGGTATCTCTGCGTAATAATGGATAACCGCCTAACATTTCACAATCATATGATCGTGAAGTGTCAGTGTTGAAACCGGTCAGGAAGTCTACTAGAAGAATTTGTTATGGGACATTCCCACAATTTCCGTGACAGTCGGTGTATCGTGACTTTGTTTAATACTTTAATCCATATTATCCTTGGCACGAATGCATTCATCTGGAATCCCACGTAAAACAAGTTATATGCTTACGTTGATAGAGTTCAAAATGGTATGGCCGGATATAGTTCACTTCAACTTCGACAGGAATTGCTTTTGTTCATGCATTTTTTTTTGTTTTTAAAAGTGTTATAAATCAAAGTTTTCAATAATAATTTTTAAAAAGTATACTAATGTGTGTGTTTGGGTTCAAATTATTCGAAAATATTATGAACATTTTTGCGTTATTTACTTTTTATATTTAATACCTTCATTTCTGTTTTGTTTCAGCAAATAGCTCAATAAAAATGGGCTATATTTCATTTGATCGAGGGTGAATCCACGTTCGCGATTGCTAGTACGGCATAAAAAGCTTATATGCCTAATAATGTCTTAAAGCATCACGGATATTTGGACAGACGCTAATAATAGCTCATTGCGTAATAAAGTACACAAACGTGCGTGTAAATATTACGTGAAATGTTAGGCGCACCGTTGGGAATGCCACAGCAAAGACGTAATATGGGAATTAACTAAATATTGTACGTTACAACGATGGTTAAACAAAAAATATGATGGTAAAATGATTGGTGCGTAAAGCGTTCAAGAAAACAAATATTGCATCGATCTTAAATAAACATGTTTTATCCTAGTTAATACTATAAATATGAAAGCATTTTTTGTAAAATTTTCATTTATTGAGTCGATACAACTTAAACAATTTTGCACAGTGATAGAGCAGATTAATATACGGAGAAAATCTTATTTCCAGAAACATGCAACTCCTTAAGCAATGACCAAAAACCTTTTTAGGGCGCTCCTAGGTGATGCTCCTGCTTTGATTCTGTAACTAACTTCTTCATTAAAACGTTATTAATGACATCTTATTATTTTTGCTATATGTCCCTAACGATATTTTAAAAAGTTGTAAATATTTTTAAGAAGTCGTAAAAGTACTGTTTCTAAAAATTACTATAAAAATTGCGATTGCATTGAAAAAAAACGAATTTACCAGTTTAATGTCATAGTCAGCTGCGTAAATAGTGGACACGTTCTTTGTTTATATATATATATATATATATATATATATGTGTGTATATATATATATATGTATATATATATGTGTGTGTGTGTGCATGTGTTTTTGTTTGTACAAAACTGCCATTGATGACAGAGCTCACAATTTTTGATGACCGGTTTTTAAAACATGGTGAAAACAAAGCACTTAGTTGTACCCATACGTCGCTATATAAAATCGGCAAAATCGAACCATGGTGTTTGATTTTGTACTGAAAAATTACAATAAATTCGCAATGTTTATATTCTATCTCATACCTGTCAATGAATAGTTCGCTACGATCAAGGGTTATCGAGAAATGGATACACAGAGCGCTCTTTGGAAAATAACGCGAACACACGTTGCGAAACGGCGCGCAATTTGACCCCGCGAGTACAATATGGTCTCACGATTCCCCGTGCTTTTTGTGGTTAATATGAGTATTTTAACGAATTTATTAAAATATCTTTTTAATTTTTCTGGAGCTGCAGGGTTTCAAATAAATGGTAACCACAATAAGGATAAACCCATGTCCGTTATTTCGGATAAACGCATATGCGGTATTTAGGTGGAAAGCATTTACGAAAGTGATATATTATATTTATAATATAAATAGGCATGTACATGAATATGACAGACGATATTATAACATGGAAATAATGTAAAAGAATGTCAGGAAAGTCAACGGGAAAAGTAAAATATTTTCTCTTCACGATTTTACTAATTAGATGATAAACAAAACGGTTGTTGGAGATTGATTACACGTTGTCGGCCCAGTCTCGATAAAAATTTCATTATAAATAAAACTTCTGATGGAAGTAATTTAAGTTTATAAATCACTTTTGTCCGACAAAAAACAGGAGCCGAAATAAGTTCGGAATAATTTACTGGTTTGCATTTAAGGAAATCTCCTGTCATTATTAGTTGGAGATAATTAACAAAAAGGAGAACTTCCACCGAAGCTGTTGGATATTTGGTTACAACTAAGTTGGAGCGTATCGTCAATATTAAACCGCGTGAATGGCGCAGAGTAAATATTTTGATAAGCTGTGCCCACAAAATCAATGATTCGGGGGTAGGCGTTTTGAATTACGTGTTTTTGGGTTATAAATAGATTTAATTTTGGGCGGCCATCTATTGCGTATATACGTATGTTCATGTGGTCGCGTGTGGTTAAGTATACACAAATTCAAACGTAACATTCTATTTTACGATGCAAATGGCAAAGTAAGATTAAAATTCGTCAATTGGTTTTGAAACAGTTAATAGGATAAAGCGATTTGAGAAAACTTTTAAACGCATGTACTACACGCGCACTTGGTACATTTAAGTTCATTGGTCTTTGGTCATTGTAGTAAAAGAAGAAATAAAATAGCCCATTCCAAGTTCGTTGCTGTGAATGGTGTTTCTGGTTATTTTCACAATGTCCTTGCGAATCTTTTTCTAACTTGCTTGTCGTTTATCTCTGATTGGTATAAAGCAGGGTAAACATCGAAACGACGAATTGCAATTGAAAAGTATTTTCATGTAAAATAAATTTTACCTAAAAAACTTTGATTCTCGAAATAATACATATTTTTATGAAAGAAAACTTTAGTGATTTTCCTTTATACATTTAATATAATGTTCAATTTCAGTATTCTTAGCTGGTCTCGAAAAGAAAAATGTAATCTTATAAGGATTACATTTTTCTTTTCGAGATACGGAATGATAAAAAAATGTGGTTTAATTTTAATTTTTTTTAAGATTTTGGAGCCCGTCCGTCAGACCGTCTATCCGTACGTATCTTGGTATAGACGGATATCGGTTCTATTTTGGTATTGAAGGATAACGGACATCAAGTGGGTAACACAGAAGAGGCCTAAAATGTAATTGGCAATATCTAATAATATGTGACTTTTCTTTCATGAGATATGAGTGTCCCGAACTTTTTCAGAGAGTGTCACGGCGCAAAGAAATAAATGAAATATCGTTTAAGCTACATATTTGCAAAACATCACATAATATTAATATTAACAAATAGTTTAATGAAAATATTTTGTAACCTTAAATAGTTCATTTTTGTCTGTAGCTAATTACATAGGGAAACTTCCCACTGCGAGTTCTACTTGTCTTAATAGGTTTCCTTGAATTTTATTTATTTGTATGCATGCTGAAAATACGGTACATTATATATGATAGAATTCAACTCAATGTTTAATTTAACAAAAAAAAATTTATCAAACAAAGTATAACACCACAAACGTACATATTTATGAAAATTTTGATATTCATTCGAGCACAATGTCAGTTGAGGAAATATAATTGTTATGAAATCGTAAATAATTGGGAGTGGCAAGAAATATAAATTAAAATTTTAACAAAACTTTTAGCTTAATTATTTCAGATCAAATGATAACGAGACTAACAATTTATTATACTACATAAACCATTACAATATTGATAATACAATGAAGTTTATATACTTATCAATATATAAATCATAAATGCTGTAACATCACCTTTATATTAGGAGAAATTCTTTATATAAAGGAACGGCAAGTAGATATGGCTACTGATTCGGTAATATATTAAGGCCAAAAGAAAATTACATTGAATAACAAAGTCTTCTTGAATATCTCGCGTACTTTAGGTAAAATCCCCAACGAAGTTTTTGTGTTTACCTTTGAAATATACGCAGAATAATCAATTTTTTTCTAAGTATTGTACAACATTCTTATATATACTCATATAAAGATTCTTGTTTATTTCCTCAGATTCATATGCCAATTTATTAAAATGATATTAATACTGTAGCGCACATAGAGAATGAGAGAATAGATTTATGCTAAATATTAATGCATATTAGAACTCCAAAGTGAAATGATTTTTCTCCAAAATTTCCCAATCCTAGATTTAGATCTTTAGTTTTCGTAGCCTCAAATTACCTTTGTAATCTCTCCATATGTAAAATCCTCGTTCACAGTATTTTCGTCCACAGTGCTTCCCCGTTTCGATTAATCCTTGGCATTACGTTTTGGTTGAATCTAAATTTTGACGATGCTCTTCGATTCCATCAACAGTCCGCCGACTGTTTCGGTCAAACATACTTTTTCCACAGTGCATGATACTAAGTTGTGAAACCAACCGATCATGATATACTAAGTACTCGCTTGCAAACGGGCCCATTTATTCAAATATTGTTATGAATTAATATACAGTATATTAATAAAAAAAATATAACATAGGTAGTTAAATAATTTTTACAGCAGCAATTTGTAGGTAACACATTGTTCTTATCAATCTCTGAAACTACTTTAGTTAAAATTACAAGAGAAACAGCTTTAGAAGAAGTTTAACCAAAGTTAATCGCATTTAACCAAAAGAAAGAAATATGAGTGTCCCGAGATTACTTACGTGGTTTCCAACCTCGCAAATATAAATGGAATCCTTATAAGATTAATAAGATTACTCACGTGTCCGTTAGTCCATTTGTTACAGCTGTTTATGTTGGAAACCGTTTGATGAATAACTTGAAATATGACACAGTGACACAATATACTAACTCAGACATATTTCAATATATCAGGACGAACATATTAATCATTCAAAAACATTTTTGAAATTCCAAATCTATATTGTGCGACATCTTTTGAATATTCTAGTTATTTTCTTTTCTTTGAATATAATAATTTTTAAGATCCTTATGGTCTCAAAAACATTTTTTTTCATAATTTTACATAATATTCCAAAACATACTGAGAAGAATGCAAAAACCGTGCCCCCCCTTTATTTGTGAAACCACTGATCCTAAAGTTATGAAAGAAAATAGTTTCAGAAGCCTACGCAAAGCATATGGGAAAACTATAGCAATGGTTCTAGATGTCATGGGTTCTAATGTTCACGATAATATTTATGGACCCCACATAATTATGTAAGTTATTATTAAATATTTATTGCACTAGGGGGTCCACATTAGTAATGACTTATAATAAATAAAATAATTCCGCTCCAAAAAAAAACTCAAGCCACTCGTATTTGGCATTTTTACCAGAGACGTTAACAGAGACCAATTTTCTTAATATATAGTGATATAAGATCCAAATCAGATTTTATTTTGCAATATGAAATAAATGGAGCGAGCTCGGTTAAAGTTCGACCTTAGAATAATTCAGAGTAAAGACGCGGAACGCTGCAAAAACTTGGTCACATTCTTGCGCAAATAATAATCATTAAGCACATCGAGGGTGGCGATGGCTTCAGCACTGCTCGAAGCTATAAATCAATTTAATGTTTGTAACGCCGGTGGTAAGATTTATGACTTTTCAATTGTTGGAGACTGCAAGCAAATTTCGTTCGAATGGTGCCTCGTTATTCACGTCGAGAGCGAGCGATGCTGGGGCGTGTGGCGTTCTTGGAAAGTTGGCGGTAGACGTGACGGAGACAAAGTCCTGGAGAAATGTTACAAATTTATATTTACGATGACAACGCGGTGCTGGTAAATTTTGTGATTGCTTTTTTATTGCTGTTGATCCGTAGAATACAAAAATGTTGGTTGGACACCTATAAAATCTAGCATTTTTCATTGTATGGATCAAAATAAAATAAAATAAGTTATGATAATTTGACAAGTTTTTTGTTAAGATAAAATTTAATGTCTTTACTATTTTACATCATTTTAAGATTACTCAGATCTCCATTACTGATTTGCGACTCTGGATGATCGACCTTTTTTAAATAAGGACAGCTGAATTTGTATTAACTGAAACTTACAATTTACATAAATGTGCACTGGAATTTTATAAAATTCAGCTTACAATCGTAGCCGTTACTTTTAAGTAGTTTGGTTTAAGTTTCATTATTTAATAAATTAGTTTAAAAAAAAATGGATATTGTGTAAGTCCATAATTCGCTCGCCAGCCAAAATTTGTTATTTTTCATCTTCTTCGACGTTTTTATTCTGGTGTTTTTATTTTTAAAAATAAGATAATACATGTTTATAAAATTAAATCTTGCTATACGGGCGTTCAATTCTTAGCTGAAAACGGAAGTGTTAAATCTAATCGTGACTGAAGTACTTGAGACAAATAAGGCCTATTTACTAATAAGGTTTATACACACAACAATTAAGAAGAATAAATACAACTTTGAAAATACTTTACAAACGCACACATAACTGCCCTTTAACTCGACTGAGTGCGCGAGCGCGTGTGTAAAGTATTTCCGAAGTTGGGTTTATTCTGGATTTATTCCTTATTAGAACATAGGCCTTATTGGTCGCAAGTACCTTATATTTAAATATTATTGTTAACGAGCAGATGTTCGTTGCAAGGAATGATCATTCTTTGATGCAAATTTATACTTTCAGTTACATCAATACTACGCCAGAAGCTCCGATCGTATTAATAAAATAACTGACATAATTTTACTTTAAAATATTTGTAAGTTATAAGTCGAACCAAATGAATGGAAAAGTAAGGAAGAGAATTCACACATATTATTTTTAAACAGACGACAAGTTCGTAAGAATTTAAGTTACTTGTCATTTCTTCGTTGATTTATTTTGCTTTCATTACCATTACTAATTTAATATTACGTTGGACAGTGTTAAAAATTAAATAAAGTACCTACGGCTAATATAAAATCTGGACACGAATGTACACTGCCTATAACGAGGTAAATTGCTAAGATCAAGATTATTTAATCCATGATTTAAAATAACCACGAAAATAATATCGCTGTTACCATTTCGTGGGCTTGTTTTTGCTGTGGAAAAGTAAAAAGTAATTCTTATCGATTAAATGAACGGTGCTGGTATATTTATATAAAAATCGCATGTCAAATGTGGTTTGCATGTATGTTTTTACGATCGTCCCATTTTTACTGGTTTGTTAGGTATGCTTGGCCAAAGCACGCTTGGTCAAAACATGCTTTGCTTTAGGTGGGAGTTGTCGGTAATCATAATTTATAAAATTGAAACGAGTTAATGGACACACGCGTCAAGAGATTGAGTTGAAGAAATGTTGAAAATACGGAATAAACAGCTGTCTATGAAGGTGTTGGTTGTGATAAATATTTAATGTTAAACTGTACGTTTTTAAATATTGGTTTTTAAAAATACTGGCCAATAGCTAGTTGCGTAGTTGGCTATTACTTTTATCTACCAATATTTAAAAACTCACAATTATCTACCAATATTTAAAAACGTATTTCAACTGGCTTGTGGCCAGTATAAGTGTGGTTTACGGTTCAATGGCGTAAAGATATAAATTATATTTTGAAACTATTTATTTTTAATTGTTCGCCGATTTGGCTGTATGATATACTCATTTTGTATATTTTAATAGCTAGGTTTTTTTTCTCTATTGGTTAACTTAACTTGGGTAAATTAATTTTTAATATGATTTTTCATTCATTTTCATTTAAATTTCATTTTCCTCATTCCTTTACGATTGCCGTTTGCAGAGGTGTGTTTTCTTAAATTTTATTTTTTTTTATTAAATTGAATTGTGTTCTTAAAAAAAAGCATACACTTTAAAAAATAAAAAAGGGGCTAAATATACACCTAAATTCAACAAACACTAGCGTTTTTTGAGAAATTAGAGTAAAATAAGAGAAAGAAAGGAGGGAAAAGAAAGAAAGAGATGTTTCTTGTTTTTCAAAGGCTGTTTTAGGGTATATATTAAACATTTGTGTATACGAGTAGAATTCACGCTATGAAGGTTGCAAATACGCATAAGAACGTATAAACGATTAGAAGTAAATATAATTTTTATTAAAGTTATAAATATTAATGTTAATATTGTTTTTCGCAATGGAAATATATTACATAGTTTCTATTTTGTGGACGTAAATATATATATATATATATATATATAAATATATATATATATATATAAATTTATATATATATATATATATATATATACACATATATATATATATATATATATATATATATATATATGTATATATATATACATATATATTTATTAGACACACTTGTGTGTGTGTGTAATTTTGGTTAAATGCGATTAACTTTGGTTAAACTTCTTCTAAAGCTGTTTCTCTTGTAATTTTAACTAGAGTAGTTTCAGAGATTGATAAGAACAATGTGTTACCTACAAATTGCTGCTGTAAAAATTATTTAACTACCTATGTTATATTTTTTTTATTAATATACTGTATATTAATTCATAACAATATTTGAATAAATGGGCCCGTTTGCAAGCGAGTACTTAGTATATCATGATCGGTTGGTTTCACAACTTAGTATCATGCACTGTGGAAAAAGTATATTTGACCGAAACAGTCGGCGGACTGTTGATGGAATCGAAGAGCATCGTCAAAATTTAGATTCAACCAAAACGTGATGCCAAGGATTAATCGAAACGGGGAAGCACTGTGGACGAAAATACTGTGAACGAGGATTTTACATATGGAGAGATTACAAAGGTAATTTGAGGCTACGAAAACTAAAGTTCTAAATCTAGGATTGGGAAATTTTGGAGAATAATAGACTTTATAATATGAGGACATGTATAAAATAGGCTTACGTACTTTTTTTAATTGCTGATGCAAAGTAACCGAAATAATTTTATTTGAAAGTTGAAACCTATTGTTATTAATACTAGATTAAGAATATTTCATATTTTTCAAACATGTGGTTGAAAATCAGATGGGTTGTGATCATATTTCGTGGCATTTGGAAACTTAATTATCCAAAACGGGCTCAAAAATTAAAAAAACAATGAATAGAAATATAATACTATTTTGAAAGACTTATCCTTTACTATCTCGCTTAATGACATATGCAAAAAAATTATATGAGTGAAAATCTTAAAAGATATTCTTTGTAGATGTTTTCAACATAACTACGTATATTTCACATACTCAATATTTTAAGAGAAGTTTGAAACATACGTATGGAGCATCTGCTTGCAAATATGCGTCTAGGTCGGAAACTATCGAAATTATAAAGTTGTCGAAAACAGACGGATGGGCATGACGACACGTGGAGCGTTTTGCCAATAGACTATGAATAATTAGAAAAAGAAAATAGATGAATTCCGGAATAAAATTAAATGTTCGAAAGAAATCTTTACAGGCGTACTACTTTTGTAATTGAAATCATATTACAGTATCTGATTGTCATAGGTTAATAAAATTTTTTCTTAATAAAATTACAAGTTCGAAGTTTAAATAGGTAGGTTTATAATGTATATATTTCAATCATAACTTATCAATTCAGCTTTGCAGGAAAGTATTTAATGGTAAAAACGTAAAATATAGAGTGGAACAAAAAAAATCATATGCAATTCAAATGACTCCTGCGTTTAATAATATTTCCATCTCTAAGCCTGTAACTTTATAGACGGTTATCCATAATTACGCTGAGATTCCGCATCGGTATAATTTGTGCGGATCTCTGCGTAATTATAGATAACGGTCTAACATTTCACGATCATATGGTCGTGAAATGTAAGTGTTGAAACCGGTCAGAAAGTTTGGGTGTTAGGATTTGTTATGGGACATTCCAACAATTTCCCTGACAATCGGTGTATTGTGACTTTGTTTGATACTTTAATCCATATTATCGTTGACACGAATGGAGGCATCTGGTATCCACATGGAACAACTAATATGCTTGCATTGGAGGAAATATTAAAAAAGTTTCAAGAAATATTAAAATAGATTTTCATATAATATATGTACGACACTGTTCTCATCTATTCCCTTCAGAGTTTATAATGGGTATGATCGGGTATAATTCACATCAACTTCGACAGGAATTGTTTTTGTTCAAGCATTTTTTTAAGTTATTAAAACTAAGTATTATAAATCAAAGTTTTCAATAATAATTTTCAAAAAGTATACTAGTATGTGTGCTTGGGTTCAAATTATTCAGAAATATTATTTTAATCTCTTTTTCTCTTTTGTTTTGGCAAATAGCCCAACAAAATGGGCTATATTTCATTTGATCGAGTGTGAATCCGCGATCGTGATTGGTAGTACGGCATAAAAAGTATATATGCCTAATAGTGTTGTAAAGCATAACGGATATTTGGATAGACGCTAATAATAGCTCATTGCGTAATAAAGTACACAAACGTGCGTGTAAATATTATGTGAAATGTCAGGCGTACCGTTGGGAATGCGACAGCAAAGAAAAGAATAGCAATGGACGTAATATAGGAATTAATTAAATATTGTACCTTAAAACGATAGTGATTCGTAAGTATTAATGGCGTTTTACAATTTTTTTTATTAATTGTTCAATTACTTTACACACGCGTAGAATAGTGTAAAATAAACTATTCCCCCCCGCCTCACTGAACATTTCATCTACTCCTTTCACAAAAACGACATCGGTCTTTGGGGCCTGATGTATACCGGCGGGAATACCCGGAGTGATCGGTGAACAAATAAGCCAATATCTCTTTACCTTGCATCGTCTATATACTTACCCAAATTCTGTTTAATTTTTTATGACTACTCAACAATTGTAACTTGTAGCATACTGATATATGTGGTATATAATCTTTCTCAAAGTATAATATTTTATCTGAAACAAATATAATTTTTGAAATAGAACTGGTGGTTCCGGATTTTCATATGAATAAACAAACTTTTCTACTTTATATATAAGTACAGACGACAAAGAGGCAAAAATATATTTATTTATGGTTAATAACTAATAAAGTATGATACATGTGCTTTTGGTATTATTTGAATACACCTTGCACATATCAAAGCTATTGTTTAAAGATCATGGGTTCACTTCGCGCATGTTTAATGCCGTTTTTCCGTCATGAAAGGAAGTGTAGTTTTGGCGCAAATTTTATTCTTTCTCTTTAAAACAAGATGGCAATACTATGTTTATTTTTCGTAGAGTTAGTAAAATTTGAAGTTAATTCGACAGAAAAAATTCCTTATCTGAGTGCGATTACCTTTTCACACCCAACATCGATTTGAAAGGCATTTTCACTTTAAAAGAAATAATTTCTACTTGTGAAATAAAATTTATGAATGACGCCTAAACTTTGAAGGAAACAAGAAAATAATATCCCAACTACGTCCCATTTCCCGCGTATTATTTTTTCTTTTGTAATAGAATGTAGCTTGAACAAAATTAGATAGATCGATTTATTTTCTCACTATTAAGTTGTGTTTTTTTAATAAAATATTAAATCGTGTGAAATTTAATTAAACTTTGTAATTTTATTGTGCCCCTAGAGTTGAAAATACGAGAGTTTTATTATGAATTGGAGGTTGCAACCCCTCTATTGATATTTGATGGAAGAAGAACTTGTTTGTGGAGGTAAAGTGAAGGTTGTTTTTATTTTTTATCAAAATAACATCAAAATTACAACAATATTATTGATATTAAAAATTTCCGAGAAAGTTCCTTACATTTCGTATGACGATAGGAAAAATTAGAAGGAAGAAGTGTGAAGTATAGAAAACAGGAATGGAGGGATTATAGTATGAGTTAAGTTAAAGAGGTAGGTTTTTCGGATGACCTACCAGAGGTTAGATTGTTGGTATATGTTTATTGCGGATATGTTGTGAATTTCATAACATGTCGGTGTAAATAAGATAGATATATTTCTATATATAAGAATGAACTACGTTTAGAAGTAAAGAGCCATGAGCAGATAAACCAATTGATTTATCACCGAGAAAATTAAAACTATCAAATATTAAAAAGTAGCTCATCATACATCTTGTATAATCAACAGAGAGAGAGAAACGCCGCTATAAAAAAACAAAGATACACTAAGCGATATTTCTATCTCACTTTTTTATGAAGGGATCTCTCTGTCTGCTGCTCGTTCAAGATGATCGGTGCGTAAGTAAAACGAATATGTGAAAGTACTTTTTTGTAAAATTATTTTTATGTCTTGAATCGATCAAAGTTTTTCACATTGATAGAGTAGATTAACATTTAGAGTAAATCTTATTTTTAGAAACATTCAATTCCTTAAGGAATGAAAAAAAACCTTTTAGTGCCCTCCTAGATGGTGCTCCTGCTTTGATTATGTAAATATTTTCTTCTTTAAAACGTCATTAATGATACTTTCATCTTTTTGCGATACGTCCCCAATCGTTGAAAAATATTATATATGAAATATCAAATTCGGTCATAAATTATTTTTTGCCAAGAGGAAGTCTCTGGTAACAGTTAATTCGTTATATATCTTTGTGTACACTTTCGTTTTTAATAAATTTTCTCTCGGAAAATAGGCTATATAGAAATATTGGCATTGGTTGCCATGATATGGGAAATTTACGAAAATTTCATTATATCATATCTCCATCGATCACCTGTACTAGAAGTCGAGAAGTACTGTTTCTAAAAATTATTGTGAAAATTGCGATTGCATCGAAAAAAAAACTTTATATATGTGTGAACATATATATATATATATATATATATATATATATATGTGTGTGTGTGTGTGTGCGCGTGCGTGTGTGCTTGAGTGCGTGCATGTATGTGTGCGTGTGTGTGTGCGTGCGTGCGTGTGCGCGCACGTTTGTGTGTGTACTGAAAAAATTGCCATTGATAACAGAAATCACAATTTTTGATGGCCGATTTTTAAAACTTGGCCAGAAAAAAGCTCTTGGATAGTGGGTGTCTGATTTTCCATTGGAAAAATTCAATAAATTTACAATTTTTATATTGCTTCTCAGATCTATCAATGAATAATACGCTACGGTCAATGATTATCGAGAAATCGGTTCACAAATAGAGCGCTGTTGCAAAATAACGCGGACATCTTTGCGAAACGGCGTGCTTCGACATCAATGAATGAATGTCAAGGAAGTCAACGGAAAAAGGAAAATACTTTTTCCTCTCTTTACGATTTTACTAATTAGATTATAAAAACAAAACGGTTGTTGAAGATTGATTACACGTTGTCGGCCGGGTCTCGATAAAAAACTTCATTACGAATAAAACTTGTGACGGAAGTAATTTAAGTTTATAAATCACTTTCGTACGACAAAAAATAGGAGTCGAAATAAGTTCGAAATAATTTACTGGTTTGCATTTAAGGAAATCTCCTGTCATTATTAGTTGGGGATCATTAATATAAAGGAGAATTTCCACTGAAGCTGGTGGACATTAGGTTACAAACAAGTTGGAGCGTATCGTCAATATTAAACCGCGTGAATGGCGCAGAGTAAATATTTTGATAAACTGTGCCCACAAAATCAGTGATTCGGGCGTTTTGGATGACATATTTTTGGGTTATAAATAGATTTAATTTTGGACGGCCATCTATTGCGTATACACGTGTGTGCAGATGGCCACTTGTGGGTTGAGTATCTCAAAATTTAAATGTAACATTTTATTTTACAAAACAAACAGCAAAATAGGATTAAAATTCGTTAATTAATTTTGAAACAGTTTATACGATAAAGCGATTTGAGAAAACTTTTAAATATATCCACTACAGTTGCACTTGGTATACTTGAGTTCATCGATCTTTGGTCATTAGGGTAAAATGAGAAATAAATTGGTCTATTCAAAGTTCATTGCTGTGAATGGGTTTTCAGGTTATTTTCACAATTTCATTGCGAATCTCCTTCTGACTTGCTTGTCTGTGATTTGTCTAAAGCGAGGAAAACATCGAAATAACGAATTGTTATTGAAAAGTATTTTCATGTAAAATAAATTTTGTCTACAAAACTATGGTTTTCGAAATAATATATATTTTTCTGAAGGAAAACTTTAATGATTTTCCTTTATACATTTAAGATAATGTTTAATTCCAATATGTTTAACTAGGTAATATAATAGTGATTCCCCTATAGGTGAATGGGGAACCGGGAAGGACGACCTTAATTACCTCTTATTGGGCCAACCCTTGGTTTTAATTAATTAATATCTATTTTAATTGCTTACTTTATAAAATAAAAATACTTTCTCGAAGAAAATTATCAAAAAAATCAGATTTTATGCAAAATCATAAGAGGTATTTTTAATCGAAAATCGAATATTCCTAATCGAACTAATTAATTAAATATAAAACAAATCAAATTTATGTAATAAGAACAACCGGTTTTATTATTTTTGATTACCTTATTTATGATGGGGAAAGACTTGTTTCGATTTTAAGGTTAGATAAAGAATCGAAGACATATAAAAGCCAAATAAATTAGATTTATGAGTAAAACACTGCCCATAATATTTTTTCTGTTCAGTATGCGACTGGCAATACTATTTTCAGCAAATACTAAATCTAATTTGGATAGTGGGTAAACCATTTTACTTTGGTATTCTAACATGTATTAATATTTTGCACAGATCTATTCGAACAAACATTTGATGTAACTAATGAAACGGTATACACTAAATGTGACATATATAGTGGGTAAACCATTTTACTTTGGTATTCTAACATGCATTAGAATTTTGCACAAATCTTTTCGCACAAACTTTTGATGAAACTGAAGAAATCTTTGAACACCATTGGAATTTTTTTGGGGATAAATATAATATAGGGTAATGCATTTACAAATAGACTATAGGATAAAGCAAATATACTACAGTATTAATATCATTTTAATAAATAATGAGATACCGCTGAGGAAATATACAAATATCTTTACACGAGTATGTATAAAAATGTTGTATAGAAAGAAATATCATTATTCTACGTATCCTAGAAAGAAATATCATTATTCGAATTATTAATTTAGAGTATTATATTTCGAAGGTGAACACAAAAAACTTCGTTGGGGATTTCACTTAAAATACGCGAACTATTCAAGAAGACTTTGTTATTCAATATAATTTTCTTTTGGCCTTAATATATTACCGAATCAGTAGCCATATCTACTTGCCGTTCCTTTATATAAAGAATTTCTCCTAATAAAAGGTGATGTTGCAGAATTTATTATTTATATATTAATAAGTATATAAACTTTATAATATTATTAATATTGTAGCGATTTATGTAGTAAAGTAAATTTTAGTCTCGTTATCATTTGACATCTTTGAAATACTTAAGCTAATTTTTTGTTAAAATTTTAACTTATGTTTTATGTAACCCCAAATTATTTATGATTTCATAACAATTAAATGTCCTGATTTGTGCTCGAATGACCATCAAATTTTTTAAAAAATATGTACGATTATGGTGTTGTGTATCGTGTTTGCTATAATTTTTTTTTGTTAAGTTAAACATTGAGTTGAATTCTGTCATAAACGAAGTACCGTATTTTCAGCATGTGTAAAATAAATAAATAAAATTTAAGGAAACCTATTTAGTAAAGACAAGTAGAACTCGCAATAGAAAAATTCCGATGCAAAGTATTTCCATTAAACTATTTATTGATAATAATATTATCTGACATTGTGTAAATATATTGCTTAGACAATATTTCATTTATTTTTTTCTGCCATGACACTCTCTGAAAAAGCTCGGGACACTCCTGAAAGACAGAACATATATTGTGAATTATATTTTTAAATGCCTCTGCCTTGTTATCCATTTGACGTCCGTTGTCCATCCGTACCAAGGTATGACCGTTATCCGTCTGTAACAAGGTATGAATGGATAGACGGGCTGATAGAAAATATGAAGGTTCCGTTTTTGTTAGTCGGCTACAAAATCCCACAACAAATTTAAATCGCTAAAAATAGCTTTTTTAGCGATTTAAATATTTTGAAAAAAATTTTTTACGGTTCCGTACCTCGAAAAAAATATGGTATCCTTATAATATTACTTAAGTGTCCATTAGTCCGTTTGTCACAGACATTTTTGTTGGAAACTATTTGATGTATAAACTTGAAATGTGGCACAGTGACATAGTTTACTAATCCGGACATATTTCAATATATCGGGACGGATATATTAATCAATTAAAAAAAATTTTTGGAATTCCGTATCTATATTGTGCGGTGTCATTTGAAAAGTCTAGTTGTTTTCTTTTCATTTGAATATAAATATTTTTGAGACCCATATGGTCCCAAAAGTATTATTTATTTTTTATAATTTTAGTAAAGACCAACTTTTTTAGTATATACTGATATGAGATCCAAGGCAGGCTTTATTTTGCAATATAAAATAAATGGAGCGAGCTCGGTCAAAATTCGACTTAAGAATAATCCAGGCAGCGTAAAGATGTGAAAGCCTGCAAAAACTTGGACACATCCTTGCGAAAATAATAATCATTAAGCACATCGAGGGTGGCGATGGCTTCAGCACTGTTCGAAGCTATTAATCAATTTAATGTCTGTAATGCCGGTGGTAAGATTTATCACTTTTCAATTGTTGGAGACCGCGCGCAAATTTCGTCCGAATGGTGGCTCGTTATTCACGTCGAGAGCGAGAGATGCTGGGGCGTGTGACGCTCTTGGGAAGTTGCCGGAGACGTGACGGCGACAAAGTCCTGGAGAAATGTCACAAATTTATATTTACGATGATGATGCGGTGTTGGTAAATTTTGTTATTGCTTTTTATTGCTGTTGATCCGTAGAATACAAAAATGTTGGTTGGATACTTATAAAACCTAGCATTCTTCATTGTATGGATCAAAATAAAAAAATTAAGTTATGATAATTTGACAAGATGTTTGTTAGATGACATATAAAATCACCTCTTTCACGTTGTTAAAGATTACCCATATCTCCATTACTAATTCGAGGCTCTGGATGATTAGCCTTTTTTAAGTAAGCACAGCTGTATTTATATAAACTAAAAATTAGAATTTACATAAATGTCCATTAAAATTTTATAAAACACAGCTTACAGTGGTAACAGTTAATTTTAAGTAGTTTGAGTAATGTTTAATTATGTAACAAATTAATTTTAAAAAATGTATATTGTGTTAGTTCATAATTCGCTCGGCACGCAAATTTTTTTACTTTTGGTCTCCTTTGACGTTTTAATTCTGATGTTTTTATTTTTAAGATTAAAATAATACCTGTTTAAAAATTAAATGTTGCTATACGGGCTTCCCACTCTTAGCTGAAAAAGGAAGTGTTAAATCTAATCGTGAATAAGGTGCTTGAGACAAATCAGGTCTATGTACTAATAAGGTTTACACAATAATTAAGAAAAATAAACCCAACTTCGAAAATATTTTACACACACATAAATGACCTATAACCCGACCGAATGCGCGAGCACGTGTGTAAAGTTTTTCCGAAGTTGTGTTTATTCGTCTTAATTTTTGGGTGTATAAGCCTTATTAGAACATAGGTCTTATTTGTCTTAAGTACCTTATATCTAAGTATTTTTGTTAACAAGAAGATTTTCAATTACCCTGCTAAGAATCATTCTATGATGCAAATTTATACTTTCATTTACATCAATATTACGCCAGAAGCACTGCTCGTATTAATAATGAAAATGAAACAATAATCTAATTATACTTTAAAATATTTGCAAGTTATGGGTCGAACTCAATGAATGGAAAAGTAAGGAAGAGAAATCATACATATTACTTCTAAACAGACGACAATTTCGTAAGAATTTAATTTATTTATTACTACTTCGTTGACTTATTTTGCTTTCATTACCATTACTACATTGGACAGTGTTAAAAAAGAAATAAAGTACCTCCGCCTAATATAAAATCTGGACACGAATGTACACTGCCTATAACGAGGTCAGTTGCTAAGATCAAGATTATTTAATCCATGATTTTAAATAACTACGTATATGACATCGCTGTAACCATTTCGTGGGCTACAGTGTTAAAAAAGAAATAAAGTACTTCCGCCTAATATAAAATCTGGACACGAATGTACACTGCCTATAACGAGGTCAGTTGCTAAGATCAAGATTATTTAATCCATGATTTTAAATAACTACGTATATGACATCGCTGTAACCATTTCGTGGGCTACAGTGTTAAAAAAGAAATAAAGTACTTCCGCCTAATATAAAATCTGGACACGAATGTACACTGCCTATAACGAGGTCAATTGCTAAGATCAAGATTATTTAATCCATGATTTTAAATAACTACGTATATGGCATCGCTGTAACCATTTCGTGGGCTACAGTGTTAAAAAAGAAATAAAGTACTTCCGCCTAATATAAAATCTGGACACGAATGTACACTGCCTATAACGAGGTCAATTGCTAAGATCAAGATTATTTAATCCATGATTTTAAATAACTACGTATATGACATCGCTGTAACCATTTCGTGGGCTACAGTGTTAAAAAAGAAATAAAGTACTTCCGCCTAATATAAAATCTGGACACGAATGTACACTGCCTATAACGAGGTCAATTGCTAAGATCAAGATTATTTAATCCATGATTTTAAATAACTACGTATATGACATCGCTGTAACCATTTCGTGGGCTACAGTGTTAAAAAAGAAATAAAGTACTTCCGCCTAATATAAAATCTGGACACGAATGTACACTGCCTGTAACGAGGTCAGTTGCTAAGATCAAGATTATTTAATCCATGATTTTAAATAACTACGTATATAATATCGCTGTAACCATTTCGTGGGCTTGTTTTTGCTGTGGAAAAGTAAAAAGTAATTCTTATCGGTTAAACGAACGCTGCTGGTATATTTATATAAAAATCGCGTGTCAAATATGGTTTGCATGTATATTTTTTCGATCGTCCCATTTTTACTGGTTTGTTAGGTATGCTTGGCCGAAGCACGCTTGGTCAAAACATGCTTTACTTTAGGTGGGAGTTCGTAATCATAATTAATAAAATTGAAACGAGTTAATGGACATATACGTCAATAAAATACAGAATAAACAGCTGTCTATGAAGGTGTTGGTTGTGATAAATATTCAATGTAAAACGTAGGTTTTTAAATATTGGTAGATAAAAATACTGGTCAACAGCCAGTCGTGTAGTTGGCCAGTATTTTTATCTAGTAATATTTAAAAACGTACGGTTATTATCTACCAATATTTAAAAACGTATTTCGACTGGCTGGTTGCCAGTACCTATAAGTGTTGCTTCCGAATCAATGACGCAAAGATGTAAATTGTCTTTTGAAACTATTTCATTTTAATTTTTAGTAGCTATTTCATATATTTTAATCGTTAGGTTTTTTTCTTTATTGGTTAGTTTAATTTAGGTAAATTTATTTTTCAAGGTGATTTCAAAATTAAATACTTTATTTTCCTCATTCCATTACTTTCGCCGTTTGTAGAGGTGGGTTTTCTTAAATTTTAATTTTTTTGATAAAATTGAATTGCGTATTTTTGAAAAAGCATACACTTTAAAAAATTAAAAAGGAGCTAAATATACACATAAATTGAATAATTACAAGCGTTTCTTGCAAAAATTGAAACGAAATAAGAGAAAGGAAGTAGGGAAAAGAAAGAAAGAAGCATATGTTTCTTGGTTTTTAGAGGATGTTTTAGGGTATATATTAAAAATTTGTGTAAAACGAAAGCAGTTAAATACGAGTAGAATTCATGCCATGAAGGTTGCAAATACCCATAGGAACGTGTTAACTATTAGAAGTAAATAGAATGTTTATTAAAGCTATAAATATTAATGTTTATATTATTTTTCACAATGGAAATATATTATATAGTATCTATTTTGTGGACGTAGGTATATATATATATATATATATATATATATATATATATATATACTTGTGTGTGTGTGTGTAATTTTGGTTAAATACGATTAACTTTGGTTAAACTTCTAAAGCTCTTTCTCTCGTAATTTTAACTATAGCATTTTCAGAGATTGATAAGAAGAATGTGTTACCTCCAAATTGCTGATGGGAAAATTATTTAACTACCTATGATTTATTATTTATTATTATACTGTATATTAATTCATAAATATATTTGAATGAATGGGCCTGTTTGTAAGCGAGTACTTTGTATATCATGATTGGTTGGTTTCACAATTTAGTATCATGAACTGTGGAAAAAGTATGTTTGACAGAAACAGTCGGCGGACTGTTGATGGAATCGAAGAGCATCAACAAAATTTAGATTCATGCAAAACGTGATGCCAAGGATTAATAGAAACGGGGAAGCACTGTGGAATAAAATACTGTGAACGAGGATTTTATATATGGAGAGTGCTTCAAAAGTTAGTTTGAGGCTACGAAAACTAAAGTTCTAAATTTATGATTGGGAAGCTTTGAAAAATAATAAAATTTATAATATGAGCCTATAAAATATGAGGACATGTACAAAATAGGCTTACGTACTTTATTAAATTGCTGATGCAAAGTAACCGAAATAATTTTATTTCAAAGTTGTAACCTATTGTTTTTAATACTAGATTAAGAATATTTCATATTTTTCAAACACACGGTTGAAAATCATATAGGTTTTGATCATATTTCGTGTCATTTTGTATCTTAATATTCCAAATCGGGCTCAAAAATAAAAAAAACAATGAATATAAATATAATACTATTTCGAAAGACTTAACAATTTACTATCTCGCTTAATGACATATGCAAAAAAAATTATATGAGTGAAAATCTTAAAAGAAATTTTTTGTAGATATTTTCAACAAAACTACCTATATTTTACATACTCATTATTTTAAAAGAAGTTTGAAACCTACGTATGAAACATCTGCTTGGTAATATGCGTATAAGTCTGAAATTATAAAGTTGTCGAAAACAGACGGATGGACATGACGACACGTGGCGCATTTTGCATTAGACTATAGATAATTAAAAAAAGAATATAGATAAATTAATAAAATTAAATGTTCGAAAGTAATCTTTAGAGACATATTACTTTTGTATTTGAAATTATATTATTTTTTTTTAATAACATTACAAGTTCGAAGTTTAAATAGGTAGGTTTATAATGTAAATATTTCAATCATAAATCATCACTTGAGCTTTGCAGGAACGCATTAAATGGTAAAATCATAAAATATCGAGTGGAACATAAAAAATCGTCCTGCGTTTAATAATATTTCCCATCTCTAAGCTTTATATCAAACTTATATAGACGGTTATCCATAATTACACCAAGATTCCGTACCAGTATTGTCTGTGCGGATCTCTGTATAATTATGGATAACTTTCTAACATTTCATGATCATATGATCGTGAAATGTCAGTGTTGAAACCGGTCAGAAAGTCTGGGTGCTAGGATTTGTTATGGAAAGTTTCAACAATTTCCGTGGCAGTCGGTGTATTGTGACTTTGTTCAATACTTTAATCCACATTATCCTTGACATGGTTGCAGTCATCTGGAATCCCACATGAAACAATTTATATGCTTACGTTGGAGGAAATATTAGAAAAGTTTCTAGAAATATTAAAATAGATTTTCATATAATATATGTACGAGACTTCCTCATCTTTCAGAGTCTATAATTGGTATGGTCGGATATAGTTCACTTCAACTTCGTCAGGAATTGCTTTTGTTCATGCATTTTTTTTTTAATTATTAAAACTGTTATAAACCAAAGTTTTCAACAATAATTTTCAAAAAGTATACTAATGTGTGTGTTTGGGTTAAAATCATTCGGAAATATTATCGACATGTTATTTTCTTTTTATATTTAGCAGTTTCATTCCTGTTTTGTTTCAGTAAGTAGCTCAATAAAATGGGCCATATTTCATTTGATCGACCGTGAATCCGCGTTCGCGATTGCTAGTATAACATAAAAAGCTTATATTCCTAATAGTGTCGTAAAGCATCACGGATGTTTGGAGAGATACTAATAATAGCTCATTGCACAATAAAATACACGAACGTGCGTGTAAATATTACGTGAAATGTTAGGCGTACCGCTGGGAATGCGACAGCAAAGAAAGGATTATCAAGGGACGTAATATGGGAATTAATTAAATATTGTATATTGCGACGATGGTTGAACAATTAATGGTGTTTTACAATTTTATTTTTTTTTATAAGTGATTCAATTCCTTTACATAACTAATTTTAGTTGTGCTCAGAGTTTTCACATGCGTAGAATCATGTAAAATAAACAACACCCTCGCCGCCTCATTGAACGTTCCATCTGCTCCTTTCACCAAAGGACATCGGTCTTTGGGGTCTAATGTATATCGGCGGGAATACTCGGGATGATCGGTGAACAAATAAGCCAATATCTCTTTTTCTTGCGCCTTCTATAGAGTGTTCCCAAATTAATTTTTTTATGACTACTAAACAATTATAACTTGTAGCATAATGATTTATGTGGTTTATAATCTTTCTTAAAGTAAGATATTTCATCTAAAACAAATATACTTTTTGGAAAAATCTTCGTGGTTCTGGATATTATGTATGATATATGAATAAACAAACTTTCCTGCTTTATATATTAGTACAGACGAGTGGGTTCATTTCGTGCGTGCGTAATGCCGTTTGACCGCCACGAATTTAGAAGTAGTTTTGGCGCAAATTTTGTCCTTTCTCTATAAAACAAATTGGCAGTAAGAAAGTTACTTCGACAGAAACAGTTACTTATCTTACATTGATTTGACATTGATTTAAAAGATGACATTGATTTTAAAGTCATTTTCATGTGAAAAGAAACAATTTTTGTTTATTAAATATAATCTATAAATAACAACTGAACTTTGAAGAAAACAAAAAAATAATGTTCCAATTACGTTCCATTTCCCGCGAATTATTTTTTCTCTTGTAATAGAATGTAGGGCGAACAATAATGGATAGATCGCATTATTTTCTCACTATTGAGTTTTGTTTCTTCTAAAGAAGATTATACAATATAAAATCGTTTAAATTTAATTAAACTTTGTAATTTTATTGTGCTTTATAGTTAAAAATACGAGAGTGAATTTATTATGAATTGGACGTTATAACCCATCTAATGACATGTTTTAATTGCTTAACATTTAGTACTTTTGAAGACAACAGCGCTAAAAATATATATAAATTTAATGCATCGCATTTCGGATATGACTCTTGTCTAATATCCACCGATGTAACATAAAATGTTTATTCTGTAACAGAAAATATTAAAACTCACGATTCATCGAGTTCGATTCTGTGTTGCTTTTATCCTAGAACGAGACAAAAATATATCGTACGTAGCTTACTCTGTCTATAAAATACCAAGTGCGCAACTATGCGAGATAAATTGCTGTCTTAAACGAATAAAAACAAAAAAACTGTCTGTGCTCAAAATGTGGACACATATTTTTATCTGTTTCGTATGGACATAACTTATCCATTATTATAAAAATTGCTAATATCATTATAAAACTTGCTTTTAAGTTAATAATCAATTTTCACTGACTTCAAAATTATAAAATATCTTTAGAAAAATCTGATATGTTTTAGCACTTTAAGTTTTATAGTTTTCAGCAATATATAAGAGCAATAAAAATCACAGATTCTTTCGTTATTTTAAAATAGTATGTGCTTCAATAACGACATAAAATATAGTGTCATCGTAAAACATAGTTTTATAAACCAAGAAAGCGTTGGTAAACTGAGAGCGTACTTCAGACCGTGTGCTGACAAAGCTGAGAGCGGGATAAGTGGGCTGTGAGGATTGTTAAAAAAATCACATAAAAAACACAGAAGTTTACAACGGCGTTCGCAAATATCAAGCAGTTTGGGTCAAATAAGCATGTGTATATAAACATAAATATAGTTGAACCGCCCTTCTTTCTCGAGTATACTTATCAATAGACGAGTACATGCCTTATATACATAGGTACGATTTCGCGGTTAAGGGAAAGTCGTTACCACTCTGTAATATTTTAATTTTATATATTGCATATTAATACAATTAGAAAAGAAGTTATCGTGTTTAAAACATGCAAATAGAATGGCCTACGTATTTGATATATTTTATTACAGGTCTAATGTTAGAAATCAATGTAACTGAACTAATTGAAATATTACGCTACACCGTTAATCGCAATAGAAAATGAAAACTATAAAAATAAAGTAGACATTTTCTTAGTTACACTTAATATATATATTAATAACTGGTAAAAGAAGCAGCACATAAAAGGAGAAATCTTGGTAACAATTGTAAAATAAAAAAATAGAAAATAAATTAAAAAATTAACTTGATAGATAATTTAGATAGATTGGTAGATAATTTAGATAACCTAGACTGGTCTTTTCTTTTTGTATTTAAATAACCCATAATTTATAGTTTAATTAAAAAAGTTATACAGCGTTAGCTAAGTGTTTATGTGCCTAGAAATAAATATGAGAAATTAAAATATAGCACAAATACTAAAAAAAGTGTTTTAAAACCATTATTATCGCTATGTATACCAATGATAAATCGATAAATTTTACAATTACAAACGTTTATCGATGTCACTATAAGCGGTATGGCAATATCTATGTTTTGTAATTAACGTCTAATATCGGCAGAACGTCTGCCGATATAGTCAAATAAAAGTATATTACTATGCGATCGTCCATGATTTTAAGTCGCATTTTATGTATTCAGACAAAAAAAAAACATACAGGATCGATACGTTCAGTATTTAGCGTGCGTGTATGACGAAGGTGTTGCGGAAACAATTTCCAGCCCAAATAAAGTTACACTCGCGTTCCCGTAAATTCCGTTCGAATTCCCGCGAGACGCGAGCGCTGTGACCCCGACCTCCCCCGCCGCACTGCTGTCCCAAGTACTTGAGCGGATATTTCTTTTACGTTTTTTTTTCATACGTTAGTTCTTCTATTTGTTCGATTCCTCACGTTCGTGTCTCCGCCCCTGTTATTCTCCCTCGAGGCCTATTCTCGAAGGCGGAGAACGAATTAATAACATAACATGCTTCGTAGTTTGAAATATTGTGCATGTTTTTTTTATTTTATATAAAGTTATCTTATACTTTCCGTTATTTATATATACCTTTATATGAGACTTAGAGGTGACGATTTCTTTTATATTCGACTTAGAAGTCTTATCTTTGTGGATATAATTGTACCAATCAGTATCTAGAATGAGTATTGACAGGGTGCTTGCGAAAAAATTAAGAGCTGTTTGCTGTTTGGTTTGCTTAGTTTTTAAGATTCAGTTACTTTAATGGAAAAAAAGACCTTTACAAGAGCACTCGTGTGTCCATCCATTTATTCATGTACCACAGTCATTTTTCTCCAGAACGGTTTGAGCTAGAAACATCGTATTTGATATAATTAGGAAGTAGTTTAATCTGCATATACTTCAATGTTTTGTATTGAAAAGTATTTATATAGAAATTGTATACAACATTTTATATCAAATAGTTCTTAAGGTATTATTGAATATGTCTACAAAATTAAGTTTATCCCTTTTACCACCGAAACTGCTGACATCAATATTATGAGAAAATGAACAACTTTACCAGAACCTCACCTACAGTTAACATTATAAAAAATGAACCAGAAATGTCGTGGTACACTCGGTTGGAATGCAGTTCCAATCGTATATTATTTATTAAATATATGTATTATCTACGTGAATAAAATTTAATTGAATATAATGAATTGTTAAATTTACTGAAAAAATCTAAATAAAGTTTAATTAATTAACGAAAATAAATGAATATGCTGACAATTTATTGAAATTTATTAATTTTAAGTATTTAATAAATAATAAAGTAATAATGAAAATAAAAGAATTTTCCGAAATTTTTTAGTTGATATAGCAATGATTTATAATTTATAATGCAAATAAATTCATATAGAATTGAAAACGGTCTGGCAGATGATTGGCTTAAAATAGAAAGCCAGTAGAATAAAAAAATAAGTTTGAAAAATTATGATAATTTTAAATATCTTTGTTTTTAAGAAATTAACCTTATTTTTAACACCTAAGAAAAACATACTATCTATATATCTATTTGGCAATATATCTATTTGGTGAAAACTTTTATTATTTGCACATAAATTAATATAAATACCATATACCCTTAATTGTTCATTCGTATATGCACCCAACTAAGGTACAGTTGTTACAAGTTTTATTGTTAAGTTAGCGCCGAAGTTTTCTTTAGCTGTAGATAAGGATAAATCTAGATATCTAGGGTACATTTAAAAACTTGCATCTCGACTTGAACTTTACATTGAATCATTATGACAGTTTCGAAAATTTCTCTTCATACTTTTTAAGGCATTGGTTAAACTAAACTTCTGGCATTAATGCGGTGAAAGATTTATTTAAACCATTTTAGTAGTTTTTGCATGATGGTTCAAAAAATCACAGACAGGCAGATCAATAAAAAAGGTAAATCGATCAGATAAAGGTAGGCTAGATTGAAAATTGAGCCCCAAGAACCATCCGAGGTTAGTTTTGTGTGCTGTTTTGACATACGAACAGATAGATAAGTGTGCAAAAAGGCCAAAAAGAACCAAGTTTTCTTTAAAGAGTTAACCTTAAAAAGAAATGAGATAAAAGCCGTCAAGTTCTTACGGAACTTTTCCAGAGAAGTGTAGATGACTGAGTTAGAACTTTGCGTCTAGATTTGTTGAATATTATACTTATCATATCATTGAACTTAAACTTTAGGGATACGATTGAACTTTTCTGAAACGTTTGAAAGGAAATCATTTCAATGTCTTCTCTATTTCGATTCTTATAATGCTATACGTATGCATATTTATTGAATATATGTTTATTTTTCAGCTGTGTTTTTGTTAGTGGTTATGAAAGCATACAAGAAATTTTTAAAATTAAAAGTACATATTTTCTAGACATTTGCGAAAAGTATTAAATTTTATTTTGCTGATATGGAAAACTGAAATGTATTGGTTTGGAATAATAAACTACAAGTACAGGTCAGGCACAGGAAAATATTTTAGTGGGTTATATATTAGATTACCATGATGAAATTGACATTTTCCAACAACTTACTCAATTTGAGTCAGATTGATACACACACACGCACGCAAGCACGCACGCACGCCCGCGCGCACGTACTCCCACACGCACTTACGCAAGCAAGCATGCACGTGCGAAAGTGCGCACACACGCATGCACGCACGTAGGCGCGCACGTGCGCAAGCACGCACACACGCACGCACGCAATGGACAAGAGGGAATAGCATTTTTATATTTATTCCGACGGTATGGCCGTACACTTTTAAAGAAATCATATTTTTAATAGTAAACTTCACCTTAGTTTATTATATTTGAAGAAATGATAAATATTAACTCATTATAGACTGTTATTCAAAGATAATAAGAAAGATTTAATCATTTCTTCGCACGTTTACTTGTAAAATGAAAACTAATTTTATTTGTCTTTACTGTTTCTATTAGCGTAAATATAATTAACATTTGATATTGTAATATTTACATAAAATGTTTTAATACGATAATACTTAATTTGTTTGTTACTAATATGGAGAAAGCAAATATTATCATTGTTTCTCTGGGATCATATTTCCGAGTTCAAGAGACTTAATTAAATAATATTATATTTGTTTACATCAAGTTATGGTTATGTTTGTGAAGGTGAATTTGTTTTGTTTTCTTTTACAATATTGGTTAATTTGCTTCCAAAGATTTTTTTTTCTTTTAGAAAATGGTTTGCAAAATAATAGTCAATTATGAGTCCCTCTTGTTCTCGATTCAGTATCTAGTTTAAAGTGAAATTATTAAATTTATAATCATTGCTAATATGGACATCCTAGGGCAATAAATATTTTTAATTAGAACTAATATAATTAAGTAGGGGGACAAACAAATTATTGTGAATACCATCAAAGCTATCACGTCTAGAATCATCATTTATAAAATCCAATTTTTTTAAAATTTACGTTTAGTAGTTTCAGAAAGGGGTGGGGGAGTGGATGTTACATATTTATTGCATATTTTCATTACATCTCTTCAGATATACAACTGAAAATTAAGAAAAAAAAACGGATAAAAGCGAAGCGTCTTACGCATCGAATTTTTAATTTTTAATTCTAAATTAATATACAATACCAATACTGTAATTCATGTAAAATATTTTTACAAATAATTTTCGAATTATCCATCATACAATAAAAATACTTAACAAAAAACGAAAATACATAAACAGGTTAAGTATACAAAATGACTGTCCACGTGAGGGAATGATTTCTTGTTTATGTACTAAGCACGTACACGCACATACACACACTCATATATATATATATATACATACAATATTTAAAGAGAATGAAGGGGGGAGAGAGGTAGTTTGCATTTTATCTCTCTTTAAATCCATTTCACTCACTCATATGGGCAACAACATGCACTACCAAGCCAATGAGGAGCGTTTCATTGCCGCGTTCGTGATTTTTCTCTTTCTTTGAATTAGGTCAACACTTCAAACCTCCTTTAAGTAGCTTCATCTGAAAAAAGTTTTTTAGATCCCTTTTCCAATATTACCTATCAACATCTAATAGACTAATAACTAATATAATCAATGAAATACAATATAAAGAAAAGTTTCATGATTATTACTGTACACATACCATCTAATGAAAGTAAAATATGTCTCCATATAGATAATTGTTTACTCAATTACTGACCGCGTTAAGGCTAACTGTGATAACGATATAATAATATGAGGATTCTTCGTAATCTATTCCAAGATAGTTCGATTTTCGATTCAGTTCTGCCACTTATAAAAACATTTCAGGTTTAAAGCTTTTGCATTTATAAGCGTTTAAATATCTTACCTTATTCCATTATTTTAAATATTGTTTTTTAAATAAATTTACATGAGCTTGCAAACACAAATTTATCGCCATATCTCCATCTCGAACTGAGCTGTATTGCGTACACGTATTACATAATATTTGTTTACGAAAATATTATAATCTCATGTATTTGTTACGAGTGAGAGTTTTTTCAATTTTTATTTTTATTATATCAAATGAATTTAGTTTATCTTTCCTAATTCCAAATTTGGTCATCTAGCTTTATTGGATTTCGAGATATATAATTTCCAAGCATCGTTTGTCAAAAGCTATCGATAACTTTCAGTATACAAATAACTTTTAAATATAGAACAAAGGTGATGTTTTTATGTACGTAACAAAAAAAAGACAAATGGTTGAAACTTGATCGAAGGCCTTCAAATAAAATTGGCTTTTACATAATTAATCTAAGTAGATCTCAGCTCATCTCTGTTGGTAAATATCCACTTTCTCCGAAATTTTTCCTTCTAATTCCAGATTCACTGCCCTAGCTACTGATAATTTTTAGTTACTAATAACTGATTATATTTCTTTACTAAAGCATATTTTTAATAGTCGTTTACATAAATAGTGATCGGTATTAAAATATTTTAATCTCAAGTCATAACAAAACGATAAATCTTTCACAGTCGCTTGTCACTCTTAACCGCCTATGTATATATTTATGTAGGTCCTTGTACATATCTAATATTTTTACTATTATTTTAATTGAAAATCAACCGCACCTAATTATAAGTCTCTATTATACATAAGATTGAAATGTTAATGTCTGTGAATAATCGAATATAATTATAATTAAATAAGTTTTCCTTTTGTTTATGTTTATGAGTGATAGAAAAAATCACTAAATTGATATTCTAGAACCTGACAGGAAGCAAAGGAAAGTTTTTATTTCCTTTTTTATTTATTTTTAATGCAATTTGTTGTTGCTTTCACACTACCGTAAAATGGAAAGTTTAAGATAATATAAGTTGCAGTAGATATTGCATGATCATCAATAAAACTCAGAATTTAACTTAAAAGATTACAATTTATAATAATAATGAAATGTTTTTACACTGTTATAAATAATATAAAAAGAAAATCAATTGTTCTTTCTCAAATTATATTAAAAAATAATTATACTTTCATTTGTATTAAATGTTACAGTACCAATGAGCAAAGATAAACGCCAATTTAATAACAAATTGGCGTTTATCTTTGCTCATTGGTAACTTATTTACATGCCAATATATAAATAGATAAATACTTTAAGTTTATAAATATTCTTAATACAATGCCTGTGTTTCCCTAATGGTTTTTAAAGCTCGCGATATCCGGAACTTTCAATGGTCGAGAGCAAGTGAGTTTCAATAAACAAAATACTAAGTGATTGATGAATGTCGAACTTGTTTCCAGTTCGGTAATTCCTCGTGATAAAGTCCATAAATCAAACGTCAGTTTGATTATTAAGTAACTTGTTTATTTATTAAAAGCGAGCGTGTAGGATAGTCCTTTGCTCGGTTATATGTTAATTAAGGCTATATGTTAATTAATAATGGCTACCTAAACTAGGTAGCCATTATCGAGAAACATGCCACTTTGGGAAGTTTAGCTATTTATAAATTTAATTAAAAGTCTATGAGGATGTAAATATTTTCAAAACATTGTTATGCTAGAAAAATAAGCCTATTTAATTTAGTTTAGTTACTGTAAGATGTATTTATTCCTCGTTTTATGGCGTAAATAAATTATATATTTCATTTTAAGATAATGAACAACCCTATTAAAGAGCTGTTAAGTATTCAAGTTGTGTCATCGCAAATCCTACTAGATAAACTGTCTCATTAACTACTATTTTAAATATATTATGATAGAATGAGATAATATATATACATATATGTATATATATATATATATATATATATATGTATATATATATATATATATATATATATATATATATATGGATAGAACTTAGGATGCGAAACTACTTTATTCGTGGCCAAAAAACAGTGTTCTGAAATGCACTATGGAGAATTTTACTATTATTATAAAATTACTGAAGATATGCGAAAATGTCAGTCTTTGGATGAGTGATGTTCTCATCAGGACCGGTGTTACTACCAATGGGTAATATGCATAAAATAATAATCATGGAATATTTTCCGAAAGTATACTTCAAAATAGTTATATAATTTGGTAATAAAAATGAAAGTTGTTTAATCGATTATAAAATTATACATAGTTTTATAATGGGGTATAATTTTATAATATTATAACTTACATAACGTCAAACGGCTGGAAATTGAAAACCGCCCAAGTACGAGTTAAACTTAAACTCACACACGAAGTGTTCCGTAGCACCAAACAATATTTAACTTACTTCTAATGCAATGAGATATATTTTGACTTTTGTAGTTTGACAGTTGGAGCCATTGAGGAATGATTTTTTTAATCGATTATAAAGTATGCATAGTTTTATAATGGGATATAATTTTATAATTTACAAAATGTCAAGCGGGTGGAAATTAAAAACCGCCCAAGTACAAGTCAAACTCGCAAAGGAAGTGTTCCGTAGCGCCAAATAATATTTAACTTATTTCTAATGCAATGAGGTATATCTTGACTTTTGTAGTTTGACAGTTAGAGCCATTTAGGAACGATTTTTAATCGATTATAAAACTATGCATAGTTTTATAATGGGATATAATTTTACAATATTATAACTTACATAACGTCAAGCGGAGATTAGAAATTGAAAACCGCCCAAGTACGAGTTAAACTAACACACAAAGTGTTCCGTAACCTCAAACTATATTTGACTTATTTTTAATGCAATAAGGTATATTTTGACTTTTGTAGTGTGACAGAGCGATTGAGGAACAACGACTTTAGAAGTACATATCATAACTTATTATCATCTTTTGATTTAAATAAATATAATAATATTTAAAGTTAAGAGTAAATTTAATAATAATTTATAGTCTTTTTTATTAAGTTGAACATAGTGTTTTAAATACAAAATTCCTTAAATAAGCCTTTTTTGAATCAATAATTTTTTCAATGTATATTGCCGTGCTATTTAACTATACGCGTGCCCAAATAGGTTTGTGACAGCTGAATAAAGAGTTATATATTCCAGATTCACAAGTAAAATTTTCAAAAACATTATCAAAGTGTGTACCTCCTCGGGTGGTAACAAAAGTACATGTACCTCCTCGGATGGTAACACATTTCTAAAAACATTATTAAAGTGTGTACCTCCTCGGGTGGTAACACAAGTACATGTACCTCCTTGGGTAGTAACATATTTCCAAAAACATTATTATGTGTGTAACTCGTCGGGTGGGTACACAAGTAACATGTACCTCCTCGGGTGGTAACACAAGGTTGCAGTAAAAATGTGTACCCGGTCTTCATTAGAATCTTTGAAAACTAATGGAGGCATAATAAGTTAAATATACTTGTTAGTCACTTTATTAAAACTGTATTATTGCTATATTAAATTGTATTATGTATGTGATTAAGTTTACTTAATTGTCAATATTTTGGACTTAGAGTAGAATTAAATATTTACGCATGCACAAAAGTTATTATTGGCAGCAAAAACAATTCGTAGTACTCAAAGATACTGTTGCCGCTGTGGGTACCAATAATATCCCATATCTCAAAAACTACACAACATATCTCATTAAAACCTATTTTAGTTGAAAGTTTATTTTAAGTTCTTCTACTATAATTTTCCAGAATTTTACACACGTCAGTTGAAAAGTTAGAGGATGAGGACAAACTGTTTAAGATTTCAGAAGAGCATATCTCATCAACTATTGACTTAAATATAAGTTATTTTTGAATCTTTTTTTAAGATCTCTCTAACTATATCCCACACGCCTATATGCAATGCGTTTTTCTTTGTTCCTTAGTTACATGTATGAAATACCACTCCTAAAATATTTTTTTCATAATTTCATTATTTCCTTGTAAGAGTGGTTTTAACTACCATCCAAATTTAATCTATGTAGTGCCATTAGTTTTCGAATAAAATGGCTGTAACAAACGGACAGATAGACGGATATACATACAGACGGACAGGCGGACAGGACGAAGTTATAAGAATTCCGGTTTTGCCATTTGGCTGTGGTACCCTAAATGGGCTTTAGACCTCAGATTAAATTGACTGGCTACAAAATACTATGTAAAACTGGACAACTAATGTACTCATTGTGTGTTAATTGTTTTTCTCACTGAGCAGGCTGGAGAAAAATTAAAATATAGTTAGAAAAAAATTAAAATAATGTTAGTGTCTCAATACTGCTTTTCACCGGTTTCATAAGAATACGATAGACCATAAGATAACAATAGTGATATGAGTTAACACAAAATCCAAATCGCCGTCGCTGTCGGTACATTTGTTAATAATCATTTTATATTTAATAATGGGTAAAAGCTTATTAAAAATATTTTCAGTATTTTTGAACTAAAACTCCTTTAGCGATGTCTGAGTCATTTTGTTACGTTAAAATTTTGTAATGCTTGAGAAAACAAATGCCGAATGCTTCTGACCTGGCGCGGAAGTGACCGAAGGCAAACAACATGGTGGTCGAGAATGTTAGAAAGTTAATTCGAACGTTAATATGTAAATCAATTGGTAGGAAGTCGTCAATTTTCGCGCCTTCAATCAGTTTTGTATACGTTTTAATGAAAAAATTGCGACAACTTGCCGTGTAAGTTTTAATACAAAAATTGCAACAACTTAACCTGTACGGTTTAATGTCAAAATTGCGACAACAGGCTGTGTAAGTTTTAATGCAAAAATTGCAACAACTTGACACGTACGGTTTAATGCCAAAATTGTGACAATTTGCTGTATAAGTTTTATTGCAAACATTGCAACAACTTGACATGTACGGTTTAATACCAAAATTGTAAAAACTTGCTGCGTAAGTTTTAATGCAAAAATTGCAACAACCTGACATGTACGGTTTAATGCCAAAATTGTGACAACTTGCTGTGTAAGTTTTAATGCAAAAATTGCGACAACTTGTCGTGCGATATTTATAACGATTTTTTAAGGAGATAAAAGTGTAATTAAATTGATATTGTCTGATTTGTTTCACTTCACACGTCATCTTACGTGTATTGTTATATGAATTCTATTTCAAACGGTTTTGATGTGACCTTTGACTCCAAAGAGTTGGTATGTATGTTTTAAAAGTTAATCTTACGAAAAAACAGCTTATTTATTTTCAACTGCATCTGGCTACGTAGCTTTCAAACTATGAGGGATACACTCGAAATCCTAGTATCATCATTACTCAATGTCTCAATTAAATGCCACACTTGTGTATTTTTATTCAAAGCTAGTAACAAAATAAAATACATCGCAATGTTTAATTTCGTTCATCAAAGATCGTCGCTGCCACATCCAAAATACCTGTGCTCGTTTATTAATATAGTCTATCTCATTTTTTGCTGTTGGAATGTTACGTTAAAGTAGAGCAACTACTCATTGAAAACATTTTGCAATTTCATCGCGTATGTGTATGTTGAGAAAGAAAAAAGTCGACGAAACAAATATTCTTGAACACGTAGCGCTAGTACGTCACCTGAAATTAAGCAATTTGTATTTGGCAATTTCAAAGCTTGTAACTTGCGACGAAACGGATGAGTTGAAAGTTTGTCTCTATCCAAGTGAAACGATCCAATTTACTCTGATATGGGTGCGTGAGATAGATTAGATAAAAAGTCAATAGGTCAAGTCAAAAAATTTCTACGAACTTTGAATCACTTTTTATATCAAAATAAATACTGTAATAAATTCAAATGTACAGAAAATAGAATTTGTATAAGTAAGGGAGACAATATTTAATAATACTTTAATGATCTCTTCTATTTTATTCTCAAGAATATTTATGAAAAATTTGGATATCTTTTAACAAAGTTTTTGGTCAAATTTTGATCTTTTCAGTGATATAAAATATATGTTTAGAAATACCTGTATCATATATAAAAATAGGTGGAAAGGGCGGTATTTTTTTATTGCAAGAAAGCACGAGTGTAAAAGCCATATCGGAATTTTATAACTAAAAAAGTGGGCCTAAACGAATTCACGTGGCAGAATTAAAACTTTTTGCTTTGGATGTGGTTTTAAAAGTTTATGTTAATTCAATGTATTTGTAACATATATTATATATAAATTTTAGCTTTTTGCATTCCTTCTCCATATAAAATCCTTTAACTGTACCAAATCTCCATGCGAGCAATATGCTTAAAAAAGAAATAACAAGTTTTCTCTAAAACAAAATAATATATACTTTGTGTTCTCAAAATAATATATGTGTCTCAAAATAATATATACTTTGTGTTCATAACGTCGTACAAAAGTTTAATTGACTGCTGCTCTTTGGAAAATTTAGTGTCAATTTTGTCCATCTACGAACTTACCCTGTACTTTGAAGCACGTTATTTTCAGTCTAAGAATCCCGATTTGTATTATTCCCATCGAGGAAGAAATGTGGCTTCCAGGGTATCAAGAAATATCATGTTTAATTTTTCATTCATTTTATTTAGTTTTCACCTCTTTTGAACACTTTCTTACTTCGCACCAAAACTTTTCTATAATACAATGGAATTATTTTGTAACACAAACATCTGGAATCGAAGTATGTGAAATCTCCGTATACTCACTGTATCCTAACTACTAGGCCATCTATATGCGGTCATAATAAAGCGAGATTTGCTTACAACAATTCAAAATCTTGAAATATCCTTTATAGACTCACATAATTAATTAAGGCGCTGACAACAGCAGAGTAAGCTTATTTAAAAAAAAATGTAGCAATATCTATTACATTTATGGCCACAAAAATTTATGTTATTCTTTACAATATTCCTAAAGTCGTAGGTGTTTCTAAAACACGACTTAAATATTTTTTCTATTTGAAAAAAAAATCCAAAACAACGACTTTATGAATAAAATTAAAAAGACTAACTATTCACGTTTTATTTATAATCTTGTTTTTTTTTAAATAAAGTACATAAGATTCTAATCAAAAAAATAAAACAGATTATTTCTGTCGAATACAAAGACGCGTTTTGGCGATATTTTTTTGCTTATCTTCTACTCGCATGTAAACCGACAGTGTTCGCTGAGGCGCGGTGCTAGTTGGATCTGTGTCGCTTGTTTCCTACCCGCTCAGAAGGGAATACAAACAAAAAATCGTATAATTAAATTAGTTGTAGCTTTAGGTTCGAATCTGCGTTTTATTACCGTCGGTATAAGTTTAGTTCGGTATAAATGATATTTTGACCTTTTTTTCATGGGACAAGGAAGAATTTGCATTATATATTGAATGCAATATATATTTTTAAATACGTCACACTATTATTTATTATAAAAAAAATTTCATACATTTGTTTACGTGGGAACAAATTTCAATCTTTTTTCTTTCACGTAATTCATCTTTTTCTATATTAATTCGTTGTATTTATAAACTTTCTGCTTATTCAATTTTTGGACGTTTTGAGTTTATTTCTTTCAATCAATTCGTGTTTATATTTAAATTTTTTGTGTAAAGGTTGTAAACGCAAACACAACTTTATATTTATATCTAGTTGTGTTTGTGTTTCCAACCTTTACACAGTGATAGTTGTCGCCCCAGGAAAATATATAATCTACATTTCAACTCGAGAAATCTAATTATAAATAATATTTGAATTCTAACCAATATTACTGACACAAAAGTGTGTTTATTTGTACTTCTTTGAAGTCATGATGGAGCAACAGATTAACGTGACTTTCTGCACAGAGATAGTTGGCGAGCCAGGAAATAACGTAGGTTACTTGTAAATCCGGGAAATCTCATCCTACTTGACATGATAATCCCAACTAGTATTAAAAATTGAAACGTGTGTTTGTTTGTCTTTTTTTCATATCGCAATGGAGCAAAAAATCGACTTGAATTTCTGCACTGAGATAATTGGCAGGCCAGGAAAAAGCATAGGCTTCTTTCCACTCCGGGAAAACTCATCTTTACTGAAACAACAATAACAATCAATATTAAAAATTTGAAAGCTTGTTTGTTTATCCATCTTTTACGACGCAACGGCTAATATCGACGTAACTTTCTGCACATAAGTAGATGGCAGATCAGGAAATGACATAGACTAATTGCCAACTTCTTAACTAATATTTACATCCCAGGCAGCATTAAAAATTCGAGGTGTGTGTTTGTTTCCACTTCTTTCACATTGCAATGAAGCAGCAGATTGACGTAACTTTCTGCACAGACATGGTTGGCGGGATAGGAAATTTAAAAAAAGGTTATTTTTTAATCTAGAAAATCATTTCTGAACTGAAACAAAGATCCCAACTTATATTAAAAATTCGAAAGGGTTTTTTGTCCTTCTTTTACGTCGCAACGGAGCAACAGATCGGCGTGACTTACTGCACAGAGATAGTTGGGGAACCAGGAAATAACTTAGGCAAAATACTGACCAAGGAAATCGTGTCCTAACTAATGTAGCAATTCCAAAATTTACAAATTAGAAAGTATATTTGTTTGTCTATATTTCACGTCACAATGGAGCAAAAGATCAACGTGACTTCCTGCAGAGAAATAACTGGAAGATCAGGAAATGATACAGGTTACCTTCCTACCCGAGAAATCTCGTCCTGACTAATATTACAATCCTAACCAATATCAAAAATTAGAATATGTGTTTGTTTGTCCTTCTCTCACGTCACAATGGAGCAAAAGATCGACGTAACTTATTGCACAGAAATAGTTAGGGGACCAGGAAACAATTTAAGTAAAATATCGACCCGGGAATCTCATCCTAACTACTTTCTGACTCGCGAAATCTCATCTTAATCGATAGAGCAACCCCAAAAATATTAAAAATTCGATTGTGTATTTGTTTGTTCTCCTTTCACGTCGCAATGGAAAAACAGATCGACGTGATTTTCTCTGCATAGGTACTTGGTACAATAGGAAATAATACAAATTAATTTTTTTGTGATGATCTTGATATTAGATTCCACGATACATGTGTAGACAGTCTTACTTTTTGCGGTATTGGCATTTTAATGTACGCATTGTTTGGCCCATATTTTATATGTAATGCAGTTAAATACCGTGGAATCCAGAAAATTTCCCCATTTCGGTGCATATAACTACTTCAGTCCTTGGTCAGCATCTAATAAATTTTTAGACGGTATCTACAGTTTTGATTATATTCCATAGGGTAACTATATTTACCAAAACCTTTTCAATGAAATTCCAACTATGGTGCAACAGAAAAACCCTTAATTTTCAAAAGCTTTTTCAATGATATTCCATATGGCGTAACCTATTATGCAGTAGCAAAACTTTTGAATCAAAATATATATGTGTATTTTATTTAATTTTTTTTTAAATTACTTGTCTAAACAAATCCAAAACTCAGACGAACAAAGTCTAGTTCACAAATGTATTTGTTTGTTCTACTTTCACTAGTTCACAAATAAACAAAGTGTAAAAAAATTATCGGAATCGGACTGTATCCAAACCAACTATCGTTAACGAGAGTAAACATAACCTATTTACTCTACACTTGACCTCATAACCCTCCTCGTTTTTACTGGATCGAGTGTATTTTTGCCAAAACTGATGATTTAATTCACAGTTTCATTCGATCTGCGATAAATACGTATACATTATTGCATTGGTGGATTTAACCGTAAGTTGGTCTAATACATTGACTCAGATGACATGAATGGTAGCGATGATAACTAATTGTGTATAATAAAGTATTTCAAAAGATGTTTCCATTATACGTTTACAAAACGACGTGATAAATCTATTTATTTAGATAAAAAAAATCGATGTAACAATCGATTTCTTTGGCCACGACATGTACCCATGGTTCCTTTTTTGTTTTTTTTCCCTAAATCCTTCCCTTTTCTTTCTTTTCGTCAATAGTTTAAATTTATATATATATATATATATATATATATATATATATATATATGTATACATATATATATATATATATATATATATATATATATATATATATATATATATATATATATTTAGATATATAAATATACAATATTTACTTTTTTCCTACGCATTTTTTAATAATCAATCGTTATTTTTTCATTAGTTAGCTAGTTTATTTGTTGCCATATTGAATTTTTGTTGGAAATTATGTTCATAATCTGTTGCAATCTTCAACAATACATAATGTATTTTATTACTCCGTAATTTAGTTAGCTGAAAGATATTAGTCATGTGGAACTATGTACATTAAAAGCTATAAATAAATAAATATCGTCGATATTTACATCTTTAAGCTATAACAAGGAAAATGGAGGAACAACTAAAATGCTAGAATTCCTTCATATGTTATTTTACTACTCATCTGGCGATTAAGTCAGCATAAATACTTATGTGGTTTTCGTGTATATGTACAAATCATTTTGCTTATTGTTCTATCTGATTTGTTTGTCATTAGTGAAAATTGTATTCAAATACGTCATGCCATACTTTAATCTATGGTGAAATATCAAATATATATTTTCTTTTATGGAATGCAGTACTGCAAGGTTAATTATTCATATTAATTTATATATTTAATCTAACGTGTGTGTTTGTTAGCTGTTAATTTTGGTTCTATTCAATGAATTTTGATGAGGTTTTCAATGCCATATACATTATTCTATTGCAATGATTTTCACGTATAAAACATTAATGCAATAATGCCAATAGACACTATGCACTATGGATGGGCCGACGACAGTAATATTGGGGATAGAGGGATATGATTTTATGAGAGAAATGTTCAAACATCAATCGTCAATTGTGAAAATCGTGAACATCATCTACTTGACAACGATCGTAACCATGAAAAAAAAGCTAATAGACATTAAGTCGTTTTTTTGGATTTGTCAGTAATAAGGCAAAACTTTCTTAAAATCTTCAAATCTTGATTAAAAGATAATGTTATTGCTACTTAATGTTGCTGGTCTCAAAAAATATATTCTAGGTGCGTAATTTAATTTGCTATACATATTATGCTGCATATATTTATTTACATGTGCTAATTTTACTTACAATCTTTTAATGATTAAAAAAAAACTCAAAGGTTTATCTTTATAATAAAAAAAACCATTTAACCAGCTTACAATTTTATTTCGAAATTTCGTCAGTGCAGAATTTTTGGAATACTTTCCTAAATTCAACCCTTATGTATTGAACAATGTTTGACGACTTTATAAACGCCGCAAGGTATTATTAATAGCAGGTATTGATTATATCAAAGTGTGGACAGAACACAAAGGAAATTGATTTATATTATATATATATATATATATATATATATATATATATCCATTTCATGATTTAGTATCGATATGTAATAGGAATTATCCAAATTTTTCTAGCTTTCTTTTCTGCCTCATTCAATGTATTTTATTTTGATATTTTTATAATAATATACTTATTACCAACTAATCTCTTCAATCTCCAAATGTGGATATAGTGTATCTGTATTAAAATCTTGCTATTGTTGTACACTAACTCTCTAGAATCATAAAGCCACGAAATCTTTAAAAGTATACAGGCTACAAACTTGAAATTTGGAACGTATATCTCTCTTAAATTCTAAGTACTAGCTATGAAAGGATTTTTCGATATACATTCCCTGAAAGTGTGAGAAGGTAGGAGGAACGTTTTACGGGTATCACAAAATAATAAAAATTAAGTAAAAACGTCTAAAATTGTATTCAGACTTTAAGATAAATATAAGGAAACACCTAAGTATTTTAGAAAAATTGCTATTCCTAATAAAGTGTTACAAAAAAAATGCGAATAGAACAGCCATAACCTCTTTTTGCGAAAGGTTAGTTGATCTCATTAGTGATATTTAATTTTCGAAAAGAGTTTTCTGAGAGTTTTTAATTTTTTATTCTGAAAATAGTAGGGTTTGATAATATAGAGTTTAATATAAATATTAAATGCATTATAGTGATTTTGTAACAAAAATTGTAGTATTTTTTAATTTCCAGATTTGAATAAAAAACCATCGAAAAGATGAAATTTGTAAGACTCATTAATTCTAAACTGTAGGCACCCACTGTGAAAAGGGTAAAGAAAATTAAGTGTCTTTTTATAGACTAAATCATCGTGTTGCTGGTCCTGGAAATACAAAATTTTGTATAATAAACTTTTTCACTAAAATATGAATATAGCAAAATATCACTACTAAAGACGTGAGAAGGAAGTTAAACCTTTTCTATACATTTAGTAATTCTATCCATTCTGCAGAAAAACCATATAATTTGGAAGAAGTTTTCCTTGTATTATGGTACTGGAAAAGAAATTGAAAATGTTGTCTGTAATGAAATTCTTCTTTTTAAAACGAAATATGTTAATCGTCGGGGCAAAATTTTGCTTGTTTAGTTTCTTTGGTTATAATTCGAAACTATGAGTACATCGACATAACATTTTCCATCATAATGTAATCTAACATATTTTAAATCCATTATAGCAATACAATTTTAGATAGCTATTTTACTGCTACTTCTCGCTAAATAAAAAAATAACAATAAAAAAGGAAGAAATTATTTTCACTTTATTTTTCACATTTTTTTGCGTTTGTCCAACTTTTCAATGTCAAGAGGACAAAATAGTTATTTGATATATCGTTGCACGTGAATAAACGAAATTTCGTTTTTGATGTGGAATTAATCGATTTATCATTAGTCGTTGCTAATATGGCTTGCTAGTGCAGACACTATCTGGTAATATCTAATTGGGCTTGCTATAATATCTAACATAATTTAGTTAGACGGATATATGTATGTACATATATCCGTCTAACTTAATTATGTTAGATATTACCAAATAGTTACCGCACTAGCATATATATATATATATATATATATATATATATATATATATATATATATATATATATATACATCTTATATATATATATACATCTCGAACATGTAAAAAACTATGACATCTGTAATATAATCATTACAGTTCATTTGGATAATTTTAGGTTTATAGCTTCCAAAATAAGAGAAGGTAAAAGAAGTCACTAACATTTTTTGCACATTTTTCACAATATATCTGAAGATATACTATCTAAAATTAGGAAAAACAATATTTTTGAGACCTTTATAATTAGTCCTATCAAATCATATCCCACACTATGTACGGAGTTTTCAAAATTATTTTTCGATTACTTAATTTGTTTCCCCACGTAACATTTCTGTATATATATTTTTGAGTGCGAGTTATTAAGATACGTACCGGTTATCTAAACCCGATTTATTACTACCCCATTATTTCAAGTTTTATCATCGAGCAGTTTCTTGGAAAAATGGTTATAATAGATAAACGTGTACCTCTGTCTATCTACCTACAGTTATCTTATAAAGGTTCCATTTTCCCTTTTTTACGGTTACATTAATCCTCTTTATTACTATGCCGTAGTTTACAATTTCTTCATCAAGCGGTTTCTGAGAAAAAACGGTTGTATTATATGGATATATACACGTAAGTGTTCTTATAATGTTTAATTTTTCCCATTATCCTGTTATATTAATCCGCTTTATTACTATGTCGTAATTTCAAGTTTCATCATCAAGTGGTTTCTGAGAAAAAACGGTCATAATATACGGATAGAAGTACACGTCAGTGGTCTTTTGAACGTTCCGTTTTTTTATAGTAACGTATATAAAGAAATTAATTACAAATGTGTCTTCCATAAACTCTATATAAAATAATTTTAATAATTAATAATAAATGTATGGAGTGTGAACTTCCCTTCAATTATATTTTAATTAAACATGAAGTGTATTTAGCATAAATATGCAAAAATTAATATTATTTAAAAATATTAGTTCAGTTACCTCACAAAAATTTTTCCAAGTTACGAAAAGTTAAAAATCTATGTTATAGATTTTCAGAGGTTCGAATGTAATAAATTTTCGAAATATATTTTTAAGTAAGAGAATATAAATAAGTTGTTACTATTATTGTAATTTTATTTAGATTTAGTGTTTTTATTATATTTTAGTTATACCAGTGCATAGAAAGATACTTATGGTATGACTTTAAATATAAACACCCACATATATTTTTATTTGTTTCTTTTTCTATAGATTTTCTACGTTAACCTAATGATAAATTGTAGTATTTATGAATTCTGTCCATAGTAAAGATATTCGAATATCAATCAGCAAAATAACGAACCAAATCAGTTTCTGTTTCCAACTTCATAAATAATAATGTAAAAAATTGCCACGAGCACGATATTGGACTGCCAATGCCATAATAATTATTCAACGTCCTAATGGACTAGATGCTCGCATGTTACATCCGTTGTCGATACCCATATTAATGATCAGTTTCCGTGCCCGCGCGATCCGACCAGCCCGGCAAAGCTCTCTGCAGACGAAACCGCCCTTCTCGACCCCCCGGCGCCCACTCTACACCCCTCCTATAATGAACGAAAGTGCGTCTGTTGTTATTACAACACAATAAATGACAGCGCCTCTATTCAAGTGTTATTTGAAGACTATTCATCATGTAGTTCCAGGCGTCAGACGATCTTCTCGCAAATATTTCGGGATTCACGAACTTTGTGGCGAGTTTCTGTTTAATGAGTTAGTCAAAAATTTCGCGAGAGGTTATTATGTTTTTATGCATTTGCTTTACAATATTATATATATATATATATATATATATATATATATATATATATATATATTTATGTATTGAATCGAAATATAAGAAGATCAGTAAAGTTATTTTTGTGTAATGGTTTTGTAAGTACACCTGTAATAATATTTATAAAATAAAAATTTAAAATACAGATCATAAACTGTGTATATTATTGTTTCAATCGAATATCAAAACTTAAGTGGAAATGGACCGGGAAGGTAGCCCGTACACATGACTTCTGTTATAAGATTGTTGTTGTTTAAAGACCCTGAGGAGAAAAACGCCCTATAGGAAGGTCAAAATGCGTTGGTATAATGACAATAAAGAGCAATTCGCCCAAAATGTATGTAGATAAAGAAGTATTAAAAGTATTTAAGGCGAAAAGTGAGTGAAGCAACACGGTACATATATATATATATATATATATATATATATATATATATATATATATATATATATACTCCAAGTACAGATTGAAAAGATTCCGAGAAAGAACTTTAGAAAAAATAAAATCACCTTATTGAATCAGATATCAGGTTAAGTTTACGTTATCTGGCAGAGTTACCCCGATGCTCTGGTATTGCAAGAGAAAAACATCCTCAATAAGTGATTAAGCTATTCCTAACACTTATGAGCTGAGATGGCAGTTGTATTAGTTGCCCGTCTAATATAATCAATAATCCAACATTTTCCATTTTGCTTGGCGTACACGTGTTTATTATATATAAAACCTTTGTCTGAAATCTATTCTCAAACCGTCATAAAAAAAGGAATACGTCACGTTCAATGTTCAATATGTGATTTATTCGCATGTTTTGAAGGAGACGACGTCACACTACAATATTACAATCGCTACGTTGTAAAAGATATACACGACAAATATTAATGTTTCAGAGCAGTTCGGTAGGTGCAGGTTGTGACAGCTGCCGTAGCAGAAGCAGTAAAAGTGGAATATATTTCACAATCTGTGCCTCTTGTACTACACGGGCTTCTTTTCTATTTTTCGGGTCTACGATTATATTGAACATATGATATACTATTGAATTACTGTTGAACTACGTATGGCTACGTTGAATATGCAGACAGGATTTTAGCTAGTTGAGTATTAGAATTGAAAAGACTTTTTGCTCTATAAATTTTTACTATTGTTTTTATAATGAGGAGAATACGTTAATAGTCAAAGAGAAAGGTCTACTAGATAGAAAGCGACTACTGAGCATTGCGCTCATGTAATATGGATACAAATCTGATTCATAACGTTTTATACTGTACCACTTTATTTAATTAATTATTGGTTATCTGTAACCTACACGTAATTATGTACGTTGAATAGATACAGCTTGGTTCACTGATGTAGTAGACTGTCCCTTCAGCAAAAATTGCAGAAATAAGACGAAAGGATAGAGTAATCGAAAAAATAATATTACGTTAAAAGAAAAATAAAATAAAAGACCAGAAAAATAAAGGAAAGGCTTAAATTGTTACGTATGAGTAGGAAAAATGAAGGAGGCAGGGGATAAAAGCCAGCAAGAGGGAAATTGCGGATGAGCTTAGGACTGAGATGTGGATGAGATTTGTCTGACATAACTTTTTGTGTATCGACAAAGAATTTTTGACTTCCGAATCCATAATAGTTTATCTTGTGGCTAAATAGCGTAGACATGAATAAATTGTTGAAAAGAAGCTAGTCTTGAGATAACATTTTGCGAAATTATAAAATTATATGTTTTGTTAAAAAAGGAGAATTTAAAAAAAAAAATACTGAACTACACGGTAAAAGAGAAAACTAAAATTAAAAAATACAATAACGCACGCGTATTATATTAAATGAGACTCAAATAAATTAATAATCAAAAATAAAACGTAATTCTTTGAAACGTCATTCCGTGTCAGATAATAAATTCGCTTGGTCTATACAGAAAGAGCCGAGTTTACCCGAATAGTGCACTCGCATGACCGATGCGGAAGGAATGCGAGTTTACCCGATTCAGCGTCATCGACCCGAGCATGACCGTTCAGTTTCGTTCACTGCTCAGAAAAAGTGCGCGAATATATCTAAAAAAGTTCTCACTTCAAAAATATGTGCTGATGTGAAAAGATAAATGTATTTTATATAACTGTTATGTTGACAAAATTATATCACTTTTACCAGTTCTGTGTATTGCGAGAAGTGAATATTCTATGTGCTTTGTAAAAACATTGTTAGATATTTTTAAGTGCAATTTATATCTAATCTAATAATATTTTCTAATATGATAAATAAGTGAAGTTTGTGAGTTTTTTAGTTTGAGGTAATTTCATTAAAAAGCTGATAAGTAAAGGTTTTAAATTTTCTTTTAATTCTATATACCAACTGGACTATTATTTCAAAGGAATTGTTATGAGAAATACGTAATTTTTTCTAATGATTTTAAATTTCATGTTTAAAAAGATATTCCAATTTATATATGTGTATATATATATATATATACATATATACATATATATATATATATATATATATATATATATATATATATATTATAATCAAAATACAGCATTCTACACACTTATTTCCGAAACTAATTAACCAAAATACATAAAGAAAGCAGCGTTGGAAACAGAGAAAGTATAGAGATTATCTTACCTGTGAAAGATATAATAGGCATTACACTTAGGTTGTGAACAATTTACATTTGGAAATAGATTAATATAATTAAATAGATCAATAGAATTATCCTAAATATTTGTAAGTGCCTAAATGTTTAAAGAAGAAGTGCTTGAGAGGTTTTTCTTTTAAATAACAAGAATGGATTGTGTAAGAGCTTTTCAAATGAAAAGCGTGAACAACCATCTAATGTATAAGGTTAAAACATTTATAAAAAAACTTTCGATGGCAGGGAAACAAACAATTTTATTTATAAATATAAAGTTAAATATATATAGTTAAACTAAAATTCAATGAGGTAATAATATTGTATGTATTTATCCAACATTATCGCTAACCCGGAACAGCAAAAACAAAAATGTTGAATTAATTGCCAGGACAGACATTTTTTAACAACGCAACGTTAGGATCTTAAGAAACTTTTAAGTAGATTTTTAGTCTTATCTTCCGGGTAGCTTAGTAGAAACCGCTGATGATTACAAATTGGTATTAACGATAAAGCGAACATATTTTAATTACTTACTGGTAATAAAAATGTGATAAGATATATATTGAGGGCATGGTATGCACAAGGAATATGGAAAGAAAGACAGATGATGGTTAAATATATTATGTGTGGTTTTCATTTGATATAGAGTCAAAATTTATTTCATTTTTAATTCTATTTTTTTGTCTGCCAGTAAATTATTTTCTTAAAGGATATTTAATCAAATTCTAAATTTTCATTTTTAACGTTCATCAGATAAGATATTACGTAAATCAAGTACGTAAGTCGTTAGCAGTTAGATTATTTGTTTTTATATTTGAAGTATTAAATAATAAATGTATTAAATAATATTGGCCAATATTTCTCAAAGTATATTTATTGATATTGGAAAATGGCCCTGCCAATCACGATCCGTGATTGGCGTGACGGCGTCGACGTATTGGCATGTGAGCTAATCAAGAGCGAGTATATTCCCTATTAACTGACTAATTATGGTATCATTGGTTTCATATTACATTTGCTTTATTACGCGCCCAGTAATTATTAGATCCATGGAGATATTCTGTCAAAATAGGCACTGTAGAAGCACTTGATACAAGCATATTTAATCAGGTAGATTTTACAACTGTTTTTTTTTATTGTTTTATTTGCAACAATAGAATAGAGGATATACAAGTTCCTGAATGTAGGCTCATTTATATGGAGCTGTGATGGATATTTTGCTTATATCTTTTGGGCATAATTTACCTATTGGGCTTTAAGAAACGATTATAACACGAAAATTATTTTGTTGGTTAGATGTTGAGAGAGTAACATAATTATTGTAGATACTATTTTAATTAATATCATAATGACGTTGGTCATATCGAAAACGTTGATGGGTACATTTTAAAAATATTTCTGTAGTGATAAATTCTAAAAAGTTCATATTTTTACCATATTTATAATGAAATCTATTCATAGTAGATTTCTTTTGGTGAGGTCATCTGTTGTTTTATTTTTCGTGATCTATAGTGATACTTGATGTCAAACTATAGTGAATAAAAAGTTATATGGCAATTTTATTTGATCGAATTTCCTTAACATTCTAATATTCTAAAATAATTGTATCTAGATTTAATTTAGTCTCTAAATGCCCTTTTTTAATTTTATTTTAAATTTTAAGTTTATTTTTTCAACCACCCCATTTATGTGATGTTATATCTAGTTTTTCTTTTTTTTGTCAGAAATACCTACGGAATATTTGGAAACATAATTTATGAAAGAAAATGAAAACGTATTTGAATTTGATGATTAAAAATACTCTTAATATAAGTGTACAAAACATTCCATCCTATCCAAAATTATGGAATGTAGAATTTTTTAAATCCGCTTATGTTGCTGAAATAATTTTTAAATATTTTTTTCCAAATAAGAGTGTATTTCGAAGAAACTAATAAATATAATAAAACGTATGCTAAAAGTCTTATTGAACAACATTTTTGGAATGCGAATTGACTTGTATATTAATTGTAAATATATAAATAATAATAGATAGGTCATTATTGTAAAATATTGTAAAAGCACAAAAATGTTAGACATGGATATGAGCGTTGTTGCTTACTTGTGTTAACAGATATTTTTTTCTAGAAAACATTTCATTGGAGCCAATATGACTTTGTGCTCATTTTGGAGGTGAAAAAAAACGGTTGTAATACAAACCAAATGGATCGAATGTTTAGTATTTCACTCGTAAGTTCAATATATTAAACAAATTGTATGTATTCAGAAATAATTGCGTGTTTTAAATCTTCCCAAAAGGCGTCGACATTGAGATATAGAAACAATACCAGATATCTCGAGTGGAATAGAGACGAAAATATGTTTTAGAGTGAGTGATGACAGATACAGATAGTGTATTTTGACACGTTTCGTACACATGAAGACTATCCATAATATTGTTTAAGTCAATTGTTAATTCACGTTTACGTAAACGAGTGAATAATAACAATGGATATTAAGAAAAAGTTTATGTTTATATAAGGTGTTTGATAGTGTTTATTTGATGGGATTTTTAATGTCAAGTCACAATTATTGACTAAGACTTCTTGAGCATCAGTATTATTAAATGTTCTCAAATTTGATTAAATCTTTCACTAACTTCCTGAGCGCTGGCAGAACGAGCTGACTGGTGTGCTTGCAGGCTTCAACGCAAGCCCGCCGCATGCGCCGCACACGCTCTCGCAGCTCGGGCGAGTCGCGCGGCTGACCGATGTGGATGAGCAGATCACGGAACATCGCCAGTTGACCGTTGATCTCGATTATCAGCTGGAAAGAGAATAATTTACTTCGTCAGTATTTTCGAGTAATAGTAAACAGATCAGTGAAATGCAACTGTCACTTTGACAAGTTTTATTCGATAAATCTACTTTCATAATATTAAACATAACTTTATTTATTTGATTTCGTATTTTATTGCGGTTTTATAGATGGGCAAGCTCGTATTTTTCTATATTTCTTATTAATATAGTATAAAAGTTTAAAACTTACATATAAGATAAAATTTAAAGTTATCGATTTTTATAAAATTCGATAATTAGCTAAATAGTTAAAGCTAATTATCGAGTTTTATAAAAATCGATTTAAAAATGATTTAGTTATAAACGAGTAAAAAACACGCTGGTAACTATTTTTATAGAAATTTCATAAATATTTGGAAGTTATACGTGGCCTGTACTATTTTCTTTTATTGTATTATTATTTACGTACGAAAGAGGTTTGATCTCGTTTCTCATACAACCTAGAAGGAACAAAGGAATAATTGGAGTTACCGACTTTGGGAAAGTTGCCAGGTTAAAGTGGCAGCGCGCTGAATATCTGGTTATGTACTGAGATGAGTAGGAGACTGAAGATTCATGAGATCTTCATGAGAAGTAGAAGAAGAGATTTAGGGAAGGCTTATAAACATCACTAGATTTCAACGAGCCCACGATAATGATGAACGAACTTAATTAGTTTTACGGAATAAGTTGAGAAAATTTAATTTTAGAGTTGGTGTGAGTACTGTTACTCATGTTGCAAAAATTTTTTGTACAAACTATGAACAAGTTATAAGAAGTCCGTATTTTGAAAACTTTACGTTTTGAAAAAAAAACATGGATCAGGCTTTACTGGGTTAAAAAAAGATTTACAGTAATAAAAAAAGCTTATTTAATTACCATTAAAAATATTTACTGCGATGTAGGTACATTTAGAAAATTCTAATAGTAATTACCTTAACTAATACGACAAACGAGTTTTTTTGTTTGTCACTTTTTTAACTTTTACGCATCAATTACTTAACCGATATATGCCTCAATTACTCAATCGATACACTGTATATATCGGGGAAATAAATAATGATTGTTTTTTATTTAGTAATAGACTTTACTATTAGTAATAATAAAAATAGTTAGTAATAAATTAGTAATAACAGCAGGAACATTAGTATACATATCTATTAAACATATATAGATAAAAAAACATAATAATCGTCTCGTTTAAAAAACAATTCAGGAATTTCACCATAATTTTTTTCCCTTTTCAGAAATGGAAAACCAAGAATATAATGAACTTAACGGCGTATGAATAAAAAGTTGATATTACTTAACTTACTTTTTGTCCAGAATTAATAGGGCACACTTTTAAAACACCTTACGTAATTTATAAATGCACTGAAAATATAACAATAACAAAGTGTTAAAAATTTAGACAGCGCTCGGTGTTTTTAAATTCAATTTCTATGGGTCTTAAAAATGTTACTGGTTATATAATAAGATGATTATAATCAATAATTTTTTTCGTGTCTAATTACATACCGGGGATACACTATTTCAATGTTACCGTACGGTTTAATCATCACGCAATGCATGTAGGTACATCGAGTGCCATGCGATTTCATCAAAGCGATATACCACGCGACGAAGAAATTATTTCAACGAATTGTATATTACGTCACAGAAAGAAAAATTTATTATACTAGTAATCCAGTGTTTTCATAAGTTTTTCATATTAAAGTTCTCTTTATCATAAAGAAACCTTTAAATAAAATTATGATTAAGGAAAAGGTCAAAAATGAAAATTACTTTATTATTGCAAAATAAGCTATTTCATTAGAATGTATTTTTATATACTTGTCGCAATTCTATAAATAAGTTATTTTTTTATTTATATGAAAACGAGTCACAGTATTGTAGAAATCGTTTACGCTACACCGCGTAGTCTTATCTACTATCGCGTAGACTTTCTGTTAAACGAAGCTGTTAAACGAGTTCTACGAAGTCCATATTTTACGCTGAAAATGATAAATTAATTACATTGTGAAAGTTATCAAAAACAGGCGTTTCTTAAATGAAGTGCGCCTTAAATATAGCGAATTTACACGACGAGAGAAAATGGAAGAGATATAAATAATCATAAATCAATTTTGACGATGCGAAACCAGCGTCGAAGCAGTCCGAAACCATTGAAGGAAACTGACAGCGGCCCATTCACTGGAAAGACGATCTCCGCCGGTGATAGGGCGTACTAAATTTGATACCAAATGAGAAATTAATACCGGTACAAGGCGAGTCCCTTTATTTAACTGTATCGTAATGATGGGCGGTTCGCGCGTCTCTGAGCACCCTGTCGGCCTGATTTGACGTTTAGGGTATTTAGTTAGGCGGAGTTACATTTTGATTCACAATTTTCTACAAGGTGTTTACGAGGTATGCTTATAGTTGATTGATATTTTGGGGTATTTTGTTCGGTTATCTACATCATACCGAAGACGTTATCTTTTGAAAATGGATGTACTTTTATAATATTATGTTAGTAATTTATTTATTTAGGATGACGTTATTACTATAAGGTTTCTGCTTGCTCCTTTGTAGCTTTAAAGGTGGTTGATCAAGTTTGCCGATTATTTGGAAGTGTTATCGTCAAATGAGTTTCGTTTTTTGTAAAATCACTATAATGACATAGGTTTTAAACTATCTTTTTATTACACGGCATCCCTGTACTATGTGTTAGAAATGTATGGGAAATCCAATCCAACTTATTGTGAATGGTGAGGATATATATATATATATATATATATATATATATATATATATATATATGTAAATATGTTTACCTTTAAAGTTGTCAATATGTACTACTTGGAGCTTGGAGTTTGATGAGGATTGTATGAGATGGAAATATATTCTTTTCCTTTACAAATATTTGTTGTCCTGAAATCTGATATACTGATAATGCAGAGCAAGAAAGGAAAGAAAGAGATAAGGTAAAGTCACAATAAGGTATTAAAATAATTCATTTTTTCAGGTAATTTCCAAGAGTTTACATTGACGATAAATTTCAGATGTCTGATATAAATTGTTTTCACTGTTTGATAGTGTATGCAATAACGGTGTGTGCATGAAACATGATACTTGGTTTGGGTATACAGAGAGTGAAGACAATTTTATAATATTATGTAGAGATAAAAGTTTTATTATCGGAAAAAATTATTTGGAAATAATTTACTGCGACACATTTGAAAGTGATATTAAAAGTGTGCGGTCACAGAAACAAAATTTAATTAATTACATTGTATATATTTTGGCGTCGAAAATGTTATTATTAAAAAAGTTTTATTACCAAATATTAGACCACAATAAAGAAATTGTGGTTAAATATTTTTATTTAAATATTCATACTTGCTGTTTATAGTTTCTTGTACTCTATTGATATTGTTTATGTTTTGTTGTTCTGTTGTTTGTTATAATCATTGCTATTTAAGGCCATAACGAAGAAAAGAAAATTTCTATATGTGGTGTTAAGTATTGTACTTGTAAATAAAAAATTATCTAACAATTTTTAATCATAGTTTCTTTATTAAAATACTCGGTGATCTAATCGCTAGTTACGTTTATGTAAAATTAAGCATCGCATCTTTTCGATTATATTGGAAGATACAGTTTTGTGGTTTAGCATTCATGAATAGCTTTATATATAGATGAATAGATGTAGTGAGAACATAACGATTGAGTATAGCATGATTACTAACTTGTATTGCTATTCTTTTAAGAAATTACTTATTGAATGTCTTTTGTAACTCATTTCTGATAACTAATCATTTCTTTATTTTGCGAACACTTATGCCTAGTTTCCAATATTTGAATAATTACTTGAGTAAGATTACTAACATATGAACAATCTGTTTTGCTCAATAAAATATTAAAGTGGGAAATTAAAAAAATATGTGAATTAAAAATGATTAATTTATAATCTTGCATTATTTGCGCCCGCTACTTTGATTAATTGTGAATGAAATAGTTTAATGATTTTGGTTCTACGAGCATCGATTGAAGCATAAAACTAAATGTGAGGAACGAAGATGATATTTAAGACGAGCATAATGAAATGAAGTTTCAAAGCTCTGATAATATTTAAGAAGGCCATAATGAAAAAACTTTCCAAAGCTCTGATGATATGTAAGACGAGTATAATGAAAAAAATTCCAAAGCTCTGAATAATGGTTACAATATTTGATTGAGACTAATATTTGTAGTATTACATAAATCGCCATTTTTTCGCGATATTGATCACTTCGATTATGGTTAGGAGATTGATGCTTTTCAGGGTTCTGTACCCAAAAGGGGAACTATTAGAAGAACACTCAAGTGTCTGTCCATGTGCCTGTCACAGCCAATTTTATCAGAAAACCTTGATGTAGAAACTTGAAATTTGGCATAGAAATAAAATATATTAACCCAGACATATTGTCTTGATCTAATAGCTGATACTAGAAAATATTCATATAGAAATTAAGGGGTAAAAATGAAAAGCTGGTCATAAGGGTTTCGTGAAAGTTATGTCTTTAGAGATATACTGAAAAATAGCAAATAAAATAAGTTCCCTCCTTTATTTCTGAAACTACTAAATCTAAAATTATAAAAAAGATGTTTTTTAGAAGTCTATGTAGTTACATGAAAGCTTTAGCTCTTATTGTCATATTTTTTTTAAAATTTGCACCATGTCTTCAAAGATTTTCTCTGATGAGTTGTTGACTTTTTATACTTTAAATGGTACATGTTTTTTTTTTAAATTTTACTTTAATAATACAACAGTAAACTATTGTACAAACAAATATGCACATAGTAAATAAAGGAAAAGTTAACAACCGTTAATTCTTATCTATGGAGTACTAATAGTTTCCTGAAGGCATTTTTGTAATATAATTTTTTATAAAGTGTTTAGATGATGAAATTAATAATGTTGCTTAAATTACTACTCGAGTTATGACTACTCAATAGTAAGTATTAAATTAATGACTGAACTGTATAAATGTATTAAATTGTTTGCTGAATTTCCTTTATTCCTTGCGTGTAGTTTCTTTGTAAGTAACAGCTTTTTTTGTTAATATTATTATTACACTTAATTGCGATATATCGAATAATATAATCCATAATCGCACATTGCTATAGTAAAAGTGTGTGTATATATATATATATATATATATATATATATATATATATATATATATATACATATACATATATATATATATATATATATATACCTAAAATGAGACTCGTAGGCTTCCAGTAACATTACGTGAAAGCTTTCCATTAATTTTTTGCAAAAATTTGATGCCGTTTTAAAATTGTTCGACCGTCGATATGAATGATTTTTGGTTTATATTCTCTATATTTTATGACTTAAGATTTTAATTTTTTTATGTATTTAGTTAATTTAATGATTTTACTAATAAATTAAAAATTAATTAAGTTCGTTTGTTTGGAAGGAATTTTTGTTTGATGATCAAAATTCCGAAGGTATAAAGATAAACTTACGTTCATAGATTTAGAAAATATTATGAAATCAAAATGTTCATTGATCACATAGTTTTATGTTTATACTTGTTACTGAGAAAGCACTACCAGTGACAAAATATTCACCCTTTTAAAAAGGGCTGAGGAATCACTGACATTTCCGTATCCTCGTTTTTCCCTGTTTTATCACCCATTCATAACGCGTTTTTTAAAGCGTAGACAGTGTTCCCCGGCGGATTGAAAAGTTATAAATTCGATGACACATCGTATGATGAATGACCGATAGGAGTATACTGACCGCCCGTATATTATTAAAGCGCGGGTACTCGATCAAATCAAACTCGAAATTGTCGTTTAACATTTTTAATAAATTAATTATAATTTTCTGTTGAAAAAAAGTGAGTATTTTTTAATATATTTTAGAAACTTTGCATTATTATATTGAAAGAGATTCTGTTTAGGCCTCTTTTTATCATTTTATTTTTATTTGTCCCCATTTTCATAGATCACGTAATTAGCTAAGACAAGATCAAGGCGATTTCGAGCCCGTCCCTTTTTAATAAGTCACCAAGTCGATAATTTATATATCGTATTGAAAACTAATGAAAATAATTAGGTTTTAATTTAAAAAGTACTTATTGAAATCTATAAAAGCAGGAATTTTTACTGCAATGTGAATAAAGAGACCGCTGTTATTTTTCGTACCTAGATAAAATGTTCTAGTATACAATTTTTGTTAGAACTTTGTACTTAATACATTTATGTGATAAATATATTTGCTTCTGTAATTTTTATTGTATTTCATTTAATATTCAAAATAAATTTTTCTCTGCTTATAAAAATAAGTTTGATTGGCAATACCATAAAATAAGAATATTTAATAAAGTATTCCATTTGTCATAATAAAAACATTAGAGAAGTGCCATTTAGCACTTTTTTTAAAATTATTGATTAGATTTTCTTCTTTTCCTTAAAGCGTAATTATTTCATCTATTGAAATAAGACTTTATAATTATTAAACACAATCTATTAACGGATGTATTTAAAGAACTTTAGTAAAATGTCTATTATCATTAAATTTAACATGAATTTTTGTAAATCTACGTAAAATAAAAATACTTGGTTACGTAAAATCGTTTTTGAAGGCCATTAGACCATTTAGAGTAACTTTCAATGACAAGCGTCATTACTTTCTATGCCAATATTTTACTAGCGCATTTTCCTATCCTTTTCGTGGAGAAAATGTTTGTCGTATCAAAAGTAAAAACAAAAATTTCACCGGTAATGAAGATTTTATAATACTAGAGAAACGTCGCTTTTTTTGTAGTGTTTGAATATATTTATATTTATTTTAACTGCCCTGTAATATTTGACGTTCAATTTTGAGAAGTTCTTCTGAAGACTTACGTGTTTTTTCAGAAGGTAATATAAAAGAAATCATTTATGTAATGCAATGATTTATGGAAGATATTTTTTAAAAAATAAAAAAAAAAATTCGATGTTTCTGCACATCTTTCAGATACATTATTTAATATATGGATGTGCAGTGATTTAATTTAGTTTTCAGCTTTCCCTCATCATCGAAAAATAGATTTTAGGAAAAAAAAATATTTTGATAGATGAAATACCAGGGGACCAGGATGTTCTTTTTTAACATATGCACATTAAGAAGTGAGATAAAATGATTGGAAAAAATTATTTGATCTAGCTTTATAACAAAGAGCATATCTTCTATGACGGGAAAATTTAAGACATCAATTTTACGACTGTATCATGTAGAAAGTCAGCTCTATTTTGAGTATACAGTACGTTTATATTAATACATAATGTATGCGTACGATATACATTTAGGAATTTTTGGTTCTTCATAATTACTTGTTAAGCAGAGTATAATCCTAATACAACACCTTTAAAATTTGTGAATCCGTTACCCGTATAGACTTACTAAACATATCCGTATTTGTGCAATATGGCCACGTCTAAAATAGTTGAAGATCCAACAGAAACTTTACATATTTTTGCTTTTCTTTAATATGTCAAAATGTCCTCAGAGTAGACATGATTCTTTTGATATATTTGACAGTTTGTCTGCTAATATCTTGGAATACGCTCTGTAATATCACCCACCCTACATATACCCAAACATACCTCTATCACGAAAAGTTCCTTACTGTCAAAGTAGCAAAACTTTGGAATTGAAAGAATCATCATAATTTAAATTAATATTTGAATTCTAATTTTCAGTATTTTTTTTAAATGTACTGTTATTATTTTGTGTTGTAGATGATTTATTTTCAGTATACGAATAAAAATGTTTACGAGAGAAACAATTAAAACCTGACTACGGAAAAAATAACTGGAAAGCACAAAAACATACATACATAGCCTGCGAAATTCATAACGTTATATACCCTAGGACACGAATCTAAGGAAACACCTCTCATGTTGAAATCACTTAAGTATTTTATATCACACGAGGGAACAAACTTATTCTCATACATATATACAATAGATATCCTGTAATATTTATAACTTTCCTCTACATTAATCTAGTAAAAAATTTATTGTTATGCTTGACTTCAAGAGATTTCTTATGTTGCAATACGTATACCACATGTATTATACATTTAAGTTTTAAATAAAAAAAAGTGCAATGAAATATGAATAATTTTAAAGTAATCAATTTATGATAGTAAATATTTGTTTCTTCGCTAAAATTGATTGCGTTCTAATGACATATTTAACTATGTGCAAAGTGGCTTAATTCAATAAAAAATTGAGATCGAAAAATTTACGTTAAAATATTTCATTGCTCTCCAGAAGCAAATAATTTTTTATGTGCTTCTGGAGAGCAATGAAATATTTTATATTGGCTAGATATGCGCTTAGCTGATTCGGATTAAGTTTGGTATTTAACAGGATTTCAGAAATATCTCCAGACGTTTTTAGGGTCCTGTTTTCTTCCAGCTGTCTCTCTGTCTTTCACAGCAGTTTTTAAAAGAAACATTTTTATATAAAAACTTGGAAGGCATAGTGACGTAACATATTAATGCTCAGAAGCATTTACATAAAATTTACAGAGTGAAAATTAATAACTATTTGAAGTGTTTTATAAATGTCATGTCTTGTGTGGGGTATCATTTAAAGAGGCATATTTGAGAGGATGTTATTTATTTTTATTTCTTCCATAAATGTAAATAGCTCATCTTCAGGTACATGCTTTGAGACTTACGATAAGAAATATTATATTTCCGAATCTACTCAATCTAAGATTTAAAAATTACATATGATTAAAGTTTATAAGAATATTAAAACGATGATTTAAAAGGTTATAATTTTGAGAAATTTGCTATATTTTACGTTTATGCAAGGTATACCTGACAAAACATTTGCAAGATTAAATATAATGTTGATATTTTTAAATAATTGGAAAAAAAATTATCTTTAAATGTAGCTTTACGTGTGTCCTCCCATTAATAGTGCAAATTCCACTTATAGTTATAAATTAACTATCTTCTCTATTTGATGGTTTATTGTTTGGAATTCCCAGTAACACATTTCGTCATAAGAGAGAAAACCTGGGGAATGGTACTAAATCACATCACGTTGCGTAACACTTTGGTGATAAATTTATTATATTTCTTATTTTTATTAAATAACGTATCAAAAGATATGTATTTAATTTGAATCGATGTCTTCATATTTATTAAATAAATTGTCAAAGTTAGTTGCGTTTAAAAATCAAAATTACCTAAGTAAATAATTTTATGAAATTATTATCTCAAGGATCTGATAGTTAAACATTCATGTAAACTTAACTCATGCATTTCATAGACTATGGAAATGTGCTGTCTATAGTGCAGTAACAGAGTGTCTCATTACATATCAGATAGTAATGTAGTGTAATGTTTTATATACCATAGAAATGCGCTGACCATAGAATGCTAAGAGAGCGTTTCATTATACATTAGATAGCAATGAAGTATAACGTTTTATATACCATAGAAATGTGCTGTCCATAGTATGGTAAGAGAGTGTTTCTTTACACATTAGATAGTAAAGAAGTTTAATATTTTATACACCATAGAAATGTGCCGTCCATAGTGTGGTAAGAGAGAGTTTCTTTACACATCAGATAGCAATGAAGTATAATGTTTTATATACCATAGAAATGTGCCGTGCATAGTGTGGTAAGAGAGCGTTTCTTTACACATCAGATAGTAATGAAGTTTAATTTTTTATACACCATAGAAATGTGCCGTCCATAGTGTGGTAAGAGAGAGTTTCTTTACACATCAGATAGCAATGAAGTATAACGTTTTATATACCATAGAAATGTGCCGTCCATAGTGTGGTAAGAGAGCGTTTCTTTACACATCAGATAGTAATGAAGTTTAATATTTTATACACCATAGAAATGTGCCGTCCATAGTGTGGTAAGAGAGAGTTTCTTTACACATCAGATAGCAATGAAGTATAACGTTTTATATACCATAGAAATGTGCCGTCCATAGTGTGGTAAGAGAGCGTTTCTTTACACATCAGATAGTAATGAAGTTTAATATTTTATACACCATAGAAATGTGCCGTCCATAATGTGGTAAGAGAGAGTTTCTTTACACATCAGATAGCAATGAAGTATAACGTTTTATATACCATAGAAATGTGCCGTCCATAGTGTGGTAAGAGAGCGTTTCTTTACACATCAGATAGTAATGAAGTTTAATATTTTATACACCCTAGAAATGTGCCGTCCATAGTGTGGTAAGAGAGAGTTTCTTTACACATCAGATAGTAATGAAGTATAACGTTTTATATACCATAGAAATGTGCCGTCCATAGTGTGGTAAGAGAGCGTTTCTTTACACATCAGATAGTAATGAAGTTTAATATTTTATACACCATAGAAATGTGCCGTCCATAGTGTGGTAAGAGAGAGTTTCTTTACACATCAGATAGCAATGAAGTATAACGTTTTATATACCATAGAAATGTGCCGTCCATAGTGTGGTAAGAGAGCGTTTCTTTACACATCAGATAGTAATGAAGTTTAATATTTTATACACCATAGAAATGTGCCGTCCATAATGTGGTAAGAGAGAGTTTCTTTACACATCAGATAGCAATGAAGTATAACGTTTTATATACCATAGAAATGTGCCGTCCATAGTGTGGTAAGAGAGCGTTTCTTTACACATCAGATAGTAATGAAGTTTAATATTTTATACACCCTAGAAATGTGCCGTCCATAGTGTGGTAAGAGAGAGTTTCTTTACACATCAGATAGTAATGAAGTATAACGTTTTATATACCATAGAAATGTGCCGTCCATAGTGTGGTAAGAGAGCGTTTCTTTACACATCAGATAGTAATGAAGTTTAATATTTTATACACCATAGAAATGTGCCGTCCATAATGTGGTAAGAGAGAGTTTCTTTACACATCAGATAGCAATGAAGTATAACGTTTTATATACCATAGAAATGTGCCGTCCATAGTGTGGTAAGAGAGCGTTTCTTTACACATCAGATAGTAATGAAGTTTAATATTTTATACACCATAGAAATGTGCCGTCCATAATGAGGTAAGAGAGCGTTTCTTTACACATCAGATAGTAATGAAGTTTAATATTTTATACACCCTAGAAATGTGCCGTCCATAGTGTGGTAAGAGAGAGTTTCTTTACACATCAGATAGTAATGAAGTATAACGTTTTATATACCATAGAAATGTGCCGTCCATAGTGTGGTAAGAGAGCGTTTCTTTACACATCAGATAGTAATGAAGTTTAATATTTTATACACCATAGAAATGTGCCGTCCATAATGTGGTAAGAGAGAGTTTCTTTACACATCAGATAGCAATGAAGTATAACGTTTTATATACCATAGAAATGTGCCGTCCATAGTGTGGTAAGAGATCGTTTCGTTACACATCAGATAGTAATGAAGTATAATGTTTTATATACCGTAAAAATACTATAGATAGTATGGTAAAAGTGTTTTGATAAACATGAGCCTTCAGGAAAAAACTTGACGACGAAGCCAGTTACCCAATCTTGATTAAAATTTAAAAGAGAAAGAAACGGAGGTTCTCCAAAAAACAAATATATCATAAATCACCCATAAATTCTCTCCGTACTCGGTACATGCGTGTACTTTATTCACATCATAAAATCATCGCAGCCGCATTTATCTGGGGCCGTCGTAGGCGGATTTCGTTTACGAGAAAAATACAAGATTTACTGCGCGAGTCTAAACGCTTCGGTCGTAAAACATCTATCTGAATACGTGACCCACTGGTTGACTTGTTATTTGATAAACAAAATATTACTTGATTTATGCGTAGTAGACCGAAATGTTTATGGTTATAACAAAATTGTCTTATTAGGATAAGACAATTTCATTTTTGATAAAACAAATTGATGTAAATTCAATCTATTTATACTATGTACATATATCGATACACTAGTATATATCGATTACTTGCTATATATATCAAACACTTGCTAAGCGTTTCATTTTATGTAACACTATAATAATAAATAATTTATTAATTTAAATATCAGACTGGTTTCAACCTGTCTATAAATTAGTTGGTTATGCAACGGTACTTGATCTCTATAAAAATAATTGTATTGATATTATATAACGTTATGAAACAAAATTGTTCATTATTACACGGTTTATTATTTTATTTCAAGCGTAAATAATATTTCAAAAACATTTTATATCCTGTAACAACAATTTGCATTGGGAATGTGAGAAGTACAAGAGTATGAAAAGTAAATGTTGCAATAAAATTTCTACTGGCGTACATTTTATTAAATTTAATTATTAATAATATTGATTATTGGTTTTTATACCAATAGTAATATACTATTAATATTATAGAGTTCCTTTCCAACTAAATTTTCATTTTCATTTTATATTTTTATTTAAGATAGTTTTTTTGCATGTATTATTGAATAAATTACATAGATAACGGTAATTTGTTACGTGAAAAAGCACAATATTTAAAATAAATAAAAATGAATATGTGCATTAAGCTCATCATCGAGCTCATTCATATATACATATACACTCTTATATATAAGCGTGTACATATATGGACACACATGTAAATCAATCAATTGTTGTCACTTATACAGTACGTATTTCTCTCGCGGACATACTTTCACAGTTGATTCGGTCGATTAATAGGAATAATGAAAAGAATGAAAAAAATAAACAATTTTAATTTTTAAAAATATCTTTTTCTTTTCAGAAAATGTAGTGAAACAAACACATAATAAAAATTACGGAATAAAAGTCACGTTATACATTTGCAAATCGTCAGCTTTTAGCGAAATTCTGGTTGGAAAATTTTTTCCGATAGCTTTTAAAGTTTCTTTTTTCAGGAAAGATTGAGATTTGATATAATAAATTGAAGCTACATTATGATAAAAGATCAGATTTTAAAAATTTGCAGGATATTATTTCGGAAACGAATGGGGTTTTCCCATATTTGTAATAAAACATTTTAATTTGATTTTTCACAACTAAATGAAACTATGTGATATAGTATTATTGCTACTTTATTTAAATTCTTTACCACGACTTAGGTTTCGTTGTATCACGACATCTTTAGGTGGACATTTTGTAAAGATAACTTTATATACAAAATAACATCTTCAATGGGCAATTTGCAAAGATCTTTACAAACAGCTCACCTGAAGATTTTTTCATATTATGAAACCTAGGTTGTGGTAAATAATTTAAATAAAGTAGAAATAATACTTCACCACGTAGTTTCATTTAATTGTGAAAAATTAAATTAAAATGATTTTCCACAAAATTGACGCCAAATTAGAACTCCATAGTATAGGATTATTTCGTTTGAGTGCAAATTGATCCACCGCAAGGGAAATAAATCTGTGGCAAGGCGGAGCGTATGAAATATTTCCAACCCTGTGATACGTATAAGTGATCAGAAATCAGGACCGTGCATAAGCCAATGATCAATAATCAGGACCTTGGAATAAGTCAGTGATCAATAATCACGACCATGTAATAATTTAGTGATCAATAATCAGGACCGTGTGATAAGTCAGTGATCAATAATCAGAACCGTGTAATGAGTCAGTGATTAATAATGAGGACCGTTAGTACTCAATGCAATAATTATGGCTGATAGATCCTACAGCGTGAATATAATTTACTTCTGAGAATTTTTTCCGTTTTAAGCTGCGATACTACGATACGATAAATGATCGTGTATTATATATAGTAACTTTACGAAATTATTTGTATGGTAGGTTTACACGGCACAGCATAACGATTTATATGACATATCAAAAAACTTCCGGTACTTTACAAAATATATATTTATATATATATATATATATATATATATATATTAATTTACTAGATATCTTTAATGTATAGTATATATGGCGAGCTTATTGCTACAACAGCAATTCTTTCAATTCAACCGTAAAAAAATATTTGAAAAATTGGTTTTTGATAGACCTTAAAAATGTTAGAATAATAACAATACACTTAAAAAAGATAAACGATTAGAATATAAACATCGATATAAGTTAGGACAGAAAAAAGAAAAGGGAAGAAGGCAGAGCGACCAAGGTTTAGGAAAGATACAATTTTTTCACTAGATCGTTGACAACAATTATCAAGAATATTTTCTCGATAATCGTCCTAGTGTTTAAAGAGCAAAGGATTTTCCATTTTACTATGTTTGAAGTGAGGAATTTCAGGGCCATAATTCAAGGCCATGAGTAGACCAAAATACATAGAATAAAATAATCAAAGAATAATTTCATAGGGTTTTTATCAATGAAAGGCGTAGAATGAGGTAGACAGCGAAATTGCAAATGAAAGACTGTTTTGTATAAAAAAACAAATATTTCACGTAGTATTCCTGTAATTGTACAAGCCATTTTTGACATGAACTAATTTAAAATCTAATACAATGCGGATTTGACAGTTCGACATCAAATGAATCCTCATATAGTAGATGGGGTTTATCAAGCGTACATCAAAAATTTATTAGCAAAAATCAGTAGTTTAGTCACAGGAATAGTTATAAGTAGTTTAATTTCAAACACGATGTATTTTTACCAAGAATTAGTCAGACTAATATACATTGCCACCTTCGCATAAAGTTGTTTTATTTCTTAATGTCATAAGAGTCATAATATGATACGAGCACCCTGTGAAAGCGAAAAGCGTGTTTTGAGTTATTTATCCGAACATAGACAGAATTGTGAAGGTGTAAATTTAATTATTTTTTATTGATTCAGTGACGACCACGCGCCGAGCAGCAGTCAGTAAAATAAATATTGCACAGGATGTTTACATTTTATTTATATTATATGCTGTTTTATTTATTTGATTTTTATTCTTGGAGTAATTGTTTATTTTACTATTTTAACGTATTTATGACTAGTACTGGCTGGGTTTTCATTTAATGTCGAACAGTCAAATCTACTTGTTATAAATTATTGTTACTACAATGTACTGACTGTAACATGAATATTGTATCAAAAATTTACATAAAATATTATTTTTAAGTATTATCGTATAAAATTTTTCTCTTTCAAAAACTAAGTGCACAAAGTCGGTAATTATCATGCCGATTTGAAACCTGTATATTTGGAACGGAACAGGAATGCAAAGTATAAAAATCAGTTTCATGCCACATAGAAAAAAAATTTTAAAATAAAGAAAGACTAAATATAATAACTAATAAAGTGAAACCTATTTTAAATATAAAACATCGTTCCAAACGTATTTTAAAAATAGAACGTCATACAGATCATCGAATTTTAACAGAACGTCGAAAAGAAAAGTTCGATGGATTGAAGGGAGTACACTATGTGCATGTTATTGGTGATAATGTGCTTCAGGCGAGCTTTATATCGTTAGAAGTGTTTCATACATACATTTTCATATCAATTACGAAAATGACGGACTTTGAAATGGTTAACTGCTCTATATGTTATTTTTGATATTTAATTATCTATACCTTTACGTTAGTTCTAACATTTTCAAAATTAACATTCATTTAATTATAATTTAATTTCATTTACATTGCAATGGTCCCATTTGTACGATATTACAATTATACACATAGATATTTTACACCATTACAATCGCCATTTCATTTTATTAGCGAGAGATACTATAATGAAAAATACAACGCGTTATTTGTAAACTTTTGTGCAAATTTCAATGGAAGTATTTCAGTTTGAAACGCACCCAAAATTCCTATTTCGGTACCGCAATTAATTAGCTGGCGCATTATTTTGCATGAATTTACATTTATTTGTGGCGATTCGTAATAAAATGACGAATAATTTAGTGTTCTCGCATTAGGAGTTAGATCGTTATATTCAGTATACAAGTTTAGTTTATAGTATTTGTTTATTTAAAAAGAAACTAACGTATCCGAATTATACATAAGGGAAAGTTTCTATTTTATGCATAGTCTCTTGCGACTAACTAAAATATAAATAGTTATTATGCATAATATCGTGGCAAATAATAATCTACTCGTATATTGATTAGGAAGAAAATATTATTGTTTGTAATCTATGAAGCTAAAATATTTAGATATACACAAAACACAGTCTCAGTGCACTTGAAAAATCAATTTTCTACTTTTTTTCGTAAATAAAGCGAAACATGATAAATAATTTTTTTGTTTGCTGCATTAACCATATGCATTTTTTTATTATGATATATTAAATAAAACAAAAATTAGTAAAATAAATATCGCCATTTAATATGAGACTAAATTTTCATATATTGAGATTAGATGGTTTTTTATGAAATACGCAGATGTCAATATACATTTCTTTAATTTTCAAAATCGTCTATGAAGCCAGTGCTTTCTCACTAGGAATATAGCAGGACTTTGTCCTCAACGAATAGCCAAATTAAGACACAATCGACACAAAGGCTATTACTCACTAAGAGTATAGTAATAGCCTTTGTTTCGATTTTATCTTAATTTGGCTATTCGTTGAGGATAAAGAAATTTTCCCCCTCCAAAACGAACCTATAAGAAAATTGCGAACATATGCACACATAAATACACAGATACACATACAAGCATTTATACATACAAATAGTGAATTTATTTATACAAATCATTAATGGACATGGAAAAATAATCCACTCAGCATGCCAAGTAATGGACATTTATATATATATATATATATATATATAGTTTCATGTACGCCAAATTTGGTAGTGATCCATTTGTAAAGTCATTAGAAGTCATTAGAAGGTCATTAGATCCAAACTTTGACAATTGCAACATCAGCTGCATCCGTCATCAATGGCGCTATATCACTGCAGTTGCGAGGTGATGTTATTATTCTTTTGTTTCTAACGAAGTGGACTAAAACTTTAATAACTTTAACGTTATATTAAGTTTGGCATAAAATAATTATTTAAAGGAATAAACCGTTATGTCGATACATTACTACAAGGCTTTTTCAGAAGAGCCTCCTTCTTCACCACTAAGCTCTCGCATAAACGCACACTCGCATTCTAATCTAAGACGCTCATATACCATTTCCAAAATTCTATTTGAATATATTATTGATACATTAGGTATCTGAATGTTTGCTTTTCATCTTCCTTGGGATTCGGTTTGAGTTGTGTATTTCTGTGTATATAATTTGTCTGTCCATATAGACAGAGTGCGGACCATTGTCTACTAGTTTTGTGACGTGTATAAGCATGTTGTTCAAATCAAAATGATTGTTAGTAGAAGATTTAAAACATCTCTATTTAATTAATAATAATATAATGAAAATGTTCTAATCCTCATTTTCGATTACCGTATAAGGAAACGTAAGCGCAAAACCTGAATATATGAACATAGTTATAGTAAATTGTTGAATAAAATTAAAAACGAATGTATTATGAAGGTAAGGAATTAAACACACAAATCTTACTTTATGAAATCATCTCTAGTGGTATACTTTACCGAAAAGTGTAATAACTTTGAATGAGCTAATAATTTTGGTGAAATTTTGTGAACGATGAATAGTAGATAATCGTAAAATTAAGACATCATTATAGCAAAGTGGTATTCGTCAGGGGTGTGTCTAAACGGATTAAAGGGTAATAGTGAACAATTCGGTCACAGCACGTATACTTCGGTGCACTTAATTTTGTTGGCATTGCTCATCAGTTCTGGTTTATGTTTCCAGGTTACGAAGTATAATTAATTTGGAATTTACCATCTTTGCAATATACTCGTATTACTAAGGCTTATAATATACGATATTTTAGTTATCAACTAAAAAAGTATGTGTTTATTAAAAGCGAAGTTCAGGAAAAGAGAAATTTTCAATTAGATTTGGATGCATGTTTCATTAGGGTATGTTGAACCGAAGAAAAACAGAATTAGCACTATCTTACGCACTTTTTGTTAACGATAGTAAGGAATTAATACGGTTAATATAGGGATAGTAAAAGTGATCGGCAATTACGACCGTTATAAAAAGAGGGAGGCCATATTTTTCTTAATATTCTGACTGGCATTAATGGATTTCTCAAACTTCTCTTTCTTCGTCAGAAATAGTTATAACTCTTTATGACTCCACCTAAAACTTTGAAACGACCAGCTGACCAAGCGTTTTGTACAGAAAAAGATTATAAAATATTTTTATCAAAATGTGCTTTGTTTAGGTTTTATGCTCATATTTATAAACCACATACAAAATATTAAGATAACAAAATTTATTTCTTATTATGACATAATAATACAATTTTATTAAAGAGTTACTCAGTACTTCATTCAATATTTCTCATACCAAATAGTTACTTTCTTCTCACCATAACTATTATCCACATTTGTTAAATTAACTTAAGTTTCTATTTCTTTAATGTAATCATTATCTTTGAATTTATTGATAAGTAATTGATAAATTTTATCAATTGATTTAACATGGGACGTATAAATTGATTACTAACCGTCAAACTGAGTTGATTATTTATATTTATGATATACCATCAATATCCTTAGTTACTATACACTTCTAAATACAAAAGTCTAGTTTTATATCTATTCAGTTCACACTTTGAGTTTGTATAATAATACGGGGAAGAACATATTTGGATCATATTTTTGGAATTGAAATTACGGGCAGTTTGTCATAATTACTTATTCATTACCACTCCATATTGGTACGATTATAACATGGTTATTTTTTTATTAATAAATAAATTGTTTTTTTTTGTAATACTTTAGTCAGATAAGCCTGAATTGTTTTATGCATCCTTGAAATTTTTACTAATCATTATACTGAAAATGTTAATTATTATTGTGAAAAAAAGTTTTAACTGTAAAATTACAAAATTTACAAATATATTAAGATAGCTTAAAATTGAGGTAGATTTTTTTTAATTAATCGTACATATAAAATAATTAATTAATACTTCACACCGAGAAATACTAAAAAAATATTAAAACTACGAAGTAACTCACAAAATATTATTTGGCCTAAAGAAAAAACACAGATATAGTAAATTAATAAATAGCAATTACACTTACAACATTCTTAAGACAAAATGCCCAAATAAACTATTGGTTAAATCGAATAGGCACAGAACAATTTCCTCAAAATTTATCCACGATTTAATGTTAACAAACTGAGCACCTTCTATTTAATGAAATTTTTTTCGCGCACTGAAACCTCCAAAGTTGTTATTTTCCAACCATGAAATATTTGGCTTATTTACAAAATATCCAAGCTCATATAAGCGATTGACTTTAAGTTCAGCTAGGAAAGGCAGCGAAGGGTTTCATAACCCCTGTTTTCCGGAGAAAATAGCAACAAATTATTTTCCTTATTTTCAGTTTCAGTTGGAGAGTTTAAAATTCCATAAATTTTCGCGAGTGTGTTAATGCAAACTTATTATTTCATCGTTTGCCAAATTATCAGCCATTTATATGTCACTTGAACTACTGATTTGTCGAAACTATTAAAACTATAAAATCGAAACTATAAAATCTGTTTACTTTACAGATTTTCCAATGAACAATAAGAAATAATTGTTTTGTCGTTCTTCACTTTCCATTAAATATCTCCGTGAGGTACAATGAATCTATTTTAAATGGGTTCTTTTTGCAATAAGCGTAATAAAACTGTAATTCTTAGGTTATTTGTAATAGAAGTAATGGCTAATTAAAGTAGTAATAACGCTTGAATGTATGGGTAATTGAGAACTTCCTCCAGTTTTAAAGTGTATATAAAAATTTGTATTACAGCACTGATAATATAAATATATTATGTAGGTACAAAGATAATTGGAAAATGCCAAATTAGCACCCGCTTCGTTTGGCAGCCCGCAAACAAAAGCCACAATTGATGAGCGACGCCAACAAAATTAATTGCGGTGGACGGAAGTATTTGAGCGGTGGCCGAAACGTTTACTACTTCCTTTTGATTCAAACGGATAGGCTTCTGACAAATGCCACTTTACTAACTCTAATAAATGTAACCACTATTATAGAAGATCGATTTCAAAGTTTTCTGTTGTTTAGACTTTGACAAAATTGAGCTAAAACTATTTGGTTCATTTAAAATTATGTGCCTTTTTGAGTATCCATTCACAATCAATTTTCATTAAGCTATATTTGGGCAAGAATTATGTATATAATATATACATCTCTATGTTTCGAATTTCAATGGTTATGAAAATCAACCTACGTATGCAAGTACATTGGTTTGAATTTATCAAGTTTAGTCCCAGAAAAAAATTATTTCAAATAATTATTAATAATCAAGTAATTATTACTTTTAGGGAAACAATCCGTCTTGTGAAAGAACTCATAAATATGATACATAACAATATGCGGACGTACAAAAACGTGTGTGATTAAGATAGTAGCAAGATCTTATTTTGAAATAAGCGACGATTTTCAATGATTTAATTTCAAAACTTAAAAAACAAAAATTATTTTGAAAGTAATTTTAGTCTGGTTTAGTTTCACTTAATTTTTTCTATTATTTAATTAAATTTTTTTTATTTAATTTCTTAACCACGATCTAGGTTTTGTTGTATGACAACATCTGTAGGTGAGTAACGTCGCATTTCATGGTGATTAAGAATTTAAATAAAGTAGGTATAATACTACAGACGGTAGTTTCATTAATAAGAATTAAGTAATAATGGATTTCTACAAACTTAACCCCAAACAGATTCAATACTGACTTAGTTAACTCAATTTAAAATTAGAAAATTAACTTGGAACGTATTAGATGAATAATAAAATTACAGGGAGACTATGTTTGTAAGTATTGTCGACAGATACCAAAAGAAAATGGTTTTTTGTTTGTTTCATTTTCTGTATGCTTGTTAGTCTATTTGTTAAGGTTTGTACTGCATTTAAAATAATAGAAAGTATTGTAATGGAAGTCAAACCTTTTAGCAACTTGTTTTTCTTCCATATTTTCATGTGAACAAATAATGTGTGTTGCAGAAATCATGTTTAGTGCAGCATGTTTTCATGTGAACAAATCATGTCTATTTCATGTGTATTGCGAAATAAACATTTTCTGATGACAGTAAATGTCTGTAAAAATTGTACATCTATTCTCGCAATATGTAAAATTATGTCGTGTTTTTCTTTTAAAGATTTAAATACATTTCACTATACCGTTTTAAATTTTAAATAAATTTGTATACGCTTGAAACGAATGCGTACGAAGCCGCGGACAAAATCTAGTGTAAGATGAGGTGGAAAGAACATAAGAGTTGTAGCGTAACTTGAAAATATTCCATTAAATTTCTTTAAATTAATATACTTATTTACTTAAAGGGGATGTAATTATGTGGAAATAGAAGAATAACTTCAATAGCATTAATTATGAGCTCAAAAGGACATACTGATGGACCCAAATTAAGTCCGTTAAAGGCGTGATAGAGCAACATTTTGTACGATATAAAGGATCGTGATATTTATAATAAGGCTTTGTCTAAAAGTAGATTGAAAGTAAGTTATAACATACCTAACAATTATTTGGATTTTAAAAGTAAGGTGTGATACAATCATGACAAAACAAACATAACTGTAATTCAGTAAAAGCTTCACCTTAGTCGTTTATAGTGTGGAATCTCTATTCATTATTACACGGTATTTGTGATATGCGATTTTCTTAAAATTTGGTTACATATTACCATCTAACTAATTTTTACATGAAAAATAGCAGTCAAAACTATAGATATAATGTTTAAAGAATGATTAATAGTGAATATTTCATGTATTTTACGCAAATAACGGGAACTGTGGAAAAGTTTAAAGCGGAGAAGGGTTTTGTAATTAACTTTATAATGAAGTTCTAAAACTTTTATTAGTTTCTGAGTTTATGTAAGTTACGGTTTTATTTAGGGTTAAATAAAGGAGATACTTCTGTAGCCTGTTATATATTTTTACTTATTTTCGATATTTACATATTTACACTTTCCCGACGTCTTCTATAGACCGAAATCCAATTATCTTGTTCGTCCGGAAAGATCTCCCTCTTGAGGGGATTTAAATTATATGTTATTTTAAACACAATTAAATGAAACTACGTGATGTAGTATTATTTCTACTTTCTTTAAGGTCTTTATGACGACCTAGGTTTCGTTGTATTACAACATCTTCATGTGGGCTATTAGCAAAGATCTTTGCTACTAGCCCACATGAAACATACTACATCCCGTAGTTTCATTTAATTGCGAATAATGCATTTCCACAAAATTAACGCCCAATATATTCAATATGTTATTTTAAATTTATTTTTACGGCAATTGTAGTTTTAATGATGGGATTTAAATGGATAATATACAGGTGACTTTATTTTAGTCATAGCTGATTTTTTAATTTTTTTATGTTCTGTTTTAAAGGCAAATGCATAAAAATATCTCTACTTATCGGATGAATGAATAAAAATTAAATCTTTTGTCCCTCAAAATTAGTACGTAGTACTCGGAACCCTTCTATAATTACTATTAACATTACGTTTTTAAAAATATTCTTTTACGTGTTTACTTATGTCTTTCTACCCAAAAGTTATATACAAAAATCATTTCAGCTTTTTGCTTTTTGCCGAAGGATATTTTGTTCAATATCGTATTTCCTTCGAAAATAATCCTTTGCAATCTCGTCACGTAAACCTTTGGGATAAGTGTACTGCACCTATCTTAATGTATATTCAATTTGTTTACATCTTGATTTTTCTTTTCGACTTTTCATACAATTTACTTTGTAGAAAATTCTTATTGTAATATAGAAATAAAATAAAAATTGTTTATTTCACTATTTTACTCACGAACATTACCTGTAATAAGTTATGTTAAAATTTTGATTTTTTTGTTGAAACCGCTTTTATATGTTTCGCTAAAAATCTATTTAGTATAGAGTAAAATATGTCATTGTTACTAATAAACTTGGAATACAAAGTTAAACCTTGCATATAAGAGAACGGATGAAATGCTGCTATATCCACAGTATACGACAAATTCTTCAATGCTTCATCCGTCAAACATTATTCCGACCTCGACCCAAATTTACCTTTGGTATAACCTAAAAAATGTTAGCATTTCGAGAAGTATATATGAGAGCACGTCAGTTTTTCGCAATTCGATCGTATTTATAATTGTTTAAAAAAAATAGATTTATAAAATTCAATTCGTACACAATAGCACCTATCGAGGAGAATACTATTTAATTTATTGTGTTATTTTATTATTAGCACATTTATTGATTAAATTAATTAAATAAAATTCAAGTAATATTTTCCAATGAATATTTTCCAATGATTTATTCCATTTATCATTCGAACATTTTAAGGGGAATTTTGACTTTTTCCAAAATTTTATTGCTAAATTTTAAATTGAACATTATTTGTTCATGCTGTTCCAATGACGTTTTCATATGTATGCTCTTTTTTCATCATTTCATGCTATTTTATGACTGGAAAAAAGAGAAAACATGCTATTTTATGACTGGAAATTCATATGGAAAATTCGACTGGAAGATCATTTCATGTTATTTTATGACTGGAAATTCAGCAAGAACGGACGCAAGCAAAGAATAAGATAAATTTTAACGATGTTCTGAAGACGCCAATCACAATCATAGATACAACCTCATATTTTACGTGTTTTGTTTGTGAAATGGGACGTTGCTACGTTGGATTTTTGAAATAATTTCAGAATAGAATCATTTTACTGAGTTTTGTAGTAGTGGTGAATTGTAGTTCAGTAGTAGTAGTTGTTTAGTAGTAGTGAATACTTTTGTTATAAGGTCCTTATGAATGGTGTAAGTATTCTCAGAATAAGAGCGACATAACTTAAGTTTAAGCATTTTTTATTAGTAGACAACATATCGTCCCTCCCATTCATATTTGTCGTCCTCTCGTTCATATTTTTCTGCAAGTAATTTGTACTTTAGCTGATAGGAATAATATTAGTTACTCGCTAGAATAATATTAGATCGGTGAAACTGTAGCAAAATTATTTATGAATGAAGGTTGACTCTTTGAAGTGTTTGTTTTTTAACAGTGTTTGTTATTTGAAAGATATTTATCATTTGGCTTTTGGAATTTTGGAATGTTGAGAAAGGATATCGATATTGGGAAGGCAGGTGATGAACAAGGTTTACCTTTTCGCTCCTGGTTGTTTATTGCGTCAGAGAATAGCAGGCTGTCAGTAAAATGAGCTCAGATTTTTCAGTTTTATTACTCTCTCGGTTTTAGAAAGCTTGTTTGTCGTTTTGTGTTTTGAAAAGATTGAACAAATTAGATACAAGTTTTCGTTAGTGCTACTGTGCCTCATTGATATTTCAAAACAAAACGACTTTCTGTCAGAAATTATGTATATGTTAATATTACACTTTCTCTTTTTGGAATAACAACATATTATTAAGTCAAATACCCTATAGTGCGTAGCTGTCAAGTATTTTTCTTAGGGTGCCTTATCTAAGAAAAGAAATTCTAAGAAAACAACATATAACTTCGTCGTTAATAATTCCAAGAAATATTAATGACGATAGCTACAGCCTTAGTTATTTATTATATTGACGGGAATGGTTTTAACATGGATATTTCTAAACATCGGTAATCGGGTTGAATATATGAGACAATCAGAAAAAATGCGAAAAATTCATTGTATTCTTGCTGCCATCATGATAGCATCGCACGAGTCGCTTCTAGAAGTTATGGTAAATTTAAATAATGGATTTTGTTACCAAGGCGAGTACTATCATTTTACACTATTATATTAATATAAAATTGCCCTTTTAGTTAGGAATAGATATTGAAATTCTAGAAAATTGTCATATTTTTAATATAATTGGAATTCAAAAGAGAAAAAGCTAAAATTCCATCCTTTGCCCGAGCCAATTTTTTTTCAGATCATAGACATATACTTGTTAATTATTATAAGCCTAGTATACCTTGCCTATTTATACTCCAATATTTAATTTGTACTTTTTTGTAAGAGGCAATGTCAAAGTTCTAAAAAAGCAGCATTTAGGACAGTGAAACATTCGAAGAATAATTGAAACCAGGAGCTTCTCAATGTTTCTTACACAAAAAATATATCAGGGGCATAAAATGTTTATAATATCACGATTTTCTTTAAAACTCTCAGCGAAATGGGAGGATCGTAAAAGAATGTGGGATTACTTATTACATATATTATTATTACAGATATCTTGGGGTAACATCTACTTCATTACAATTATCACTTTATTCTGGAAGGCCGATGTTACACATGGCAAATGCAAGTGCCAAAATTACACGCTGACATATTTACGATTTGGTTAATTCCAAAAGTTCTGTAAAATTTATATTTGATGTTGGGATACCTTCTCGACTATCAGGTAAGTAGCGCGTAGATAAACTTGTTTGATAAGTCAGTCAGATTCCTGAAAAATTTAGTGATCGGAAGTGCAGTGAATACAAGCAGCAAATGTGCTTGATAAGTGAAGGCTCTGGTATATTATGAAGGCTCAAAGCTTACGCTTAAAGAGGCATAAAATAAGGTATACTTGCTAGAAATGTTCATTTCTTGTTGTCTAAAAAAGCTTAAAACGCATGCTTACCGCCAGATGCATACGGGATTATAGTAACTGAGACATACACTGAAATTAAACTTTTAGTTTGTTTGAGATAAGACTGCTCGTCGTTTAATATCTGCGCAATTTGAAGCTACCTCAGGTTATTTCCCTGGTGGCTGTGATGACCCACCATTCTTATTAGTTAGTTAGTAAGATTGTGATGGAAGTCCTCATATAAAAATTCACCCATAGTTAAGAAGTGCTGAATCTCTTTTTGTTTTTTACTTGTACCACTTCAATTATGTCATAAAAGTGGTAACATTGCTTGGCTTGGCTTGCAGATCTCACTCATCATCACTATAAATAATCGACCAATAAATAACCGAAAAGTTTACGTTCCTCAAAGAAATCGCGAAATTATCGTAAATATTAGAAAAAACGTTTGTTGCTAGTATTAAAATGAGTTCCGGTAATAAACTTAGTGATGACAAATAATTACTAAGCACTCCCTTAGAATAATTTCATAATAATTTCACAGTTATTATGCTAAATTTTGTCTAGTAGTAATAATAGTAATTATTTATTAAATATAAATATTTTCATTAAATTTCAGACTATGAATATTTAAATTCGTTTTAAAAATATTTTTCTCAACAAATGTAATTTAATTTAATTTTTAACGGTACAAGCATTTAGAATAAAATAAACTTTCGTATTAGAATTTAACAGAGGAATTAGAACCTAATTGCAGTTATATGTAATTTTGTTCAATTGGCTTGTTCTGGACAAAACACTGTGTATCGGTGCGTTGCTTACAGTAGTTTCTCTCAAAAATACTTTAATTAAGTATGTGAGTTATTTTTTTCAAATTTATTTTATGGTTTGCCGTATCGGTTGAAAGGGCTAATTACAACGGTCTCAAAACATTTTTTTATTTTAATTTTAGGTAGCGTATCTTTAGAGTTGTACTGGAAAATATGCAAAGAATATTTTTCAGAAGTATTGAAAATAGAAAAATACAATTGTCAACATAAATATTTCATCGTGAGCCATGAAAGCCATGCTGTTCGTTGTGAAAGTCAGTGTCTCCATAGGCCATTTTTTATTTCGTAATATTATTTATGTAATATTATTTGAAACTTTTTATTTATCTATTTAAACACATAAAGTATTTATAAGTTAGGTTTCACGGTTATAGTGCTTATTATAATTTTTTTCAAACGAAATAAAATTATGGATTTTGTATACCCAATAACGAAATTGGGAAATAAATTAAAAATAAATTCAACCATCATTAATGACTCATAAAGAAGCTCAGTGGGCACAGGCCTTCGATAGAATTTTCTTTAGGACTATCTTTCCGTGCGGATTATGGTTAACTTCTACTTGTTTATAATGTTAAAGCCTTTATCAACACTTCAATTTAGCCATAACTTGTATCTTAGACAGAAAGAAGTATCCAAAAATAAAATATACCTAAGATGTCAAAAACTAAACGTGAATACGGACATACATATTTCGTAATCGACACATAATGCATTACAAAAATATAATTAAATAGTAGGGGATAGTTTCGGCACACCTCTATGCGGTATTCTGCAAAAACGAAGAAGGGTGACATAATGTCTTTAAATGACCAACATACGATATTAATTTCTTATTTTTGTATTTTCGTTATAATGAATAACATCGGGTGAAACGTAGATATTTTGTATCTGAATTGAAGAAAATTATATCACGTTAGTGGAAACAGAAAGCACTCAAAAATAAATATATAAAAAAATGTAGGGTGCGATTTTCATGAGACGTCCATGGTCAATGACCAATATATTGCAATACTTGGACACAGATGAAGGTGGGCCCTAGAAGTGACACGTAAGTGAATGTTTACTATCTTTCAGAGCATAGGAGATCTTATGTGTATTAAAGGAAATTGTAATTACATGAAACTACGTGATGTAGTACTATTTCTACTTTATTTAAGTTCTTTACCACGACCTAGGTTTCGTTGTGTTTCAACATCTTCAGGTGGGCTATTAGCAAAGTTTAACTCTTAGGAACTTCCAATAGCATTCATATATTACACAAAACAATAGCGGAAACCGGATTTGTGCGAGTTTTCCCACTGTTACGTTAGTGAGTTTATTGTATGGAAGCGGTGTAGTTTTTATTATACTTTCGAAAGTTACACAATATGCAAGTATTTTAGTGAGGGTAATAAATTAAATTGATGTTCTTCCATAAGGTCATATAATGTTCCAGTGTGTAATCAAATTAAATGGATATAATTCTCAGTAATGTTTTTATACAATAGCAAGTATATCTGATGGTTAGAACAAGATTATACCACCAATTATACATTTCTCCAATTTAATTTATTTACTTTTTTATATATTTTAATTTAGATGTGTAGCCAGGCTGAAACAATTTGAAGTGTACTGCAGTATCAATTTTGTCTAACAATGTTATGTCTAGAATATATTAAGTATGGGTCGTGATATTGTATTTACTTGTTCATTAAATATTTCAAGGTTGGTGTCTATATATATATATATATATATATATATATATATATATATATATATATATATATATATATATATATATATATAATTAGTGGTATAAATTTGTTCTAACCGTCAGATACCCTTGCTATTTTATAATTATATTACTGAGAATAATATCCATTTAATTTTATTACATGCCCCGGAACATTTTCATTGTATAACCTCATAGAATAACATCAGTTTAATTTATTACCCTCACTAAAATACTTGTATGTTGTATAACTTTCGAAAGTATAATAAAAACTACACTGCTTCCATACAGTAAATTCACTAACGTAAGCAGTGGGAAAACCAGATCAAACACCGCTTCCGCTATTGTTTTATGTAATATATAAATGCTATTGGAAGTTTCTAAGAGTTAATCTTTGGTAATAGCCCACCTGAAGATGTTGTAACACAACGAAACCTAAATCGTTGCAAAGAACTTAAGTAAAGTAGAAATAATACTACATAAGAATTTCATTTAATTGTGAATAATGAATTTCTAAAAAATTAACGACAAACATATTCAAAGGAGTTTACATAAAAGTATTCTGTTAAAGGTATTTGCATATATAATAATTACTTATATTTATATATATATATATATATATATATATATATATACATATATACGAGTATACAAGTCATTAAACCGGTTTATCGCAAAGGGCAGATTTCATTATATAACCCTTATTTGTTGTTAGAGCACATTAATTTTCTATATATTTTGTAATTTCGTGCTTACTGGTTTGAGAAGTATGTGGTTTGGGAGATCTTTTATTTTTTTGACGTAAATATAATCAAGAGTATTTTTCAGAAGGACTGAAAATGGAAAAATACAATTTACATAGACATAATTATTTCATTCAAAATTTGAACCTAAAAAATTGTTAATTTACATAAGGCATTACAAGTTAATTTTCTAAACTATATACACTTCTAAGTAAACTCTAAATTCTGTTAGGTTAACTAATTCGTTTTTAACTACAACTAATTAGTTTTAAACTACAAAACTTTTCTAGAAAGTTTTTTAAAGTTTCAGAATATTTGATTATAAAGCTTTACGGATCGAAGTATGTTCATTTAATTACAGTTAGTACCAAGCTTGAAGTGTATTATATCAAATTTAACAAATATAAAACCACCTCAGCTACTGACTCTTCTACTTTGTGACTTAATATTTGTCAATAATGATTATTGGCATAATTAACTGGTGATAAGAAGTATAGTCCTATATGAACTGATAGTTTAATAAAGAACAAAAATAAGTTTCTGCATCTGATACTGAGCTGAATATCAGAAACGCAATGTTGAATTGCCGGCGTAATATAAAAAGAGTATGGAAGAACTTCAAAAAGGCTATGTCATTTTTTGAAAGTCCAAGTCATCGGATCTTTACATTGAAGATTGAGAGTCATCGGATCTTTACAAGAAAAATTGGGGTCAAATAATTATTATTGGATTCAATAACCGAAAAAAAACCAGAATAGTCTTTTATTAGGTAGTATTATAGGTAGAATTTGATGAATTTAGAGTCAAAAGTTTAATCGGTCGGTCATAATATTTCGGTCATAATTCGAATGGCGTATTAAAGAAGAAACGAGCAATAGTTTTCTTACAAGGAGTAAATGGAAAAACTTGTAACTATTATTATTAAATTATTGATAGAAATTAAAAAAAAGAAATGAAAAACAAATTTTATGTACTTTAGCTTTTCGTCTAAAACGAGACTTATAAAAAGGGTTGTAATTAAAATAATTTCAAATTACAGTAAACTATATATACCTGACTGTATGTGTGGCCATAGCTTATTATTTCAAATATCATAAAAGTGTAATATACGATTACATATTCGTATACATAGAATGTGGCACGCTAACACCCGACTCAATAGGATAAAATGAAACTGCGTAACGTCATAGCATTACGGTTTAGTTGAAACGTAAATAAAAAGATATAAATCACAAAGGCGGGCGAGGCACGCGAGCTGTAGGTATGTAACCTAGGGTAGGGTAAGTACATTGTATTGCATTGAATATAGGAATATTTTAAAATGTGGAAAATACATGAAGGATAGCGAAAAGTTTTCGATTCTGAAAAATTTTTCAAGCGAGAATACTAAATATACCATTCATATTGTTTTGTGAAAACGTATTAGGCACATTTAATAACACACCTTTGGAAAACTAGTTTTTATAATACACTCTGATATCTAGATTTACTTGTTTATGCTCTTGGCTATATGTTAAAATAATGGACGAGATTTAAAATCTAAAAAAAGATATTAATGGATACTTGTGGACTTGTGGGAAATTTATATAGAATTTGTGTCAATTTGGTTCCAGTAGTCGTAGTGTAAATATTTATATAGTTGTTGTTTTCTTTTATTAGTAGTTTAAAAGCTTTCTATTTTTATTATATAATGTCAATAAAGATTAAATTAAGTAGCAACAAAGATTGCGAATTCAATTCTTAAATTACCAAAACAAAATATTGATAATAAATTAAAGAAACGTCCAATTTGTTACATGTTTCTCTTGTGCTTCAAAACACATAGAAGCTTTTCAACGAGAAGAGTTCAATTAAGACCAATTACTGAAGAAAAAAGTCAAAGTGAACGCAAAGATAGATTATTGATAGAATAATTTTCAGATTCAATGCCTTTGGATTCGTTTTGAATCCCTTGTCACTGTTCTTATTACCAGAAAAAGTGTCACCTTCAATGGTCATCCGGTCCCAAGATTTCGCTATACCGAAATCTCGGAATTGCGATTAATTTGTAGATCGTTTCGATAGTGGAATTACTTTTTTGTAACGCTCAAGTTTGCGGTAGCAAAAACATGCAATAAACGATCGATCATTACATAAAATTGAATTTAGGTTCTTACTTTGTGTCCTTGTGTTTGGATTGGTGCTTCATCTCGATTTGAACGTGCCTGTTTTTATTGGCATATTAAGCAGGCCAAAGATTATATAGTAAAGTTTGACTAGTGTGTCAGAATTGAACTTGTACATATTGAAACAGTTAAGTGTTGTGCAAATTTGTTATTGATTGAAGGTAGTTGTTTTAATAGAAATGTATCTTACGATAATCCCAAACCCTAGGTTGGTGTTAAAATTTCAATAGCCCGATAAATGCCCGTATGAGTACAATAAATGTTTCATAGTAGAAAAAACTTTATTTTGACACCTGAAAAATGTGTTGTTAATTTATGTCTGCATAAGGCGTCTGTAAAAATCACTCGTATCTTGATTCCTTATTATTACTTTTCGCATTAATTTCCTTTATTCATTTTCAAAACTATTATATTAATTTCTTTATTTTATTTTGAAAATTAAGAATTTATTAAATTTCTAATTTTCCTTAAGAATTATTAAATTATTGCATCTTTCTAAAATAATATATTTAATAATAAATTAATAAATACGTAGTGTCTTCTTCAATTGGAAAATATTGAATATGTAGTATTAAAATAAGTCTATATGTGTACATGGAAGTTATTAAAATAAATAATCATGTTAAATAAATAAACATATAACAAATAATTTTTAATAGCGTAAAGGAAACAATCTTATTTATTCTGAAAGGCTATCATAAAATATTTGTGGCCTTTTTTCCTATCAAATAAATAATACATTTTCAATTCTCCTTTTAATTTTTAAATAATATGTTAATTAATTTTTTTCTTGTATATTTGTCACATACTACTCAATAACACCATTTAGCCTATAATTAACTAATCAAAGATAATATTCAAATTTTCAAGCACGACCCTCTAAATCTGAGAGGATTTATAAAAAAATAGGATTCTATCAATGACGCAAATACTATTAATGTTTCATAACAGACCCTAATGAAATAAGCCACAAGTAATATGTGATTTGGTGTATCATATAATGTTCAAAATATGGCATAAAATATAATTGTAGCAAATGAGGGTATTAACTAAATGTTAATGCTAGCTTTTAAAGTATTAATTTGAGGCTTAAAGACCCACATTTATTATTTTATATACCAGTAATACCATCAAAAATGTAAATTCTGACAAGCAGTCTTGTTTCGTATTTGGAAAATTACGCACATTGATCAAGATTCTGGAGCAAATCCTTCCTCAGTTATATAAAGATGATAATGTGGCCATCACTTAAGATATGCGGGTTTCGTCAATAATAAAAATTAAAATTGTATTGACAAAATGGTAATTTTCTCAGAACTATTGAGCAAACATGATACCATTAATTAATTATTCTGTTAAGGTTATATTTTCATATTTCTCCAATTTTTAATATTACGACTCATTTCTGGCAAGCATATGATAATTACTTTATATTTTAAAGGAAAAACGAAATAATTTTCTACCAAAAAATTGCTCACATACATTGGTTTAACCAATCTAATTCAAATAAGACATATCATTCATTTGTTGATTAAATAAATTTATTACTGCCCTCATTTTATACATCTTATCTTTAGGAGCTGTCTCATTTTCTTTTAATAATTATTGTTTATATTGAACATATTTAGGGTCAATTTTGTAAAAATGCTTTACTCACAATTAAATGAAACTACGTGATGTAGTATTATTTTATTTAAATTCTTCATGACCTAGATTTCGTTGTATTATAACATCTTCAGGTGGGAAATTAGCAAATCTTTGCTAATTGCCCACCTGAAGATATTGTAATACAACGAAACTTAGGTCGTGGTAAAGAACTTAAAGAAAGTAGAAATAATATTACGTCACATAGTTTCATTTAATCCTGCAGTATGGTTATTCTAACTTAGCACATATGTGAAAATAATCCAATGAATATTAATAATACCCTAATAGTCACTGTTTGGAGTATTGCTATATATTTCTTATGTACGTGAGTAATAAAAATATTCTATAGCACGTCTGTTAGTTTCTGTAAATAAGTATGATTTTTTTTAACAAGCCTACGTTAGTAAAATTATTACAATTACATTGGTGATAATAAACTTTGACCCCGTCGCGTCTGTCTATCCCAAATTAATTTTTTTTACTTAAAAATATTTTTAAAAGTTTTAGAGTATTTCTCTTGCTACACCTTGATCTTATCACGGCAAAAGTTTAGGCTGAGCGCAGGTCCCACCGACCATTGAAATCGGATTTTTTCGACGGATAAGCATTTTCTTTTGACCACCTTTTATTTGTTTTGTATGAGCCCGACCATGGTGTCTGTTATGCATTTAAATTCATCTCAATAAATCAATAGGAGCTACTTCGCTTTAGGTTGATCGTTTATTATTTGCAGCTAAAAGGGTCTAGTCGAAAAGGGAGTATAATGAATTTGAAAAGGAGGAAGTTTATTGATGAAAAACGGAAGGTGTACGTGGATTTATGGTGACATTTTGTATCAGCACTATTGTCTGACTAACCCTAAATCAGTTTGATAACGGCACGGAAATGAAAGTAGGAAGGATAAAATTCATTTCATCCTCACCTTTACTTGAAAATTGTGTAATTCAGTTTCAGTATCAAAAATTGGTCCTGCTTATTACAGTTAACATACAGACATTCAATGTGCCTAAGCTCTTAACTAACTGAAAAAGCCAGAAATTGAAATTTTATCTTTACGAAAATATTTGAAAATGACACATATTAGATATGTGTATAAGACATTTTGCTACTTAGAAATTTTGCTAGCTACCATGGAAATTTTGTTAATAAAAAATAAATTCCTCTCATCGATACGTTTGAAGCCCTTCGTCGCGTCTGTCTGTCTTTACGTACGCAATTTTCTCAGTATCTACCTAACGCATTATGTTTGCTTTTCAAGAATGGTAAGATTGATTCAAAGGGAAAGTTAAAATGTGAATATTTTGTGATAATTACCTGTGACGAAATTTGATAAAGTCGGAAAAACGTTTTCGTCGTAAAAGTATTTTGGTGCGTGCTGCTTAAATTATTAGACATATATGAAAAGTATTTATGTCAACACTATTCTTACCGAAATATTCCACAATAAACTCCGACATAGCATGTATTTGTTTATTAAAATCCATAATAAACATTTGATTATGTAAAAAATCATAATTTTTTATCTCAATTTTGCAGAAAATTGTCTTCATCCTAATGAAATTAAATTTTACAGTAATCTACATCAATTTACATGGACCAAACTTTCTATACCGCACTTTTCAAAGAATTATTTAAATTATTATGGTATTCGTATGCAGCACATTTATACGCGCGGACTTATCATTAGGATTCGGTAACTAAAAGCTGTAAACGAAACCCTTATAGGTAACTCACGTATCCCTCGGTCCGAGTACCATAGTCCTTTTTCTCCGAAACCGTTGTGCAAACATGACATTTGGCTTAGTAATAAAGCATTTTAACCTTCAAAAATCTCAATAGCCGACACTCAAATATATTTATATGGATATATGAGGGGAGCCAATTCAGTAGCAGAAAAAATTATTTTTGAATTCTTACTTATAATGTGGGACTTCAGTACTAGGAAAAATTGTTTTTGAAACTTTATATATAGTGTGCGTTATCGTTTCGAAGGATTAGTAATAAAGTTCTCAAAAATATTTTTTCATAATTTTAGACAGCATATCTTCACAGATTAATTGAAAAGAATTTAAATATATGCTTCTACTCTTTATTATAGAAAGTCAACCAAAAATTAAGAAGTAGGATAATTAGAAGCCTCCGCAAAGATTGTAGGAAAACTATAAGTGATTATAAATGTTTTGTATACACCTATAGTATCTATCTATTCTTTGACTGTGGTCTTTATTTCTGGGTTTGGCTTTAAATATATTTTGCCTGATCAAAGATAAAGACGATATGCACAATGTACAAATAAAACTTTACAAATGAAACTATTATTTTTAATACCGGATAAATTCTGTTTAAAAATAAAATTACTTTTTTCCATTATAGTCTGTAGTTTTACAGGACGAAAAAAGTCGTATAATTTCGTTACAGCATAATAGCTCTTCCAATTTAAATCGAACTCTTACAAAATTTTACATGAATACGTGGATTAAATATCCAAATACATGACAATAAAAGTAATTATATTTTGTTTATCGACTTTACACCGAAAATGTATTTTGATCAGATGTCCTCAAATGGTGTGTCACAGAAAAGTCTTTCCAGACTAAAATTAAATGTATTTTTCGGACTAAAATTAAATTTTTATTTCATAAAAAAAATAGATAATTTTTTAAACTTTTTTAAAATACGGTAAAAATTGGTGATAACGATTTTTGAGATGTTCATCGAAAAACAAAAAACGTTTAAACTTTCCAACGGTTTAGTCTATTAAAATTTTATCAAATTCGTAGATATAGAGTCGTTTAAAAATTTCTATCTTTCTTAATTTCTTTGAGGACTTTATTTTATTTTCTGAAATTTCAGATTTTTATTTTTATACTCATAATCATTATCTGTGAAGCATTTCCTGTGAAGCATTTCCTGTGAACTTTCCATGAGAATAAACAACTTTGCGTAAAATTGTAATAATGCGTATTAAAATGTACGCACATAAAAGGCTTTGTTATGTGTATATTTTAATCCGAAATTCGAAGTATTTAAAGAGAATCTAATTAACCTGGCAATATAAATCCATTTCATCTTAACATTTGACAATTTATTTTAGTAATAAAGGAGACTCAAAATATTTGTAATAAAATATTGTAATAATGCGTATTAAAATGTATGCACATAAGAGGCTTTATTATGTGTATATTTTAATCCGAAATTCGAACTATTTACAGAGAATCTAATTAACCTGGCAATATAAATCCATTTCATTTTAACATTTGACAAATTACTTTAGTAATAATAGAGACTCAAAATATTTGTAATAAAACCTTGTATCAGTAAAAACATGGAATAATTAAACAAAACTGTCACTGCCTTTCTTTAAATAAAATAAATTTTGTAGCTACTAATACAAATGTAGTTTTTTTTTTTCTGTAAATTTACTTTAACCATTTTCCACCATTTTCATAAAATATTACATATAAATGCAATATTTAGTTATTCATATTCAGACATGATCAGGGTCAAATTTAGAAATATGTCGAACACCCTAGTCAGCCGATTTCACGGCATCCAAATGTAATACAATGACATAATTTTAATGTTCACCGTACATATTTCTATACTTTTCTTTTTAAATTTACTAAAAAAACGAATGGATCCCTCTCTACAGGAAATTTAGGCCACAAGAACTCTTCAATTCATAAATTAGCCTATGGGAAACGGACGAATCTTGTATCGAATAAGAATGATAGGAGTAGAATGTCTCGGGTAGAGTTTTTATTCCGAGCCGAGTGCGACTGGCCTTGTGGTATTGAAATAGTAGCATTTAGGAAGGTATTAAGAGTCGATGAAAGTAAGATTTATTAAGCGGTTGCAAAATATACGCCGATTAGGGTAGTAGGATCGGCGCTGTGACTTGTCAGTAAATTGACTAGAATAAAGGGTGAAATATTGCTTCGATTGGTTTTATGGGGAACTGTAAAGTAAAAGAGCATAACAACCTTTATTATACTGTTTAAATGAAAGAAGATAATGATTAACTTTAAGAATTATTGAAATTAACATATTGTTAATGTTCCGAATAATTGCGTCTCCCTGAAAAATACGTGAACAATAATTGCAAAGAAAGAAATTCAAAGATTGATCTTTGTTTTTTCTTCAGTGAACTCATTCCAAATGAATATGTTATAAACAATTAAATGAAACTACGTGATGTAGTATTATTTCTACTTTCTTCAAGTTCTTTACCACGACTTCGGTTTCGTTGTATAACAACATCATCAGGTGGGCTGTTAGCAAAGATTCTTTAGTTAAAAAGTTAGTAAAGAAGAAATATTTGCTAACAGCCTACCTGATGATATTGTAATACAACGAAACCTAAGTCGTGGTAAAGAACTTAATGAAAGTAGAAATAATTCTACATCACGTAGTTTCATTTAATTATGAATAATGAATTTCTACAAAATTCACGCCAAATATATTCAATCTGTTATAACATATCTCATTGATGTAAGATAAGTTATTAAGACTTTAAACTAATAAATGATAAGCGTAACGCAATTACAACTTATGATAAGTAAAACGATTTAATCATATATATTAATACGCTAAGGTTTTAAGATGTTACTCTCCCTTTTTAGAAAAAACCTCACAACTAATCCGCATAAATTATATATCATTTTATAGATAATTGCTTGCTCTACCGGCATCCACAACTAAAAAATTTATTATTGCTATTGTTTTTGCAAATTAATTAATTATTAAAATTATATACACAAAACAGCAATGCTGCCATCTAACGGCTCAACGTCAATATGATTGACGGTTTGTTTTTTTAAAATTTTTGTTTAATTTCAAATCCACTCACGTATAAATAAAGTGGCGCTTTAGCTCAATGCTTTTGACACTTGCACCTCTATATGTCAATTTTAGTAAAATATATGTTTGATCTGTCATCTGAGCTTCATAATGAAATAAATAATAATGCGAAGACTTCGCACGGGTTACGCTAGTATAACATAATATTTATATTTGTAACTAATATACAGGCTGGAAATGCATTATCGAAAACTTACAGTTATATAAAAGAAAGGAAAATAATCTCACACATAACACACCGAAATAACGAATCTTTTGAAGTGAACATTAAACATTACACCGGACTGTCTACAATATGTATTTATTGAAAGAATTAAACATTACACCTGACTTACATTCTACAATATGTATTTATTGAAATAAATCTGTGTGAAACGCATATGTATTCTATTTATTTTTATATTATTTACTTTGTTTTCTATTCTCATTTGAAACAAACGTTTATATCCTTTTCTGACGATCATCAAGTTGATCCAGGACGCATTTGGGTATTCAAAACAGGCTGCATAGACAATTTTGAAGTGTTATCAAATAGTAAGTAATTCGACTGGTGTCAATAATATTAATAAAATATTTGAATCGATCGAGAACGAAGAACTTGATTGGATTATAAGTAGCTTCATGAATAAAACTCGAGCTTCAATATTATGTATAGTAAATCATTTGTTTATGAGTAATAAACAGACTGGGAAAAATATGATTGTTCCAAATATTTCTGAGCACTGAAATAAATAATTTCCTGATTCTTATAATTATCTTTTGTCATGTCCATATGAGTGAAGTAAAATTCGATTTCGGTTACTACAGCAGCCACAATAAATATAGCTTTTGTGGAAAAATACACAAAAAAGAGTAGTCGTACCTAGTTTTGTCTTTATTTAGGTCTAAGCTATACAGATCTATATCTATATAGCTCTATAGGCTATAAAGATACATATGGAGCTTCAAAGAAAATGTATGGAAAATTTCTATTATGCTTTTTATACTTGATTGATATGAACATAACATTAATTTATTACCTCTGTATCATATTTTTATATGTTCTAGTTTCTATCAGTATTGCTCTTTACCAAATAAAGCTGAAGTAAAATTATTCTCTTGAGATACTGATTATAATAATAGATCTATGGTAATCGCCAGAGTGCATACGAATGATTTTGCACTTTGCTGTGAAAATCTTCTTAATTTACAATTAAATGAAACTACGTGATGTATTATTTCTACTTTCTTTGAGTTCTTTACCACGACCTAGGTTTCGTTGTATTACAACATCTTCAGGTGGGCTATTAGCAAAGATATACCTTAGATAGACTCCTTAATTTACTTATCCGCAAACAAGATAGTTGATTCTATGAATACTATTTCACAGTCCATGCTGCTAAATTTTGATATAAGAATGCGCCTTCGATTCACGTATTCGATGGATAAAAAAGTTCCTTTCATAACTTTCCATCTTCCCCTCCTTGACTTTCTTTCTAAATCCTGTTCCTCTCCTGTATTATTTTTGACATATATTCTATATCTTTGTTTTTTTATATGTTTTTATATTTCTTCTCTTATACAATTGTATTATATTATGTTGCAGTTATCTACAATGCATATTATATTTTATTACTCGATATTTTGATTGGAGGGATCTGTATGCCGTAAATGAAATATGGTAGAAGTATTTCAGCTTTGTACTTAAGATACAATGTTTATATTACACTCGTGAATATTAAAGTGCAAAAGCAAAAAAAAAAAATCTCGTGATGAAAAATATATTATCTTGATAGGAAAAATGAAAGTGCTGCTATAGCAATTAGACCTTTTTAATGAAGTTGATGATACGTAAATAAATAAAAAAATTCTTTTTGCAATATGTTCGGGTGGAAAATTTTAATAGTGATTTAAAATAGACGTGGCACCATCTATTGATGAATATAGTTATATTGTACACTTATATAGTTACTATGTGTCAAGTAACTAGGCATTTCATCGTTGCTGGTATATTAATGCAATATATGTATTTTTTAAAAAATAATAAATTCGTATATATTTTAATTGCGTAAACTGTGTTACAATGACTGCATTACAATGACATAAAAAATACAAAAAAAATACTTTCTTTTTTATCTAAAAACTCCTTGCAAATTAGGTTAGGTTTTAATGCGTACACAAACAGACAAAAGTTCAAAAAATAATCTGAACAATCTGACAAATAATCTAACAAATAACTTAACGTTTCAAAAAAATAATCATTTATTTTTCTCTTGTGTGAAGACTAATATCGTTGTACAGCTTATATGTGCAGACTAACAGTGTTGTACAACTTATGTTATTACATATGTGCAGACTAATATCTTAACCAATATCATTGACTTTAGATGAATTACAGCTATCAAATTTTTAATATAATAATATGCACTTCAAAGAAATTTCAAAAGTTTGTAATATATTGCCTCAGAAAATATATTATTTCTAAGAATATAAGTTTTGGCTCAACAGGTATAAAGACTTTAGATAATAATATGCAATTAAAAGAAATTATCAAAAGTTTGTAATAAATTGCCTCAGAAAATATATTATTTCTAAGAATATAAGTTTTGGCTTAACGGGTATAAATAATAATGTTGATGACAAATGATAATGCTGTGACCAGTGCTGTCCAGATATTCTCTCTTCTCTGTTGTAATATATCCCATAATTATTTCACACTAGGTTTGCTGCTTTATTAACAATGAGCTCGGATTCTACAGCCTCTTTTTTCTTCTTTAAGGTTCTACAGCGGAGGCCGCTTTTCTTAAATAAGTCGAAGGACATAAAAGGGGATTCGTCAATATTCCAAAAATATGGCAAAACAAACTCAAAAATCAATATTATCTTCGCCTTCTTTGTTTTTCTCCCGTTTTTTCTTCTCCCCTCCGCCAAATATGTACATGCAATTAAAATACATGTGGTTACATATGTGTATGCATTTTTATATATGCGCGTGCGTGAGTACATGCCTGCTTGCTTCAGTGTTTTTAGTTTCTAAAACACCGATTTAGTGCACATACCACGCCAAATAACATTATGATACAAAATTATGAAAATATAAATCCGAGTAGAGCTTTGACGGATTTTCGCAAAAACTTTTTGGAGAAAATTATACCAAACTCGCAAAGTGACATTTTTGCTCGGTGTAAATACCTGTATATTTTCTGCAAGTATATTTACTGAATGTCTGGGGTTAAGCCCTTTCGTCATTGGATCGTGTTTATTTTCGACTGCTACAACCTGTCACCATTTCTCGCTTACTCTGTTCACTACATTCAGCAATAATTTGTTATGACAGCCAACACAGTCTGGGCGTGTATTTTACGTGTGTTGTGATTTATCGTTTGAGACGTGTTACCCGAAGCAGTAGTTGGACGTTATTAGAAAATAGAGAAAAATTTTGAAAGAATATAGCTGTTGCAAAAATATAGCTATACTGCTAATTACTGTCTTATTTCTATTGGGAATAATATTGTGGAAATTTTTCAAGTTTATTCAAGTTGGTGGGAATTTTTAAGCAACAAGAATACTTTTGAAGTAATAATATTTATTTAAACAGTTTGAATGGTGACTTTATCGTTAAATATTAAAATAAATCTTCTATCTTATTTCTTAAATCTTGTAATATTTATAAGTATACGATCGCATTATGTGAACATAAACTTGTAATAAATGTTATTTGTTTAACGGTTTAATCATATCGAACCTACAAATATATGTACGAGGAATAAAAATAATTAAAGAACAAGATTTCGAATACATTTTTTAATATAAATCTGCAGTTAACAAAATAAATTGTTTTTCCCAAGGGGAAAATTGTCCTATGTTATATAATATATTATTAGATTATCTGATTTGCCTCCTTTCGCGTATATACAGTTCAGCCTTAAAGTCCGATATATACTTTATTTTATTTTATATACTTTAATATGTGAATATAAATCTAATATTAAATTAAAAGAAAATAATTACTGCCGCCCGAGGAGAATTATAAAAACACGTTTGAATATATGGAGATGACGATTGTTGCTTAAAATTAAAACTAATATAATTACCTAAACTATCATTACTGTTGACTCATTCCCTTAATTATTTTAAATAAAAATTGAAAAAAAAAATAAGTGGCATTCCTGTGATCATTAATAAATTCTGATTGAAATTGAATCTAAATCCGTTAAAGGATGAAAAAGGATGACTAAATTTGCATAAGAAAAATATTTTTAGGGTAATTTTTATACAAAAATTGGTATTAATTCTTTTTAATAAAAATAATATAACAAATATTTAAGAATTTTCCGATATTCAACACTCAAGGGGATGAAAATGGATGGCTGATTTTGTATGATAAAAAATTATGGAAATTTTTACTTCAAAATTGGTATCACTGTATTGTAATTGGTATAAAATTTGTTTAATTGTTTGTTTCCAAAAGAGAACCAAATACAAGAACCTTATTGCTAGTGAGTACATGATCAAATCATATTCAAATCGTGAAACACGAGACGTCGTGAACTATTACGTGATCTTGACATTATATTGATACAGAATATTTCAAAGTGAAGTTTCTGAAAAGGATATCGAAATCATGATATCTTTTAATTAATTTACCATTTTTAACGCAGCTAGCCAAACGATTATAAGAAAATTATATTTTATTATTACCATTTTGCTATTTTTAAACTAAAAATCATGAAGGTTAAATGGAAATAGCTTCGTAAATTGGAATATTATAATAAAACGATCGATTTCCAATTAATTCAATCTATCTCAGAAATAGTTTTAATAACCTACTTGTTCATGAGCTAGGACTAAATTTTAAAAACTTATCTCCTTTCTCGCAAATACATTATTCCATTCGAGAAATGCTATTCCATGGTGCAAAACTTCGGACTTAGCGGATCTTGATACCAGGAATTCGACCTTCGTAAACTTTTAAAGGGTCGCCTCATAAAGTACTAACTCTCTTTGATTTCATTTTGTCCTTTTTTTTAAAAGAAACTTGTCTTTCTATTTTTTGTTGTTTTTAGAAATTTTCTACCACAAAATGAATAACGAAGTCATATAATATCATTGGCTTGTCTTTCTGTCAGTCCGTTTGTCACAATCGTTTTCCTCAGAAACTATGCCACGTAGAAACTTAAAATTTGGCATAAAAATATATCTTATATTTTGTTTCCTTACAACCTTTTATGGTCACACACACAACTAAATACTCCTATTTATCCCTTGTTTTTTCTGTAGTATTAAATCAGACAAAAATACTTTAGGGTGAAGTATCTAAATATATACGGAACATCTCTAAGGCAATTTTTTACTTTTTATTTTTAAATTATATTATTTTTTACTTTCTACATTTTGAAATATCTTGCTTCAGTTTCATTACAAACTATTATAGTCATAACTAAACATAATTTTTTTTCTGTGGTATTAAATCCGATAAAAATGTTAGGGTGAAATAAAACATATTTTTTATGGAGGATGGTGACTCAATATTCGAAAAAAATGTGGCTGTGTATCTTTGCCTAATAATGTGACAGTATTTTTCGGTTAACTTTATTTTTAGGAGTAACATAGCATGAAAATATGCATAAGCTTTTTGCTCTGACCCAATGACACCAATGCAACATCGGTTTATAAATCATCTTAAATGTTTGTTATATACATGTTTTGCCATCTGTTGATTTGTTGCTGTATTACAGTTGTATTATTGAACTAAAATACAGAATATCTTCCTTCAGGAATCATATTATTTCCTAAGTTAAGGGTAACAAGTTTATATATCATGAATAATGAATCAACTCTGCACCAAGTTTGATGAAAATTGGTCGTACTCTTTAGGCGTGATTGAATAAGGTATGCACAAATATACTTTTCGTGATATTAATGTTTCATGTACGTAAAGTTGCACATAATACATAACCTGAGTATCACTGCACTACATGAAATTTACGCACGCTAATTTTGGGCGGTCATGTAGTGTTTGATTGTAGAGTTATTAGATTACAAACATTAAAACTTTCGCAATTACAACAATTAGTGGTAAACAAATTTTTCAAGTCGAAAACAAAATTTTTGATTAGTCTGTAATTAGACTTACAGTAATATTCAATCAAAAGCGTTATTGATTATTGCTAATACTGGAGGGGACTGAAAGTTTAGTGACCTTAACAAAACCACCTCATTCGTCACCCCTAAGCTCTCGCCTAAACGAACATTCGCTTTCTAATATAAGACACACATATATCATATCGTAAATGATATTTGACTATTTTGTTGGCATGGTAGATGCCTGAATGTTAGGTTTCATCTTGCTTGTGATTCGGTTTGAGTTGTATATTTCTGTGTATATAATTTGCTCGTGTCTGTTCAGGCAGAGCGCGATGTATTGTTGTAAGTTGACATTATCTACTAGTTTTGTGACGTATTTAGGCGTGTTCATGATGCAGGAAATAGCAGCTAAATTTATCAATATGACTATCAATTGAAAGTTTTAATATCGTTGGTGTTTATTACTATCGTTGGTGCTTATATTCGGTATAAGAAAAGTTTTCTAATAACTTTTCTTCTCTCTGAATAAATATCCAAATAAGGGGAGTCACTAATTACTAGGGAAACCGGTACCAGCAAGGCGCCGGCCAAAGAACTTGCTCGCCGATATTGTGGGAAAATGAAGACACAATTAACAAAGCAAAATAAAAATGGTTTGAAAACCGCCGTGGTTTGAAAATCGCAGCTAATAAAAATATGTCAAAGAACCTGTAAAATGAATAAATATCCATCCTACTAGTATAAATCAATCCACTGCCAATAGGATGCTTCCTTTAGATTTTATAAGCCATTGGAAGGAAACTGCCATACATAGGTACATGTATAATTAAATACTCGGATCTCATTCGCGCTCATTAACTAATATTTCTTTTGGAAAAATCCTTCTTTGATTTTATTGATACTCATCATATTGATACTAAGTGAAAATGAGAAGACACATCATGATAAAACTACGTATGAAAGTCATAAGAATGTAGTAAGAAAGTAAAGGGATAAAGGGTAATATTTATCATCAGCCTCCAACCGTTTGCAATTATATGAAAGTAAATAACTAGACAGATAAGATTGCATTTATATAGAATTTGAAAAGGTGGTAGAATGACTAAATGCACCAATATTCATTTTAAATAATTATAATTTCCTAGTATTTCGTGCCTTGAACGCTTTTGTTCATTTTCTCCTTTTATTTTTTAATTTATTTACGGTAGTGCTGTTTTTTATATTGTGTTTTTTAATCTGTAATTTAACTTTACGTTCATACATTTTGCGACAATATTAAAAATATCTGACACTCGCTAGGCCTGTAAGTTTCTTTATTTTAATAATATTATATACGAAAAAAAAAGAAAATGAAATATTAATATATTCTTCGAATATTCTGGCCTTGTGATGCTTGTTAGTACCTATGCACATATTTTTTATAGAAGTTTACTTATTTATGAATGATTTAATGTTCTGACTAATTACTTACGTTTATTATATATGCAGATAATTCAGTTAATGTATCTGTGCAAAACAAATATAGATCATAAAATACTACAGGCACAGAATTTTTGATTTATTCGAAAGACGCGAATAAATGTCAATATTTCATAAATTTTTTAATGTTTTTTTCTCTTACGTTTTTTCTCTTTCTTTACTAGTATAAATCCTTAAGTTTTTTAATGTTTTTTTTCTTAAAATTTTAAGAGCACAAAATTTATTAAAGACACTTATAGAAGACTTTGGCAGTAACATTTTGTAATACTAGATGCATTAGCATAGCACAAAGTTTACTAAAACGCTAATAGATGGCGTTAGTATTATTAATATCTTAATATTCACTAAGTTGGGGTTTTTTTTATATGTATAATAAAAAAAATAAAAGAGAATCTATAAGTTTCTCGAGAGTATAAACTATTACCATACCAAATGTTATCAAAATCCATGTAGTAGATTTCGCGTGATTGAAGAACAAATTAACACACAGACAGACGGACAAAAATTCTAGAAAAAGATATGTAAATTCTACTATCGTTCAATACGCTAAATCAATCACTACTTTTAAAACATCGTCCATGCACAGAATTCACTCGGTTACAGATTTATTATATGAATAGATAATGATTCTTAGTTTTCGATGATTATATCAGAAAACTTTAACGCATAAAATAAACGTGTACGTATATTTACTTCAAATTATCAACTATAGGTTAAAACACATACATTGTATGGATAGGGAGTTTCACACACAAACTTAACTTATGAAATCGTCCCAAGATATTACTTATCAAATGGTTGGAAAAAACTGAACGAATGAATAATTTTTTGGCGCAATTTCGTCAAAGTGTAAACAAAAGAGAATCGTGAAATTGGTCCGATATAATAGTAGAATGTCCATTGAAGTGTAAAAGCAAAGCGCCATTTATCGGAGGCGTATCTAATTGAATTATAGGAAAATAGTGAACGATTCGACTACCGCACGAATACTTCCGTTCATCGCAATAAATTTTGTTGGCATCCCTCATCAGTTTTGACCTTTGTTTCCGATTATTAAACGAAGTGGAAGTAAATCTGGTATTAACCATATTTTTCTTCGTATCTATATAATGTAAAATTACTGTTTCAGTTATCAGCCGAAACAGTATGTGTTTATTACAAATAAAATTCAGATAAAGAGTTAAAGTGATATTACTGTCGTTAAGGAAAGAAGGTATACCCTATACCGGTCTAGAGGTTTTTTCGACATCAGTGGATCTGTTAAACCTTTGGATTAGATTCGAAAATAATTTTAAACTATTTTTTAATTTACGGAAAGTATTATAAAAATACCTATTTTAATGAAATATATTTTTGTTTTCGTTTTACATTCATGTTTAAAACCTACATACATCACGTATACTCATCATTATATAATTATACCATTTATTAAAGAGTTTTAGTAAAGTAACTCATTATTTTTTACCTCGTGCCGTTATTTTAAATATATTATAATAATTATCTATATTTGTTTAATTCATTTGAATATGTTAACTTTATTGTAACCTCTGAACTTTTTGATAAGTAATTGATAAATTTTAGCACTCAATTTAACACGAAATATTGAATATTGTTCATTCATTGCGAAACTGAGTAAATTAAAGTATTTTGTAAGTTGGGTTCACCATAAATGTCGTTGGTTTCATAAATCTTTAAATCATGATACAGTTATTCAGTTTAAACTTTTCATTTTAATACCAATGTGAGATGATACATATTTCGAAAAAATTTTTGAAAAAGAAATTGCAAGATTCTAATATATTTATTTTTTACTGAATTTTTCTTTATTAACACAGATTTTCTTTGCAACGAAATTATTTCTATTTAGTACTTAGAAAATTTTAGGCGATCTTGACTATTAAATAAAATATTTACAAATATATTTAAATAAATATTTAAAATAATAAGCGGTAGTAAAATATTGGTTAGTGCTTCACAACTAGAGATACAACAAAATATTATAAATAATTAAGTGACTCATAAATTATTATTTGCTACAAAGAAATAAGTACAGATATAATAAAACAAAAAAATTAAACGTCCACTTAAGAAATTCTTATGACAGAGCTTTAATAAACCCTTTGTTAAAACGAATGGCACTGATGAATTTCCACAAGTTATTCACAATTTAACGTTAATAAACTAAGCGCCTTCCATTTGGTAATTATTTTTCTCGCACTTTGGCTCCAAAATTCTCATTTTCCTATCATAAAATATTTGAAGTATTTATAGCTTATCCAAAAAAATTTAAAATACCTCTTTATATTATGACTATCCACGAAGTTACAAGCGGATGGTGTTAAGTCTAACTGGGGAACACAATGACAAGTTTCGTCACCAATATTGTTTCCATTATCTTTCCATCAATCTAGGGAAAATAGCAACAAGTGTTTTCGTTATCACTTGGAGAGTTTTCAATTCCATCGATTTTGGGAGTGCATCAATATAAACTAACTACAGAAAGTTCGTAATAAAAACGTATATATGTATGGTACTTACTTGAGAATTTTCCCCTTATGTAAAGTTGAATAATTATTATTTATTAAATACCTTATTATGTAATATAAGCAACACTAATACGAATGTGGTATACAAATAACAAGGTAACTGGTAAATGCCACATTTCTTCGGCTCCGTTTGGCAACCCCCGAACAATACCAGAACTGATGAATCATGGCAACAAAATTAATTGCGGTGGACCGAGGTATTCGTGCGGTGGCCGAAACATTTACTACTTCCCTTTGATTCGAACAGATAGGCCCTGACGAATGCCACTTTACTAACTCCGTTAAACTTACGCACTATTATTTAAAGGCAATTTCGCTGTTATCTGTTGTTGAAACTTTGACAAAATTTCATTAAAACTATTTGGTTCATTTAAAATTATGTAACTTTTTAGAGTGTCTGTTCAAAGTCTATTTTCATTAAGCTATATTTAAACAAGAAACTATGTATTTATCATACTGTGTGCTTTTGAATTTTACTTGGTCGGTTATGAAAATTGACCTAAGTATAGACGTAAATAGGATTGAATTTGATACTTTATTTGAAATAATTAGTAATTATCACCTAATTCTTGCTTTTGGAGAAACGATTCACCTCGTGAAAAGAATCATAAATATGATATATTATGTGCGGGCGTGAATAAAAGTATATTATTTAATAAGATAGGAAGAACGTATTATGAAACACAATTTTAAGCAATTTAACATCAAAATTTAGAGGAGAATAATATTACAAAAGAACGTGAAATATAACTTTATTTTGATTTAACTTTTCAAAAGAAATATTGAGAAATAAATTTGTCAACAAAATTAAGGGACTTTGCGTTTGTAAATGTAGTCGACAGATAACATTCAAAATTACGGAAGGGATTGTGATGTGAATTTAACTATTTTGTAGCTTATTTTTTTGGTATGTTTTCATGTGGACGAACTCAATTGTCGAAGAAACATTATTGGATATCAGCAAGTGTATAAAACATTTCTAAAATCGAGTAGTATTTTCCTTATGCTAGTAAATTAAGTTTTCATAAATGTTGTATCATATTCTGCTATATCGTTTTAATTTCTAAATATATTTGTGAATACTTGAGGAGAAGTGGTTCGCTCGTAGCGATTTCATTGGTAAAATCTATTGCAGTATGTAAGTAGTTATAAGTAGTTGCAGTGTGTACTACTGCAGTTATAACGTAACTTTAAATGAATATTCCATTAAATCACTTCAAATTAAGTTATTATATTTAAAATGTTGTAATTTAAAGAGGGTTTATAATAACGTGGAAATAAGAGAAGAATACCAAGGGTTCATACAAAGTAACAATTCATTAAAAACCTAATCTTAGTCAGTTTACAGTAAGGAATATTTATTTATTATTACATAAAAATTATGATTAAAATTAAGCCTTGTTAAGTGTTAATTAAATTTTAACTTTTGACCATTTTCTGTACTAAAAATATCAGTCTAATTTCCATAATAATGTTTCAAGAATGATTAATTAGTGAAACTTTTACGTCTCTTTATACACGTAATAAGAGCTGTAAAAGCATAAAGTTTTGAAATTAGCTAAAGGGTTTTGTAATTAGACTTATAATGAAGTTTTTAAACTTTTATTAATTTCTGAGTTCATATAAGTTACAGCTGTATTTGCGGCTCCAAGGATCAAGGATCATATATCAAGGAGTTCTATAGGCAGTTATATATTTTAAGTTATTTTCTCTATTTATATATTCCACTTTTATATATTCACTCACATTTATATACTACACTTTCATGCCGTCGTTAATCGACGAGCATCTAATTATTTTGTTCACCTAGAGAGATCTCGCTCTTGAAGAGATTTAAATATTATTTTATGTCAAACAGGTTTGTTGTAGAAATTTTTAAGAATTATATTTGTAATTATCCTGTGATATTATTTTAATCGTTATTGATTTCTTTTGCATTGAATTATGTTCTCTTTTAAACGATTAACTAAATTTATAAAAATATTAATAATACATTAGAAAGTAATTTATTTATTTTTTTAAGTGAAAATAATCTAACGCCATAATTTTTACTACAGAGTTATAGTCGTCAGTTAAAACTGTATAGGTCTAAACTGTATTCTACCAAATTAAAACATCTTATTTAATCTTTGATTTCAGGTCCTTCTGATGTCACCGTTCTCAGGAGTATAAAGTTAAAACTAGATCTTCAATTTCCTAAAGATGGGTACGTATTACTTGAAAGTAACACTTAGTGAAGCCGTTGTATTATTAGTGTAAAATTTTAAAAATACTTATTGTGCACTTTATTGATGTGTTTTTCAATAAAATTTTTGCATAAAAATTAAATCAACTTTTTGCTACCTGCAAAATTACGTATTTTCAGTGTCATTTTGCAGGTAGCGAAAAGTCTACGAACTATCACTCTAAAGTTTTCGTCCCTCTTAGCAAACATATCAAATAAAATTATACCGTAATGATCTCACTATCGCAGTTTTAACCTTAAATTTTCTTTCCACCTTTTTGTATATTTATGTGATGTAAAGTATTATCAATACTTTTCATGATATAAAAATAAAACAAAATTGTTTATTTTAATATGTCATTCACGAAAACGACCTGCAAAAAATTATGCGCAACATTTCGTAATTACTATTGGATTTGTAATGATAGGCAGAATATAGTATTTGATTTCCTTTAGAGTTTTATCGACAATTGGTCTTATCTCCCACGATATAGTTATTTAGTTTCTTTCTGGATTTTTTTATACGGAGTTCAAAGGCTCGACTAAATTTTTCTTACTCTATTTACATTGATACTATAATCGATAAATTATAAAAGTTTATACAATTATGGCCTTTTTCTTTACATTTAAGTAACGCCATACATGGCTTTAAAAAGCGAAGAGCTTTTAAAAAATTAAACGGCTAGTTATAAAGTATAAAAAAATAGTATAAAATTTGAACTTCAAAAATATCTAAACCCTATAAGATATTACTTACTTGGGTTAAGTCCATTTTATATAGAAGTTTTTAATTCGAAGTCGTTTTGTATTATTTTTTAAATCAAGTACCTAATCATACAGGCATTTTTTAATTCTACTATATTAGGAAATAAGTTTCCAGCTACAAGTCTGGGAATTTTTCAGAAAGGCTTTATAAAGTTTCAGACTATTTTATTATGAGGTATAAATTAGTCTAAGTCTTCGCGGTTAATTTCAGTACAAACCACACAGGCATTACATAAAAAAAAATATTAAATAAATATCCAGTATTAACTCCTCTACTTAACGTTTGCCAACTATTATTGGTATTATTGACTTGTGATGAGAAGTGGATATGCGAGTGTGATAAAGCTGAGTAACATTAATCACATATAAGTACTTAATATTCCTTTAGCGAAAGGCGAAAAGCAGTTTCTGCATCTGAAACTGAACTAAATACTAGAACGCTTATACTTAGCTGCTTGTATATAGCAAGATCATGGAAAAATTTAAAAAAGAACTAACGACTAAATAGCTGCAAATCATAGTCAAAGATAATGCACGTATAGAATGATATTTTTAGACTTTACCATATTTTATTAAGAAATGTTGGGGTTAAAAATTTATTAGTGAATTCAATTACCGAAAAAAGATTGGTATCAGCTTTTATAAAATACTACTACATGTAAAATATGAGGCCTGTAGAAGGCAAAATGTTAGGCGCTTAATGACTCGGACCATACTTTTTAATTACGCATAAACAAATTAATAGGTGAAAGCTTTCTTATAAGCAGTAATTAAATAATATGTACTTGCAATCAGAGAATTATAAATATATTTTACCTTTTTCGTTTCAAAACCAACTATGAAATGAATCATAATTAAAATGACGCCCAATCACGGTAAACTACCCACATTCAGCTATAATACTTAGATAGGTACTATAGCTGCTTGTTAGTCCAAACATCATAAAAGTGTAATATACAATAACAATATATACAGGTCACAGAACGTAGCACGCCAACACCCAACCCAATAGGATCGTGCATAAAATGAAAGTATTTAATGTCAAAACATTACGGTCCAGTTGTGGCATAAATATAAAGATATAAATCACGAAGGCGGTCGAGGCACGCAAACTGTAAGTAGGTATATAACCGGTAAGTTGCCTAAACATACGATATTTGAAGTTAATATACGCAATATTTTAAAATGCGGGAAATACATGAGAAACGGGAAAGTTTTAGATTCTAAAACAAATTTTCAAATGTGAATGCTAAATATATTCTTCACACAGTCTGATGTAAGATATTAGACATCGTTATCAATGGGTATTTTTTCAAAACTAGTTTTTAGAATATGTATTTTTTAGAGCTACTTGTTTATTTTCTTGGTCGTATCTTGGTTATATCTTAAGATAAAAGAAAGGGTTTAAATAAAAAAAGGGGCATTGTGAACACTTCATGACAGTTTGATTTCAGTAATTATACCTGTAGTGTAAATATTTGTATAGATATTGTGTTATATTATTAGTACTTTAAAAGTTTGTTTTTTTATTCCATGATGTCTAAAAAACCCTATTTAATAAGTAGCTATGCTTGCGAATCTATTTCTTGAGCCTTGTTTACGGTATGCTTCAAAACACAACAAACCGTTTTAACGAGGCAGAATAAATAAAAACCAAGGATTGGCCAAATATGTCAAAGTACCAAAAAAACATCTTTTTCGGTATTTTCCTTGAAAAAACAATTCATTGGTAAATAAATGGTACTGAAGTCTATTTATTCATTGACCTCAGTCTGTTTATCAAACTTCGCACATGTGTAAAAATAATTCAATGAATATTAATAGTTCGCCAAAAGTCAGCTCACTGCATTCCAGATTTTTTTTGTACGTCGACAATAAAAATATTTTAAGCCACGTCTTTTTTCATTAAATCGGTATCATCTTTTTTTTAAACAAATTTCCACATTTGTAAAAGTTTATAATGGCACATACAATACTAAATCTTGATAGAAAACTATAAGGGTAGTAAAAACAGTTCTTCAGTTAAATAACCTAAATACAAACGTGCTTTAGCGCCGGCTCCTCTGTAACTATTCAATCTTATTGCAGAACAAGCGAGTGTGATAAAGCTGGGTGCGTGACCCCTTGACAATAGAAATCGAATTTATTCGACGAACAAGCAATTCCTTTTGACCTTTTTTAATTTGTCTCACGGTACCCGCCCTTCGTTCGAAAAACTTATATGAACCCGGCTATTGTGTCCGAGTGTTCACGTTATGCATTTAAATCCGCCGCAATAAGTCAAGAGGAAAGTTAGTTGACGCCGGGTCCATCGTTTAGTATTTGCACCTGAAAGTGTATAGGCAAAAAAGGAGAATAGTAAATTGGGACCGGAGGCAGTTTTTTGATGGAAAACGGAAAGTACACGTAGATTTATGGCGACGTTTTGTATTGGCACCATTGTTTGGCTAATCTTCCATCAGTTCGCTTGCCAAGAGCATTAGAATGAGGGTAAAAGTAATTTCGTTCTGTCCGTTCGGCTGCCCCAAGCAAACGATTTTTCTGGCCTACAACAATTGCAAAATTTTTATACGTATTTTATATTGTTGACCCTCAACATATATACTTTTTCCAATAATTTTCTATATATTGAAAGTACGATCGAAATGATTTATTCGAAAAAAAAAACAAATGGATCGCTGACTGCCGTTCTCTACTGCGATTGATCTATTCACGAATTAACCTATGTAACGGATAAAAATGGAGTTTTTGATCTCGCACTGAAAGAAATAGGAGCAGAAATATTGTTCTGAGCCGAGCGCGACTAAAGTTACAAAGTGAATAGTTGGTGATAATGTTGAGGTAGTAGAATTTATAAAAAAATTGAGATATTTTTCAAATTCCGGGGAAATATACTCCGACTCCGCTAGCTGATTAGGCGAAGCGGATGGACGCTGGCAACTGACAAATATTGGCTGGAATAAGCGGTGAAATATTGTTTTGATTAATTTTATGTTTAATGGCAAAATAGCAGAATATAGCTCGTATTGTACTACGTAAATGGCAATAAATATATTTAACGGCCGTGGTATAATGGTTAGTTTTAAAAATTATTGAAATTAAAAAAATATTCTTAGTCACTTGAAATAATTGCATTTTCTCGAAAAATTATTATGGAAAAATGTCAATTATTTACGGATATCTTTAAAATTTCTTAATCAACATCATTTACTTCTGATGAATATAATATTTTTTAATTGCTTCGGGGCATATATTATATTCCATATAATATATGCCTCGAAGTAATTTAAAAAAAATTTAATTTAAAAGATTACTGAAATTTAATTTGGATATCTAAATGAAAGTGAATTAAGCAAGCCAAAATGTATTCAAAGTTTATGTACATTTTGTCTCAGAAAATGTAATGGTTTTTACGAGCATACGCCTTGGCTTAATGGCTGTAAATATTAATAAAATTGACAATTTCGTGACTATTGCTGTCCAATACTCCACTCTACAATAATAATAATCTATTATTCCTTAATTTATAGTATTACTTAAAACGAGCTCGTATTCTTTGGCGTCCTCCTTTCTTTGTGTGCTGTCCAGTTGTTGAATAAGTCGAATTATGACATATAAGCAGTTCATCAATATTTTCAAAATAATATAAAAAATATTATAAATCTTTATCGGCTTTGCCTTCTATGTTCTTCTACCACGTTTTCTACTCGCCTCCGCCAAATAGTATATGCATAAATATGTGTATGCGATTATATATGTGTAAGTAAGTGTGTATATATGTGAGCATGCCTGCGTGTATAAGAGTTTGTGAAGCAGGTATTTTAAATTTATACCATGCTGAATAAAATTACGATAAACGTTAATGGAAATATATCAGAGTAGAACCTTAACCGAATTTCGTAATAAATTTTTGCAGAAAATTGTATTAAATTTGCAAGTAACCTGTTTGTTGGGTATTGAAGGAATATTTTCAAAAAGGATATTTATTAAATGTCAGAGATTTAAGCTGTCATTGGACTATTGTATTAAATTGCTACGATCTGTCTCAATTCCGCACTTACCCGATTGATTGTCTTCAGAAATCAATTGTTATGAGTGCCAACGTTGTTGAGGCATGTGTTTTATGTCTGCTGAAATATATTTATTATTTACAAGTTTTGCTTGAAGGAATTACTGAATAACATTAGGAAAAGAATAAAATATTTTGGAAACATATTGCTGTTGGTGTTATTGTAGTAATAACCGATATTAAATCTGTAGTAACTACTAGTATAACACAAACAGCAAAATACTGTAAACATTTTTACGGACACCGTTCATACATCATGTATGGTTTCGTAGTTTTGTCCCCTTCTTTCTTTTTGTTTATGGACGTAAAATTTTACCATTTATAACTATTTCATTAGTAATATAGGACAAAAAAAGTAAAGGCGCAATGAATAAAAACGGGTACTTAGTACATTTTATTAGGCTTAAAATAATGAGATTTGGCAATAAAAAGGACTTTAAAGAAATAGCTAAACATTTATGGACAAAATTTTACCACGTTGTTAGTTTTTGATTTCTCAATGGTTATATAACATAGTTAAACTTTTTTTTTTAAATAAAACTCTGCTTTGAAAGAGTTTGCATATCCCATAGACGAATTAACAAGAATTTTATATTTTTACTGTTAATTGAATTATTTTTTAGTTTTACTTTAGTTCTATGAGCAGTAAACGATTTTTAGTCCTCTGTAGTACCAAAATACTTAATTATTTGTATACAACAAGTTGCTTCTTATAAAAAGCGAATGAGTTAATTATAATTAATTTGTAAATTGCATTTTATTATCGATAACAAATAATAATTTAATATAATTTAAAATTAAATATTATAATTAAAAAAACCAAGAAAACTTAAAAATTGCATAACTTTGCCAAAAACACTTGCTTTAAGCGCTTTCTATATTATTTGATTAAATTATTCAATTTTGAAAAAGAACAGAAACAATTACTATAACTTTGTTTTAACAATAGTTTTCATGCTATTTAATATATTCTCTTTTTATATTTACAGTGTATGTAATATTTCAGAAAATATAATTTATTCCTCTTAAATGAACAATGTGTAGTTATCTTTAAAACAATCAAGTTGGTAAAATGACATCCCTTGATTGTCTTTTTCTACAAGCTAGCTTAGCTTCTCATTCATATTTTTTTTACAAAATACTAATTTATTTTCAATTATAAATACAAATTTAACCCTATCACTTCAAGTTTGTCTTTAAAGCATCATCGACGTGTGATATCTAAGCGTGCTTCTCAAGCACCACTGATTTAAGGCATATGCTACAAATATGCTTCCCCAGCACCATCAATGTGCGGCATTTTACTCAAAGTATGGTTCAAAATTACCACCGATGTACGGCTTTTACTCCAAAGGTACGTGTCAGGCACCAATCATATAAAATGTGTCAGAGTATGTTTGTTAGGCAAAATAATGAAAGGAATAAATATTTTTTCAAAAACATGAATATTATTATTAACGCGTAATTTTAGCATTTCAAATATAAGACTTAAAAAATAAGTCAAAAGATAACTAGACTGGGTTGGTTGCTGGTGGATGGATACTTGCTATATTTTCATTGTGTGTGGAGTTATGGCAACAATAACCACCAAACCTTTCTTATATTCGGAAATATATGAACAATATATTTTATTATAAAATTTATCGGGCTAACAAACATTTTTGTTTATAAATTATGAATGCAAAAATTCCAAAAAACGATTGAATGTTAGCGTCGCCATATATTATTTCATTCTAAATCCATTATTTCAACATTAGGCTCACTAAATCCGTTATCACATCCATTATTCTGTCTATAAATGTATCAACAATTTAATTCTGCTCTGATTTCAGAGTCATTACGAACTAATCCAGGGTTAGACAAATAACGGCCCTGACACAAATAGTTCCTATTAATCCAGTAGAGTTATCCGTTCTTAAACAAAAACCTATTTCGTAACAATTTAAATCCAATTTCCAGCATGGATTCCATCCTTTCATATTCACTGTTATTATTTTTTGTCTGGATTATTTTGGTAGAAAATTTTAGGCTATAAACCAAGGTTAATCGGTTAGTCTGTTGATTTATAGCAGCAAATCTAAGTACATAACGTAAATATGGTACAAATGGAACATACTCGTAATAATTAAGCATATAATGGTCCAGGAACATAACAGTCAAGCAATATGGTAAAAGGAGGATATAATTGTCAAGCACATGTAAATAGAAGTAAATCTATTAATCGTCTTTTAAACGGAGACTGGCCACTGTGAGGCGAATTAAAAAAGTGACAAATGAAAGCGCCAGATTTTTCTTTTTTTTACCCGCGCATGCATTCTACACTAGACTATTAATAAATATGTATGGAGACGAGAGAATGGGATGGAGCAACTCTTGAATTACTGAATGCCTTGGATACTCTACACTGTTTCCAAAAGTCGGTATGTGGTTTTTGCGCTTTTTCGCACGGTTTGTTCTCTTAGTTTCGCGCTTGGCGCACCGTTTGTGTGTAAATTTTTCAGAAGTCAATTTACAATTTTGTCATTAAAAGTTAGAAATAAGCTTCTATTATTATGTAAAAAAATGATAAAATTCTGATAATAATAAATTTACATTTTTAAAGCCAACTCGTTTTAATTTTTTTGGTTTTGGCAGCTCCAGAATTAGTTATTACATATCTTTTTTGGGAATTTTGTCGTATATGCTGCAGTTGATAATGCTTATGAGCAAATTTAAATATATCCTCAAGACACGCTGATGTATATATTACTAAATATATAAACAAAAATATGATCTTTTTGAAAATATAATACGAGTAATTGGAATATTTAATGATGTCTAGTAAATTTATTCATGTATTTTGGGAAAGGTACTTCATAGATATAGTTGTGTAGGTTGGTTTAATAACTCGAGTTAACGATTACTTTGGGTGAAATTTTGTTAAACTTTGATCAACGGATTAATGTGAAATTTCTTAGTTAAAATATTAAAATAGGTATAGATAAACAAAACAAAGTTTACAATTAAATGAGACTACGTAATGTAGTATTATTTCTACTTTATTAAAGTTTTCTTCTACGACCTAGGTTTCGTTGTATTACAACAAGTTTAAGTGGGCAATTAGCAAAGATCCACAAATCTTTTGAACCTGCTCGTACATCTTGTGTAAAAATATTTTAACACTGTAGAGTAGGTTTAAAAAACCTAGTGATGAAAAAAATAATACATTTAACAAACAATTTATCGAAACTATTAAATAAGATAAAGTGTAAATTTTTTATTCATTAAATTGAAAAAGTTATTATGAATTTAATTTCCACACAAAAAATGAGAAACTAATATTGCATATATATAATTTAACATAAAAACTCAGAAGATAATTTGATCTGATTAAGCTTATTTCGATGAATATTGGCTTATTATGATGAATATTGGTCAAATAAATAAAAAAATAAGCAAGGCTTTGTTTAAAATCTGCAGCAAGTCTGTATTTAACAATAAAAACAAAGTTTTGTCTATTTGTTAAAGTTTTTATCGCATTTAAAACGATATAAGTATTTCGAGAGGAGTTTCACTGTCCTGTAACTTATTTTCTGGTATTTTTTTCATATCAATGGAATAAACTGCAGGACAAAAATTTTCAAAAAATGTTAACTGCAAAATAATGAAGAATTCGTAATGCGTAAAATAGTATAAAATTAAAAGTGCACACTTAAGTAGAGTAAAATTAAAAGTCCAACTGCATATTTGGTTGCCCATAAATAAATGTTACTTGCTATAAAGTAATAAGTATAAACATAATAAATCAAAAAAGTTAAACGTCCACTTAGGGAATTTTTATGACAGAGCCTTAGTAAACACTTGGTTAAATCGAACGGCACTGATGAATTTCCATAAGTTATTCACAATATAACGTTAATAAACTAAGCGCCTTCCATTTGGTAATTATTTTTCTCGCATTTATTGTAATTATTTGGCTCCAAAATTATAATTTTCCTATCATAAAATATTTGAAGTATTTATAGCTTATCCAAAAACATTTAAAATACCTCTTTATATTATGATTATCCACGAAGTTACAAGCGGATGGTTTTAAGTCTAACTGGGGAACACAATGACAAGTTTCGTCACCAATATTGTTTCTATTATCTTTCCATCAATCTAGGGAAAATAGCAACAAGTGGTTTTCAGTGTTTTCGTTATCACTTGTAGAGTTTTCAATTCCATCGATTTTGGGAGTGCATCAATATAAAATAACTACAGAAAGTTCGTAATAAAAACGTATATATGTATGGTACTTACTTGAGAATTTTCCCCTTATTTGAAGTTGTATGACGATTATTTATTAAATGCCTTAGTATGTAATATAAGCAACAATAATACGAATGTAGTATACAAATAACAAGGTAAATGGTAAATGCCACATTTCTTCGTCCCCGTTTGGCAACCCCCGAACAATACCAGAACTGATGAATCATGGCAACAAAATTAATTGCGGTGGACCGAGGTATTCGTGCGGTGGCCGAAACGTTTACTACTTCCCTTTGATTCGAACCGATAGGCCCTGACGAATGCCACTTTCCTAACTCCGTTAAACTTACGCGCTGTTATTTAAAGGCAATTTCGCTGTTATCTGTTGTTTAAACTTTGACAAAATTTCATTAAAACTATTTGGTTCATTTAAAATTATGTAACTTTTTAGAGTGTCTGTTCAAAATCTATTTTCATTAAGCTATATTTAAACAAGAAACTATGTATTTATCATACTGTGTGCTTTTGAATTTTACTTGGTTGGTTATGAAAGTCGACCTGAATATACAAGTAAATAGGATTGAATTTGATACTTTATTTGAAATAATTAGTAATTATCACCTAATTCTTGCTTTTGGAGAAACGATTCACCTCGTGAAAAGAATCATAAATATGATATATTTGAGTATGCTGGCGTGAATAAAAGTATATTAGTTAATAAGATAGGAAGAACGTATTATGAAACACGATTTTAAGCAATTTGACACCAAAACTTAGAGGAGAATAATATTGCAAAATAACTTTAAATATAATTTTAATCTGATTTAACTTTTCAAAACAAATATTGAGAAATTAATTATAAATAAATTTGTTAACAAAACTGAGGGTTGTTGCGTTTGTAAATGTAGTCGATAGATACCAAAAAAAAATTTTTTTTGCATGTCTTTGACTGTGTGTCTAGTTGTCTGTTTGTTAAGGTTTCCATTGCTTTCAAATTTACGGAAGGGATTGTAAGGTGAATTTAACTATTTTGTAGCTTATTTTCCTGGTATGTTTTCATGTGGACGAACTCAATTTTCTAATTCATTATGGAATCGAAGAAACATTATTGGATATCAGCAAGTGTATAAAACATTTCTAAAATCGAGTAGTTTTTTACTTATGCTAGTAAATTAAGTTTTCGTAAATGTTGTATCATAGCTATATCGTTTTAATTTTTAAATATATTTGTGAATACTTGAGAAGTGGTTCGCTCGTAGCGATTTCATTGGTAAAATCTATTGCAGTATGTAAGTAGTTATAAGTAGTTGCAGTGTACTACTGCAGTTGTAACGTAACTTTAAATGAATATTCCATTAAATCACTTAAAATTAAGTTATTATATTTAAAATGTAATTTAAAGAGGGTTTATAATAACGTGGAAATAAGAGAAGAATACCAAGGGTTCATACAAAGTAACAATTCATTAAAAACCTAATCTTAGTCAGTTCATAGTAAGGAATATTTATTTATTATTACATAAAAATTATGATTAAAATTAAGCCTTGTTAAGTGTTAATTAAATTGTAACTTTTGACCATTTTCTGTACTAAAAATATCAGTCTAATTTAAATAAGTAATGTTTCAAGAATGATTCATTAGTTAAACTTTTACGTCTTTTTATACACGTAATAAGAGCTGTAAAAGCATAAAGTTTTGTAATTAGCTAAAGGGTTTTGTAATTAGACTTATAATGAAGTTTTTAAACTTTTATTAATTTCTGAGTTAATAAAAGTTACAGCTGTATTTGCGGCTCCAAGGATCAAGGATCATATATCAAGGAGTTCTATAGGCAGTTATATATTTTAAGTTATTTTCTCTATTTATATATTCCACTTTTATATATTCACTCACATTTATATACTATACTTTCATGCCGTCGTTAATCGACGAGCATCTAATTATTTTGTTCACCTAGAGAGATCTCGCTCTTGAAGAGATTTAAATATTGTTTTATGTCAAACAGGTTTGTTGTAGAAATTTATGAATTATATTTGTAATTATCCTGTGACATTATTTTAATCGTTATTGATTTATTTTGTATTGTATTATGTTCTCTTTTAAACGATTAACTAAATTTATAAAAATATTAATAATACATTAGTAAGTAATTTATTTATTTTTTTAAGTGAAAATATTCTAACGCCATAATTTTAACTATAGAGTTACAATTGTCAGTTAAAACTGTATAAGTCTAAATTGTATTCTACCAAATTAAAACATCTTATTTAATATTTGATTTCAGGTCCTTCTGATGTCACCGTTCTCAGGAGTATAAAGTTAAAACTAGATCTTCAATTTCCTAAAGATGGGTACGTAATACTTGAAAGTAACACTTAGTGAAGCCGTTGTATTATTAGTGTAAATTTTAAAAAATACTTATTGTGCACTTTATTGATGTGTTTTTCAATAAAATTTTTGCATAAAAATCAAATCAACTTTTTGCTACCTGCAAAATTACGTATTTTCAGTGTCATTTTGCAGGTAGCAAAAAGTCTACTATCACTCTAAGGTTTTCGTCCCTCTTTGCAAACATATCATATAAAATTATACTGTAATGATCTCACTATCGCAGTTTTAACCTTAAATTTTCTTTCCACCTTTTTGTATATATATGTGATGTAAAGTATTATTAACACTTTTCATGATATAAAAATAAAACAGAATTGTTTATTTTAATATGTCATTCACAAAAACGACCTGCAAAAAATTATGCGCAACATTTCATAATTACTATTGGATTTGTAATGATAGGCAGAATATAGTATTTGATTTCCTTTAGAGTTTTACCGACAATTGATCTTATCTCCCACGATATAGTTATTTAGTTTCTTTCTGGATTTTTTTATACCGAGTTCAAAGGCTCGACTAAATTTTTCTTACTCTATTTACATTGATACTATAATCGATAAATTATAAAAGTTTATACAATTATGGCCTTTTTCTTTACAGTTAAGTAACGCAATACATGGCTTTACAAAGCCAAGAGCTTTTAAAAAATTAAACGGCTAGTTATAACGATTTAAATAGGTCCCTACGAAAAGGTTGGTCAATGATTTCTAGGATGATTCCTTCCTTTATAGATCCTAGGATGATTCCAGATATCGAAATTTTTGAAATGTTCACTGAAATATTTAGTTCCCCCTGTTTAATTATGTTCGGTGATATTATGTAGTTATCACGCATGAAATTGATACTAGCGACGACTTATCCTAATTAAAGTAATTTTTCTTCAAGCAAAGTTACCTTCGACATGCGAGCCAGAATTGAGTTGGCCAGTTTTTCCATAATATATTACCTTAATATCTTATTTTATTATTTATGTATTTTTATTAAAAATTTCCATTTCATTAGTTGTTTGTTTGGATTAAATATCCTTTATTTATAACCTAAGTTCAATAGATTTTATTACAATTTTTTACAACGAAATTAAGGTTTATATATATATATATATATATATATATATATATATATATATATATATATATATATATATATGTACATATAAATATATATATATATAGATATATATCGCAAGTAAGATAAAAGTATCACCCCAATTAATATTGCTAGTAATAATAGTATAGCAATAATAGTAGCTCGGTTGACAGAAGATTTTCAAGGTATTTTTCGAACCATGTTTTTCCTGTACACTATCCCTCATTTCTTTATAATTTATGATGTTGAAGTATTTATCGGGACTTGCGATTCATAGATGCTTGGGTTTTAAACATAGGGAAGATTTAAACCATAAAAGTACATACGAATAATAAACATGAATACGATCTTAAATATTTAGTAATCGTTAAATGATGTACGTGTATTATAAAAAACATAGTAAAGAATATACGTGACTATCAAAATAATTATTTTCATGAGACTTAGAAACACATTTTATCCAGATTATACATCATGATGTTAGCAGGTGTTTTCCGTACTTACCTGTGTAACATTTTACGAAAATAGGGAAACATGGCGTCATAAGGAATTTGTCTATAAATGACAAATATAAGACTTTCCACCTTTCTTCATTGATGTCATGTGTATAGCATACTCTGCATAAGGTGAAGTGTCTCTTAGTAACTTTGTGTTTTATATAAAAGTATACCAATAAAAAAAAATTAAAAAAAAAAATATATATATATATATATATATATATATATATATATATAACAGTTTATCATAAAGAAAAATTTCCCTTACATAACATTTATTTAGAGTTAGAGGATATCCATTTCCTACAGATTTAATTATTCCGTCATTCCTACCGATTGAGCAACACGTGTTTTTGGAACTATTTTTTATTACTTACATCTATGTTGAGAGTATTTTTCAGAAGAGATGTAAAGATAAAAATACATTTTCGGCTAATTAATAAAATTTAAACTTCAAGAATATTACTTACTTGGGTTAAGTCCATTTTATATATAACTTTTTAATTGGAAGTAGTTTTGTATTATTTTTTACATAAAGTACCTAATCATACAGGCAATTTTTAATTCTACTATGTTAAGAAATAAGTTTCCAGCTACAAGTCTGGGAATTTTTCAGAAAGGCTTTCTAAAGCTTCAGACTATTTTATTATGAGGTATAAATTAGTCTAAGTTTTCGCGGTTAATTTCAGTACAAAATCACACAGGCATTACATGAAAAAACAGATTAAATAAATATCCAGTATTAACTCCTCTACTTAACGTTTTCCAACAATTATTGGTATTATTGACTGGTGATGAGAAGTGGATATGCGAGTGTGATAAAGCTGAGTAACATTAATCACATAATAGTACTTAATATTCCTTTAGCGAAGGGCGAAAAGCAGTTTCTGTATCTGAAACTGGACTAAATTCTAGAACGCTTATACTTAGCTGCTTGTATATAGCAAGATCAAGGAAAAATTTAAAAAAGAACTAACTACTAAATAGCTGCAAATCATAATCAAAGATAATGCACGTATAGAATGATATTTTGAGACTTTATATTATTTTATTAAGAAATGTTGGGGTTAAAAATTTATTAGGGAATTCGATTACCGAAAAAAGATTGGTATCAGCTTTTATAAAATACTACTACATGTAAAATATGAGGCCTGTAGAAGGCAAAATGTTAGGCGCTTAATGACTCGGACCATACTTTTTGATTACGCATAAACAAATTAATAGGTGAAAGTTTTCTTATAAGCAGTAATTAAATAATATGTACATACAATCAGAGAATTATAAATATATTTTACCTTTTTCGTTTAAAAACCAACTATGAAATGAATCATATTTAAAATGACGCCCAATCACGGTAAACTACCCACACTCAGCTATAATACTTAGATCGGTACTATAGCAGCTTGTTAGTTCAAACATCATAAAAGTGTAATATACAATAATAATATATACAGGTCACAGAACGTAGCACGCCAACACCCAACCCAATAGGGTCGTGCATAAAATGAAAGTATTTAATGTTAAAACATTACGGTTCAGTTGTGGCATAAATATAAAGATATAAATCACGATGGCGGTCGAGGCACGCAAACTGTAAGTAGGTATGTAACTGGTAAGTTGCCTAAACATACGATATTTGAAGTTAATAAACGCAATATTTTAAAATGCGCGAAATACATGAGAGACGGATAAAGTTTTAGATTCTAAAACAAATTTTCAAATGTGAATGCTAAATATATTCTTCACACAGTCTGGTGTAAAATTATTAAACATCGTTATCAATAGGTATTTTTACAAAACTAGTTTTTGGAATATGCATTTTTTAGAGCTACTTGTTTATTTTCTTGGTCGTATCTTGGTTATATCTTAAAATAAAAGAAAGGGTTTAAATAAAAAAGGGGCTTTGTGAACACTTCATGACAGTTTGATTTCAGTAATTATACCTGTAGTGTAAATATTTGTATATTTATTGTGTTCTATTATTAGTACTTTAAAAGTGTGTTTTTTTATTCCATGATGTCTAAAAAACCCTATTTAATAAGTAGCTATGCTTGCGAATCTATTTCTTGAGCCTTGTTTACGGTATGCTTCAAAACACGACGAAGCGTTTTAACGAGGCAGAATAAATTAAAACCAAGGATTGGCCAAATATATCAAAGTACCAAAAAACATCTTTTTCGGTATTTTCCTTGAAAAAACAATTCATTGGTAAATAAATGGTACTAAAGTCTATTTATTCATTGACCTCGCAGTCTGTTTATCAAACTTCGCACATGTGTAAAAATAATTCAATGAATATTAATAGTTCGCCAAAAGTCAGCTCACTGCATTCCAGATTTTTTTTGTACGTTGACAATAAAAATATTTTAAGCCACGTCTTTTTTCATTAAATCGTTATCACCTTTTTTTTAAACAAATTTCCACATTTGTAAAAGTTTATAATGGTACACATAACACTAAATGTTGATAGAAAACCATAAGGGTAGTAAAATAAGTTCTTTAATTAAATAAACTAAATACAAACGTGCCTTAGCGCCGGCTCCTCTGTAACTATTCAATCTTATTGCAGAACAAGCGAATGTGATAAAGCTGGGCGCGTGACCCCTTGACAATGGAAATCAAATTTATTCGACGAACAAGCAATTCCTTTTGACCTTTTTTAATTTGTCTCACGGTACCCGCCCTTCGTTCGAAAAACTTATATGAACCCGGCTATTGTGTCCGAGTGTTCACGTTACGCATTTAAATCCGCCGCAATAAGTCAAGAGGAAAGTTAGTTGACGCCGGGTCCATCGTTTAGTATTACCCTTTGGAGAACAGCAAATTGTGACCGGAGGCAGTTTTTTGATGGAAAACGGAAAGTACACGTAGATTTATGGCGACGTTTTGTATTGGCACCATTGTTTGGCTAATCTTCCATCAGTTCGCTTGCCAAGAGCATTAGAATGAGGGTAAAAGTAATTTCGTTCTGTCCGTTCGGCTGCCCCAAGCAAAAGATTTTATGGCCTACAACGATTGCAAAATTTTTATACGTATTTTATATTTTTGACCCTCAACATACATACTTTTTCCAATAATTTTCTATATATTGAAAGTACGATCAAAATGATTTATTCGGAAAAAAACAAATGGATCGCTGACTGTCGTTCTCTACTGCGATTGATCTATTCACGAATTAACCTATGTGAAACGGATAAAAATGGAGTTTTGGATCTCGCACTGAAAGATATAGGAGCAGAAATATTGTTCTGAGCCGAGCGCGACTAAAGTTACAAAGTGAATAGTTGGTGATAATGTTGAGGTAGTAGAATTTATAAAAAAATTGAGATATTTTTCAAATTGCGGGCAAATATACTCCGACTCCGCCAGCTGATTAGGCGAAGCAGATGGACGCTGGCAACTGACAAATATTGGCTGGAATAAGCGGTGAAATATTGCTTTGATTAATTTTATGTTTAATGGCAAAATAGCAGAATATAGCTCGTATTGTACTACGTAAATGGCAATAAATATATTTAACGGCCGTGGTATAATGGTTAGTTTAAAAAATTATTGAAATTAAAAAAATATTCTTAGTCACTTGAAATAATTGCATCTTCTCGAAAAATTATTATGGAACAATGTCAATTATTTACGGTTATCTTCAAAATTTCTTAATCAACATCATTCACTTCTGATGAATGATTTTTCCATATAATATAATATTTTTAAATTGCTTCGAGGCATATATTATATTCCATATAATATATGCCTCGAAGCAATTAAAAAAAATTTTAATTTAGAAGATTACTTAAATTTAATTTGGATACCTTAATGAATGTGAATTAAGCAAGCCAAAATGTATGCAAAGTTTGTGTACATTTTGTTTCAGAAAATTTAATGGTTTTTACGAGCATACGCCTTGGCTTAATGGGTGTAAATATTATAAAAATTGACAATTTCGTGACTATTGCTGTCCAATACTCCACTCTACAATAATAATCATCTATTATTCCTTCATCTATAGTATTATTTAAAACGAGCTCGTAATCTTTGGCGTCCTCCTTTCTTTGTGTGCCATCGAGTTGTTGAATAAGTCGAATTATGACATATAAGCAGTTCATCAATATTTTCAAAATAATATAAAAAATATTATAAATCGATATCGGCTTTGCCTTCTATGTTTTTCTGCCACGTTTTCTACTTACCTCCGTCAAATAGTACATGCATAAATATATGTATGCGATTATATATGTGTAGATAAGTGTATAAAGTAGTAACCGATAGTCAATCTGTAGTAACTACTTTTATAACACAAACAGCAAAATACTGTAAACATTTTTACGGACACCCATAATGTATGGTTTCGTAATTTTGTCTCCTCCTTTCTTTTTGTATATCCGCGTAAAATTTTACCATTTTTTACTGTTTTATTTCTAACATAGGACAAAAATAAATTGAAGGCACAATGAATATGTTTATGTTGTTTTATGTTTTATTAGGCTTAAAATAATGAGATTTGGCAATAAAAAGGACTGTAAAGAAATAGCTAAACATTCGTGGACAACATTTTACCACGTTATTTTTTTAGTTTTCGTTAGTTTTTGATTTCTCAATTGTTTTATAACATAGTTAAAAGTTTTTTTTTTTAAAAATAAAACTCTGCTTTGAAAGAGTTTGCATATCCCATAGACGAATTAACAAGAAGTACATATTTTTACTGTTAATTGAAATTTTTTTTAATTTTACTTTAGTTCTATGAGCAGTAAACGATACAACTCTTGTCTGCTTTTTAGTCCTCTGTAGTACCAAAATCCTTAATTATTTATAAAAAACAAGTTCCTTCTTATAAAAAGCGGATGAGTTAATTATAATTAATTTGTAAATTGCATTTTATTATCGATAACAAATAATAATTAATTATAATTTAAAATTCAATATAATGATTAAAAAAACCAAGAAAACTTAAAAATTGCATAACTTTGCCGAAAACACTTGCTCTTTCTATATTATTTGATTAAATTATTCAATTTTGAAAAAGAACAGAAACAATTACTATAACTTTGTTTTAACAATAGTTTTCATGCTATTTAATATATCCTCTTTTCATATTTATAGTGTATGTAATATTTCAGAAAATATAATTTATTCCTCTTAAATGAACAATGTGTAGTTATCTTTAAAACAATCAAGTTGGATAAACTACATCCCTTGATTGTCTTTTTCCACAATTTAACTTCTCATTCATATTTTTTTTATAAAATACTAATTTCTTTTCAATTATAAATACAAATTTAATCCTATCACTTCAAGTTTGTCTTTAAAGCATCATCGACGTGTGATATCTAAGCGTGCGTCTCAAGCACCACTGATTTAAGGCATATGCTACAAATATGCTTCTCCAGCACCATCAATGTGGGGCATTTTACTCAAAGTATGGTTCAAAGTTACCACCGATGTACGGCTTTTACTCCAAAGGTACGTGTCAGGCACCAATCATATAAAATGTGTCAGAGTATGTTTGTTAGGCAAAATAATGAAAGGAATAAATATTTTTTCAAAAAACATGAATATTATTATTAACGCGTAATTTTAGCATTTCAAATATAAGACTTAAAAAATAAGTCAAAAGATAACTAGACTGGGTTAGAGTTGCTGGTGGATGGATACTTGTTATATTTTCATTGTGTGTGGAGTTATGGCAACAATAACCACCAAACCTTTCTTATATTCTGAAATATATGAACAATATATTTTATTATAAAATTTATCAAGCTAACATTTTTGTTTATAAATTATAAATGCAAAAGCTCCAAAAAACGATTTAATGTTAGCGTCGCCATATATTATTTCATTCTAAGTCCATTATTTCAACATTAGGCTTACTAAATCCATTATCACATCCATTATTCTGTCTATAAATGTACCAACAATTTAATTCTGCTCTGATTTCAGAGTCATTACGAACTAATCCAGGGTTGGACAAATAACGGCGCTGACACAAATAGTTACTATTAATCCAGTAGAGTTATCCGTTCTTAAACAAAAACCTATTTCGTAACAATTTAAATCCAATTTCCAGCATGGATTCCATCCTTTCATATTCACTGTTATTATTTTTTGTCTGGATTATTTTGGTAACAAATTTTAGGCTATAAACCAAGGTTAATCGGTTATTCTGTTGATTTATAGCAGCAAATCTAAGTACATAACGTAAATATGGTACAAATGGGACATACTCGTAATAATTAAGCATACAATAGTCAAGGAACATAATAGTCAAGCAATATGGTAAAAGAAGGATATAATAGTCAAGCACATGTAAATAGAAATAAATCTATTAATCGTCTTTTAAACGGAGAGCGGCCACTGTGAGGCGAATTAAAAAAGTGGCAAATGAAAGCGCCAGATTTTCCTTTTTTTTCCACAATTGTACCCGCGCATGTGAGATTCTACACTAGACTATTATTAAATATGTATGGAGACGAGAGAATGGGATGGAGTAATTCTTGAATTACTGAATGCCCTGGGGTACTCTACACTGTTTCCAAAAGTCGGCATGTGGTTTTTGCGCTTTTTCGCAACGTTTGTTCTCTTAGTTTCGCGCTTGGCGCACCGTTTGTATGTAAATTTTTCAGAAGTCATTTTACAATTTTGTCATTAAAAGTTAGAAATGAGCTTCTATTCTTATGTAAAAAATGATAAAATTGCGATAATAATAAATTTACATTTTTAAAGCCAACTCGTTTTAATTTTTTTTGGTTTTGGCAGATCCAGAATTAGTTATTACATATTTTTTTTGTGAATTTTGTCGTATATGCTGCAGTTGATAAGCCTTAGGAGCAAATTTAAACAACTATCATATAATATATCCTCAAGACACGCTGATGTATATATTACTAAAAATATAAACAAAAATATGATCTCTTTGAAAATATAATACGAGTAATTGAAAGATTTAATGATGTCTTCTAGATTTAATGATGTATTTTGGGAAAGGTACTTCATAGATATAGTTGTGTAGGTTGGTTTAATAACTCGAGTTAACGATTACTTTGGGTGAAATTTTGTTAAACTTTGATCAACGGATTAATGTGAAATTTCTTAGTTAAAATATTAAAATAGGTATAGATAAACAAAACAAAGTTTACAATTAAATGAGACTACGTAATGTAGTATTATTTCTACTTTATTAAAGTTTTCTTCTACGACCTAGGTTTCGTTGTATTACAACAAGTTTAAGTGGGCAATTAGCAAAGATCCACAAATCTTTTGAACCTGCTCGTACATCTTGTGTAAAAATATTTTAACACTGTAGAGTAGGTTTAAAAAACCTAGTGATGAAAAAAATAATACACTTAACAAACAACTTATCGAAACTATTAAATAAGATAAAGTGTAAAATTTTTTATTCATTAAATTGAAAAAGTTATTATGAATTTAATTTCCTCACAAAAAATGAGAAACTAATATTGCATATGTATAATTTAACATAAAAACTCAGAAGATAATTTGATCTGATTAAGCTTATTTCGATGAATATTGGCTTATTATGATGAATATTGGTCAAATAAATAAAAAAATAAGCAAGGCTTTGTTTAAAATCTGCAGCAAGGCTGTATTTAACAATAAAACAAAGTTTTGTCTATTTGTTAAAGTTTTTATCACATTCAAAACGATATAAGTATTTCGAGAGGAGTTTCACTGTCCTGTAACTTATTTTCTGGTATTTTTTTCATTTCAATGAAATAAATTGCAGAACAAAAATTTTCAGATTTCAGCAAGTGCCTGAAAAAATGTTAACTGCAAAATAATGAAGAATTCGTAATGTGTAAAATAGTATAAAATTAAAAGTGCACACTTAAGTACAGTAAAATTAAAAGTCCAACTGCATATTTGGTTGCTCATAAAATATTACTTGCTATAAAGAAATAAGTATAGACATAATAAATCAAAAAAGTTAAACGTCCACTTAGGGAATTTTTATGACAGAGCCTTAGTAAACACTTGGTTAAATCGAACGGCACTGATGAATTTCCACAAGTTATTCACAATATAACGTTAATAAACTAAGCGCCTTCCATTTGGTAATTATTTTTCTCGCACTTTGGCTCCAAAATTCTAATTATCCTATCATAAAATATTTGAAGTATTTATAGCTTATCCAAAAACATTTAAAATACCTCTTTATATTATGATTATCCACGAAGTTACAAGCGGATGGTGTTAAGTCTAACTGGGGAACACAATGACAAGTTTCGTCACCAATATTGTTTCTATCTTTCCATCAATCTAGGGAAAATAGCAACAAGTGGTTTTCAGTGTTTTCGTTATCACTTGGAGAGTTTTCAATTCCATCGATTTTGGGAGTGCATCAATATAAAATAACTACAGAAAGTTCGTAATAAAAACGTATATATGTATGGTACTTACTTGAGAATTTTCCCCTTATTTGAAGTTGTATGACGATTATTTAATAAATGCCTTAGTATGTAATATAAGCAACAATAATACGAATGTAGTATACAAATAACAAGGTAAATGGTAAATGCCACATTTCTTCGGCTCCGTTTGGCAACCCCCGAACAATCCTAGAACTGATGAATCATGGCAACAAAATTAATTGCGGTGGACCGCGGTATTCGTGCGGTGGCCGAAACTCTTACTACTTCCCTTTGATTCGAACAGATAAGCCCTGACGAATGCCACTTTACTAACTCCGTTAAACTTACGCACTATTATTTAAAGGCAATTTTGCTGTTATCTGTTGTTTAAACCTTGACAAAATTTCATTAAAACTATTTGGTTCATTTAAAATTATATAACTTTTTAGAGTGTCTGTTCAAAATCTATTTTCATTAAGCTATATTTAAACAAGAAACTATGTATTTGTCATACTGTGTGCTTTGAATTTTACTTGATCGGTTATGAAAGTCGACCTAAGTATACACGTAAATAGGAGTGAATTTGATACTTTATTTGAAATAATTAGTAATTATCACCTAATTCTTGTTTTTGGAGAAACGATTCACCTCGTGAAAAGAATCATAAATATGATGTATTCGAGTATGCGGGCGTGAATGAAAGTATATTAGTTAACAAGATAGGAAGACCGTATTATGAAACACGATTTTAAGCAATTTATCATCAAAACTTAGAAGGGAATAATAGTGCAAAATAAATTTAAATATAACTTTGGTCTGATTTACTTTATCAAAACAAATCTTGGAAAATTAATTGGGAATGAATTTATTACATTAATTGCAAAACTATAGGGAGACAGTATTGTTAAATGTAGTCGACAGACACAAAAACAAAACTATTTTTTCTGTTTTTTTGACTGTGTACCTGGTTGACTGTTAACGTTTCCATTGTATTTAAAACAACAGCATGGATTACGATGTAAATTTGATTGTTTTGTAACTTATTTTTCTGATTTGTTTTCATATGGACGAACTGAATTTTAGAAGAAACATTATTGTATATCAGCAAGTGTATAAACAATTTGTAAAATCGAGTAGTTTTTTATTTATGCGAGTTTCGTAAAGGTCGTATCATATTCCACTGTATCGTTTTAATTTTTAAATATATTTGTGAATACTTGAGGTGAAGTGGTTCGCTCGTAGCGATGTCACGGGTAAAATCTACTGAAGTATGAGTTAGAAAATATAGAAAAGTTTTAGGATAACTTTAAATGAATATTCCATTAAATCACTTGAAATTAAATTATTATATTTAAAATGTTGTAATTTAAAGGGAGTTTGTAATAACGTGGAAATAAAGGAAGAATACCAATGTCGTCAACTATGAGTTCATAAAAAACAATAATTCATTAAACACTTAACCTTAGGCAGTTCATAATAAGGAAAATTTATTTATTATTACATAAAAATTATGATGCGAAGACCTTGTTAAATGTTGATTAAATTTTAACTTTTGACCATTTTTCATACTAAAAATATTGGTCTAATTTTCAGAAGTAAAGTTTCAAGAATGATTAATTAGTGAAACTTTTTTATACACATAATAAGAGCTGTAAAAGCATAAAGTTTTGAAATTAGCTAAAAGGTTTTGTAATTAGACTTATAATGAAGTTTTTAAACTTTTATTAATTTCTGAGTTAATATAAGTTACAGCTGTATTTGTGGCTCCAAGGATCAAGGATCATATATCAAGGAGTTCTATAGGCAGTTATATATTTTAAGTTATTTTCTCTATTTATATATTCCACTTTTATATATTCACTCACATTTATATACTATACTTTCATGCCGTCGTTAATCGACGAACATCTAATTATTTTGTTCACCTAGAGAGATCTCGCTCTTGAAGAGATTTAAATATTGTTTTATGTCAAACAGGTTTTTTGTAGAAATTTTTAAGAATTATATTTGTAATTATCCTGTGACATTATTTTAATCGTTATTGATTTCTTTTTTATTGTATTATGTTCTCTTTTAAACGAATAACTAAATTTATAAAAATATTAATAATACATTAGTAATTTATTTATTGTTTTAAGTGAAAATATTCTAACGCCATAATTTTAACTACAGAGTTTCAATCGTCAGTTAAAACTATATAGGTCTAAACTGTATTCTACCAAATTAAAACATCTTATTTAATATTTGATCTCAGGTCCTTCTGATGTCAAAAATTAAATCAACTTTTTGCTACCTGCTAAATTACGTATTTTTAGTGTCATTTTGCAGGTAGCGTAAAGTCTACTAACTACCACTCTAAGGTTTTCGTCCCTCTTTACAAACATATCATATAAAATTATATCGTAATGATCTCACTATCGCAGTTTTAACCTTAAATTTTCTTTCGACTTTTTTGTTTATTTATTATTAATACTTTTCGTGATATAAAAATAAAAGAAAATTGTTTATTTTAATATGTCATTCACGAAAACGACCTGCAAAAAAATATGCGCAACATTTCATAATTACTATTGGATTTGTAACGATAGGCAGATTATAGTATTTGATTTCCTTTAGAGTTTAGAGATTTTACCTCCCACGATATAGTTATTTAGTTTCTTTCTGGATTTTTTTATACCGAATTCAAACGCTCGGCTAAATTTTTCTTACTCTATTTACATTGATACTATAATCGATAAATTATAAAAGTTTATACAATTATGGCCTTTTTCTTTACAGTTAAGTAACGCCATACATGACTTTACAAAGCCAAGTGCTTTTAAAAAATTAAACGGCTAGTTATAACGATTTAATGGGTCCCTACGAAAAGGTTCGTCAATGATTTCTAGGATGATTCCTTTTTTTATAGATCCTGGGATGATTCCAGATATCAAAATTTTTGAAATGTTCACTATAATATTTAGTTCCCCTGCTTAATTATGTTCGGTAATATTATATATTTATCACGCACGAAATGATATTAGCGACGACTTATCCTAATTAAAGTAATTTTGGTTTAAGCAAAGTTACCTTCGACATGCGAGCCAGAATTGAGTTGGCTAGTTTTTCTATAATATATTACCTTAATATCTTATTTTATTACTTATGTATTTTTATTTACAATTTTCATTTCATTAATTGTTTGTTTGTATTAAATATCCTTTATTTATAACCTAAGTTCAACAGATCTTATTACAATTTTTTTACAACGAAATGAAGGTTTATATATATATGTATATATATATTTGTAGATATATATCGCAAGTGAGATAAAAGTATTACCCCAATTAATATTGCTAGTATCTCTGTTGACAGAAGATTTTCAAGGTATTTTTCGAACCATGTTTTTCCTGTAGACTATCCCTCATTTCTTTATAATTTATGAAGTTGAAGTATTTATCGGGACTTGTGATTCATAGATGCTTGGGTTTTAAACATAGGGAAGATTTAAACAATAAAAGTACATACGAATAATAAACATGAATACGATCTTAAATATTTAGTAATCGCTAAATGATGTATGTGTATTATAAAAAAACATAATAAAGAATATGTGACTATCAAAATAATTATTTTCATGAGACTTAGAAATCCATTTTATCCAGATTACACGTCATGATGTTAGCAGGTGTTTTCCGTACTTACCTGTGTAACATTTTACGAAAATAGGGAAACATGGCGTCATAAGGAATTTGTCTATAAATGACAAATATAAGACTTTCCACCTTTCTTCATTGATGTCATGTGTATTGCATACTCTGCATAAGGTGAAGTGTCTCTTAGTAACTTTGTGTTTTATATAAAAGTACACCAATAAAAAAAAATAAAAAAAAAAAAAGAAAATATATATATGTATATATATATATATATTATATAACAGTTTATCATAAAGAAAAATTTCCCTTACATAACATTTACTTAGAGTTAGAGGATATCCATTTCCTACAGATATAATTATTTCGTCATTCCTACCGATTGAGCAACACGTGTTTTTGGAACTATTTTTTACTACTCACATCTATGTTAAGAGTATTTTTCAGAAGAGATGTAAAGATAAAAATACATTTTCGGCTAATTAATAAAATTTGAACTTCAAAAATATATAAACCCTATAAGATATTACTTACTTGGGTTAAGTCCATTTTATATTTAAGTTTTTAATTCGAAGTCGTTTTGTATTATTTTTTAAATAAAGTACCTAATCATACAGGCACTTTTTAATTCTACTATGTTAGGAAATAAGTTTCCAGCTACAAGTCTGGGAATTTTTCAGAAAGGCTTAGTCTAAAAGTAGTTAAAAAATTAGTCTAAGTTTTCGCGGTTAATTTTAGTACAAAACCACACAGGCATTACATAAAAAAACAGATTAAATGAATATCCAGTATTAACTCCTCTACTTAATGTTTTCCAACAATTATTGGTATTATTGACTGGTGATGAGAAGTGGATATGCGAGTGTGATAAAGATGAGTAACATTAATCAAATAATAGTACTTAATATTCCTTTAGCGAAGGGCGAAAAGCAGTTTCAGTATCTGAAACTGGACTAAATACTAGAAAGCTTATACTTAGCTGCTTGTATATAGCAAGATCATGGAAAAATTTAAAAAAGAACTAAATAGCTGCAAATCATAATCAAAGATAATGCACGTATAGAATGCTATTTTGAGACTTTATATTATTTTATTAAGAAATGTTGGGGTTAAAAATTTATTAGTGAATTCGATTACCGAAAAGCGATTGGTATCAGCTTTTATAAAATACTACTACATGTAAAATATGAGGCCTGTAGAAGGCAAAATGTTAGGCGCTTAATGACTCGGACCATACTTTTTAATTACGCATAAACAAATTAATAGGTGAAAGCTTTCTTATAAGCAGTAATTAAATAATATATACTTACAATCAGAGAATTATAAATATATTTTATCTTTTTCGTTTCAAAACCAACTATGAAATGAATCTTAATTAAAATGACGCCCAATCACGGTATACTACACACATTCATCTATAATACTTAGATAGGTACTATAGCTGCTTGTTAGTCCAAACATCATAAAAGTGTAATATACGATAATAATATATACAGGTCACAGAACGTAGCACGCCAACACCCAACCCAATAGGATCGTGCATAAAATGAAAGTATTTAATGTCAAAACATTACGGTTCAGTTGTGGCATAAATATAAAGATATAAATCACGATGGCGGTCGTGGCACGCAAACTGTAAGTAGGTATGTAACCGGTAAGTTGCCTAAACATACGATATTTGAAGTTAATAAACGCAATATTTTAAAATGCGCGAAATACATGAGAGACGGAGAAAGTTTTAGATTCTAAAACAAATTTTCAAATGTGAATGCTAAATATATTCTTCACACAGTCTGGTGTAAAATTATTAAACATCGTTATCGACAGGTATTTTTACAAAACTAGTTTTTTTAATATGCATTTTTTAGAGCTACTTGTTTATTTTCTTGGTCGTATCTTGGTTATATCTTAAAATGAAAGAAAGGGTTTAAATAAAAAAAGGGGCTTTGTGAACACTTCATGACAGTTTGATTCCAGTAATTATACCTGTAGTGTAAATATTTGTATAGTTATTGTGTTCTATTATTAGTACTTTAAAAGTGTGTTTTTTTATTCCATGATGTCTAAAAAACCCTATTTAATAAGTAGCTATGCTTGCGAATCTATTTCTTGAGCCTTGTTTACGGTATGATTCAAAACACGACGAAGCGTTTTAACGAGGCAGAATAAATTCAAACCAAGGATTGGCCAAATATGTCAAAGTACCAAAAAACATCTTTTTCGGTATTTTCCTTGAAAAAACAATTCATTGGTAAATAAATGGTACTAAAGTCTATTTATTCATTGACCTCGCAGTCTGTTTATCAAACTTCGCACATGTGTAAAAATAATTCAATGAATATTAATAGTTCGCCAAAAGTCAGCTCACTGCATTCCACATTTTTTTTGTACGTTGACAATAAAAATATTTTAAGCCACGTCTTTTTTCATTAAACAAATTTCCACATTTGTAAAAGTTTATAATGGTACACATAACACTAAATGTTGATAGAAAACCATAAGGGTAGTAAAATAAGTTCTTTAATTAAATAACCTAAATACAAACGTGCCTTAGAGCGGGCTCCTCTGTAACTATTCAATCTTATTGCAGAACAAGCGAGTGTGACAAAGCTGGGCGCTTGACCCCTTGACAATAGAAATCGAATTTATTCGACGAACAAGCAATTCCTTTTGACCTTTTTTAATTTGTCTCACGGTACCCGCCCTTCGTTCGAAAAACTTATATGAACCCGGCTATTGTGTACGAGTGTTCACGTTATGCATTTAAATCCGCCGCAATAAGTCAAGAGGAAAGTTAGTTGACGCCGGGTCCATCGTTTAGTATTTGCACCTGAAAGTGTATAGGCAAAAAGGGAGAACAGCAAATTGGGACCGGAGGCAGTTTTTGATGGAAAACGGAAAGTACACGTAGATTTATGGCGACGTTTTGTATTGGCACCATTGTTTGGCTAATCTTCCATCAGTTCGCTTGCCAAGAGCATTAAAATGAGGGTAAAAGTAATTTCGTTCTGTCCGTTCGGCTGCCCCAAGGAAACGATTTTTCTGGCCTACAACAATTGCAAAATTTTTATACGTATTTTATATTGTTGACCCTCAACATACATACTTTTTCCAATAATTTTCTATATATTGAAAGTACGATCAAAATGATTTATTCGAAAAAAAACAAATGGACCGCTGACTGCCGTTCTTTACTGCGATTGATCTATTCACGAATTAACCTATGTGAAACGGATAAAAATGGAGTTTTTGATCTCGCACTGAAAGAAATAGGAGCAGAAATATTGTTCTGAGCCGAGCGCGACTAAAGTTACAAAGTGAATAGTTGGTGATAATGTTGAGGTAGTAGAATTTATAAAAAAATTGAGATATTTTTCAAATTGCGGGAAAATATACTCCGACTCCGCCAGCTGATTAGGCGAAGTGGATGGACGCTGGCAACTGACAAATATTGGTTGGAATAAGCGGTGAAATATTGCTTTTATATTTGGCAAAATAGCAGAATATAGCTCGTATTGTACTACGTAAATGGCAATAAATATATTTAACGGCCGTGGTATAATGGTTAGTTTTAAAAATTATTGAAATTAAAAAAATATTCTTAGTCACTTGAAATAATTGCATCTTCTCGAAAAATTATTATGGAACAATGTCAATTATTTACGGTTATCTTCAAAATTTCTTAATCAACATCATTCACTTCTGATGAATGATTTTTGCATTTAATATAATATTTTTTAAATTGCTTCAAGGCATATATTATATTCCATATAATATATGCCTCGAAGCAATTTATAAAATTTTTAATTTAAAAGAATATTGAAATTTAATTTGGATATCTTAATGAAAGTGAATTAAGCAAGCCAAAATATATTCAAAGTTTGTGTACATTTTGTCTCAGAAAATGTAATGGTTTTTACGAGCATACGCCTTGGCTTAATGGGTGTAAATATTAATAAAATTTACAATTTCGTGACTATTGCTGTCCAATACTCCACTCTAAAATAATAATAAATCTATTATTCCTTAATTTATAGTAATGTCTAATAATATAGTAATAATTTATAGTAAAAACGAGCTCGTATTCTTTGGCGTCCTCCTTTCTTTGTGTGCTGTCGAGTTGTTGAATAAGTCGAATTATGACATATAAGCAGTTCATCAATATTTTCAAAATAATATAAAAAATATTATAAATCGATATCGGCTTTGCCTTCTATGTTTTTCTGCCACGTTTTCTACTCGCCTCCGCCAAATAGTATACGCATAAATATGTGTATGCGATTATATATGTGTAAGTAAGTGTGTATATATGTGAGCATGCCTGCGTGTCTAAGAGTTTGTGAAGCACGTATTATAAATATATACCATGCTGAATAAAATTACGATAAACGTTTATGAAAATATATCAGAGTAGAGCCTTAACCGAGTTTCGTAATAAATTTTTGCAGAAAATTGTATTAAATTTGCAAGTAACCTATTTGTTGGGTATTGAAGGTATATTTTCATTAAGCATATTTAATAAATGTCAGAGATTTAAGCCGTCATTGGACCATGCTTGTACTCAATTCCTACGATCCGTCACGATTCCGCACTTACCCGATAGATTGCCTTCAGAAATCATTTGTTATGAGTGCCAACGTTGTTGAGGCGGGTGTTTTATGTCTGCTGAAATATATTTATTATTTACAAGTTTTACTTGAAGGAATTACTGAATAACATTAGGAAAAGAATAAACAGTTTTGGAAACATATTGCTGTTGGTGTTATTGTAGTAGTAACCGATAGTAAATCTGTAGTAACTACTAGTATAACACAAACAGCAAAATACTGTAAACATTTTTACGGACACCCATCATGTATGGTTTCGTAGTTTGGTCTCCTCCTTTCTTTTTGTATACCCGCGTAAAATTTTACCATTTATTACTGTTTTATTTCTAACATAGGACAAAAATAAATTAAAGGCACAATGAATAAAAACGGGTACTTTGTACGTTTTATTAGGCTTAAAATAATGAGATTTGGCAATAAAAAGGACTGTAAAGAAATAGCTAAATATTCGTGGACAAAATTTTACCACGTTATTTTTTTAGTTTTCGTTAGTTTTTGATTTCTCAATTGTTTCATAACATAGTTAAAAGTTTTTTTTTTTTAAATAAAACTCTGGTTTGAAAGAGTTTGTATATCCCATAGACGAATTAACAAGAACTACATATTTTTACTGTTAATTGAATTATTTTTTAATTTTACTTTAGTTCTATGAGCAGTAAACGATACAACTCTTGTCTGCTTTTTAGTCCTCTGTAGTACCAAAATACTTAATTATTTATAAAAAACAAGTTCCTTCTTATAAAAAGCGGATGTGTTAATTATAATTAATTTGTAAATTGCATTTTATTGTCGATAACAAATAATAATTTAATATAATTTAAAATTCAATATTATGATTAAAAAAACCACGAAAACTTAAAAATTGCATAACTTTGCCGAAAACACTTGCTTTAAAGCTCTTTCTATATTATTTTATTAAATTATTCAATTTTGAAAAACAACAGAAACAATTGCTATAACTTTGTTTTAATTAGTTTTCATGCTTTTTAATATATTCTCTTTTTATATTTACAGTGTATGTAATATTTCAGAAAATATAATTTATTGCTCTTAAATGAACAATGTGTAGTTATCTTTAAAACAATCAAGTTGGATAAACTACATCCCTTGATTGTCTTTTTCTACAATTTAACTTCTCATTCATATTTTTTTTATAAAATACTAATTTCTTTTCAATTATAAATACAAATTTAACCCTATCACTTCAAGTTTGTCTTTAAAGCATCATCGACGTGTGATATCTAAGCGTGCTTCTCAAGCACCACTGATTTAAGGCATATGCTACCAATATGCTTCTCCAGCACCATCAATGTGGGGCATTTTACTCAAAGTATGGTTCAAAATTACCACCGATGTACGGCTTTTACTCCAAAGGTACGTGTCAGGCACCAATAATATAAGATGTGTCAGAGTATGTTTGTTAGGCAAAATAATGAAAGGAATAAAGATTTTTTCAAAAAACATGAATATTATTATTAACGCGTAATTTTAGCATTTCAAATATGACTTAAAAAATAAGTCAAAAGATAACTAGACTGGGTTAGAGTTGCTGGTGGATGGATACTTGCTATATTTTCATTGCGTGTGGAGTTATGGCAACAATAACCACCAAACCTTTCTTATATTCGGAAATATATGAACAATATATTTCATCATAAAATTTATCGGGCTAACAACAATTTTTGTTTATAAATTATAAATGCAAAAGCTCCAAAAAACGATTGAACGTTAGCGTCGCCATATATTATTTCATTCTAAATCCATTATTTCAACATTAGGCTCACTAAATCCGTTATCACATCCATTATTCTGTCTATAAATGTACCAACAATTTAATTCTGCTCTGATTTAAGAGTCATTACGAACTAATCCAAGGTTAGACAAATAACGGCGCTGACACAAATAGTTACTATTAATCCAGTAGAGTTATCCGTTCTTAAAAAAAAACCAATTTCGGAACAATTTAAATCCAATTTCCAGCATCGATTCCATCCTTTCATATTCACTTTTATTATTTTTTGTCTGGATTATTTTGGTAGAAAATTTTAGGATATAAACCAAGATTAATTGGTTATTCTGTTGATTTATAGCAGCAAATCTAAGTACATAACGTAAATGTGGTACAAATGGGACATACTCGTAATAATTAAGCATATAATAGTCAAGGAACATAACAGTCAAGCAATATGATAAAAGAAGGATATAATAGTCAAGCACATGTAAATAGAAATAAATCTATGAATCGTCTTTTAAACGGAGACTGGCCACTGTGAGGCGAATTAAAAAACTGACAAATGAAAGCGCCAGATTTTCCTTTTTTTCGCACACAATTGTGCATGTGAGATTCTACACTAGACTATTAATAAATATGTATGGAGACGAGAGAATGGGATGGAGTAACTCTTGAATTACTGAATGCCTTAGGTACTCTACACTGTTTCCAAAAGTCGGTATGTGGTTTTTGCGCTTTTTCGCACGGTTTGTTCTATTAGTTTCGCGCTTGGCGCACCGTTTGTGTGTCAATTTTTCAGAAGTCAATTTACAATTTTGTCATTAAAAGTTAGAAATAAGCTTCTATTCTTTTGTAAAAACTGATACAATTGCGATAATAATAAATTTACATTTTTAAAGCCAATACAATAAAGTCAACTCGTTTTAATTTTTTTTTGACTTTTGCAGCTCCAGAATTAGTTATTACATGTTTTTTTTTGTGCATTTTGTCGTATATGCTGCAGTTGATAATCCTTATGAGCAAATTTAAATAACTATCATATAATATATCCTCAAGACACGCCGATGTATATATTACTAAATATATAAACAAAAATATGATCTTTTTGAAAATATAATACGAGTAATTGAAAGATTTAATGATGTCTTCTATATGTAATGATGTATTTTGGGAAAGGTACATCATAGATATATTTGTGTCGGTTGGTTTAATAACTTGAGTTAACAATTACTTTGGGTGAAATTTTGTTAAACTTTGATCAACGGATTAATGTGAAATTTCTTAGTTAAAATAGTAAAATAGGTATAGATAAACAAAACAAAGTTTACAAATAAATGAGTCTACGTGATATAGTATTATTTCTACTTTATTCAAGTTCTTTTTTATCACCTTGGTTTCGTTGTATTACATCTTCAGGTGGGCAATTAGGAAAGATTCACAAATCTTTTGAACCTGCTCGTACATCTTGTGTAAAAATGTTTTAACGCTGTAGAGTAGGTTTAAAAAAACTAAATGATGAAAAAAATAATATAGCTAACAAACAATTTATCGAAACTGCTAAATAAGAAAAAGTATACATTTTTTAATCATTAAATTGAAAAAATTATTATGTATTTAATTTTAAGACAAAAAAATGTGAAATTTATATTGCATATATATATATATATATATATATATATATATATATATATATATATATAACTTAAACGCAATATTGTAAATAATATGGGATACTAAAATATTTATTAAACTCCCTTATGATAAATGTTAAATAACCGGATAAAGTTGTATTTTGCATGGGGTGTTTTCGCGTGAATCGTATTTCGTCAGTTTTTGAGTCGTTATAACTTTATAATGAAAAATCCTGTGTACGATATATTTATTTTACCCGTTTTAATGTCATTATTTATTCTATTTTAGTAATAAAAAATATAGTCAAATTAGTATTATGAAAATCATCATGTATATTCGAAAATCATATTAATTCACGAGTTTAACCGTTTCTTTGGTAAAATGCGGTAAATGGTAATAATTACTAATTACTTCAACTAGATTTTCTTTTTAGGTTTGAACTTGATACGCCCATACGTATCAACTTCCAACCTATATATGTATATAAGTTGGTCGACTTTTATAACTGTTAATATTTGAAGCATACAGATATGTCTATTATATAGACATAACTGTATGTTTCTAGACTAAAGACAGCTTAATGAAAATCTATTTTGAATAGCATTATCTCAAAAGTTATATATTATTTTAATTAAACCAAATTGTTTCAGCCAAATTTTTTTAAAGTCTAAATAACAGATAACCATGAAATTGGTCTTCTACGATATTGCTTTCATTTATTAGAGTTAGTAAAGTAGCATTAGTCAGGGGCCTATCTGCTCGAATCAAGGGAAGTGGTAAACGTTTCAGCCACCGGTCGAATACTTCCGTCCGCCGCAATTAATTTTGTTGGCGTCCCTCATCTGTTCTGTGTTTTGTTTGCGGGCTGCCAAAGAAAGTGGAAGTTAATTTGGCATTTCTATTATCGATGCTTAAAATATTTACCAGTTAATTCAATCAATTTTTTATTAAACTATGAACAAAAAGGAAGTTCTCATTTAGACCTATTAACATATATGTTTTTATTACGTACTTTTCCTACTAATTTTATTACAAACAATTTTTGAATGCCTTTTCCAAATTTGAGGCACATTAGTATTTTTTACAAAGAACCTATTTAAAGTAAATTTCTCGTGGTTTTATGATGTATTTAATGGGACAAAATAAATATTTCCTGTCATGACATGGAGGAATATTAAAGTGTAGGCGCATTTTCTATGTACATTTGACACTTTCTATAAAGGAGTAGGTCAAATGAGACATAAGGCAATGAAATAATATGCTTGTGTTAACATACTATCCACATTTATTAAATATGAATTTCGGTGAGTGAAATTAAAAACAAAAAAATAATCCATTGTTATATTCACCAGAGACGCAACCATACTACTGCGTTCCCTAGCTGGCGTTAATATCATCCGCTTGAAACTTTGGTGTATGGCAAACGATATTTTGTATGAAAATTAGAACATCAGAAGGCTAAATGCAAGAAAAAAATTACAAGTAGAAGGGGCTTTGATTTTTAATTTTAAATAGTGTATGACTTTTGCTGAAATCCATGTTTGTTTATTTGATTTAACGAATGGTTTTCTTAAGCCTTTTGTTTTAGGAATTTATTATTTAATTTATTGGTTTGCTATACCTATCTCTACACGGAAAATCATGTTTAGTGAGGTATTTAATAATTTTAATATTTTTGTTATGTTTCTTAATGAAAAACATTAAAAACCCCTGTGCGGTTATTCCAAAAACAACTAATCACTTTAACCTTTCGAAATATATTTGTATATAGTTTAATTTATAGTCAAAAATCAAGTAAAATTGTTGTATTGCTCATTGGTAATAATTTCGCTAGTGGATGAATTTTTCCGAAACAAATTCAGACTTATCTGACTAAGGTGTCAAAAGGAAACTGCTCAATAAATAAAAAAATTAAATAAAAAATTGTTCATGATGGAATTGTGTCTAATGAGTTAACTAAGTGGTACTGATATAAATATATATATATATATATATATATATATATATATATATATACACATACCCACATATATATACACACACATATATACTTCCTCACAATTTCAAATCCAATAATATTAACTATAGATTTCTGAATTTAGAAAGGGTTAGAGTCTAAGAATATGTGTGGTAAACCAAGTATATAAATAAACGACTTAATTCCATAATGAGTAAACATTTTTCACTGTTCCGCTCTAAATCGACTGGTGAAATTTTTTAATTACGCATCGAAAAATTCCGATATAATTATTACATTAACAAGGAAAGTACCCAAATTAATTCAACAAATGCAGATTGTTTGAAGTGAGAAGTACTGAATTCGTTTAATAAACCTCTGTAATAAAATGATATAATACCATTTTGGTAAAAAACAATTATTTTTTTTCTAATATCTTATATTTGGTTTTAAATATGAACACAAAACATAAACAAAAACACATTTAACGAAAATAGATATGTACTTTTATCTATAACTAAGAGCAAACGCAAAACGAGCGATTCTTTGGTGATGTCAAAAATAGTATTAGGAATAATGAAACTATGACGTCAAGAATAATAAAACAATTTGAACTGAATCCAGGAATTTGACAACTCCATAGATCTTGAGAAAACACTAAGACAGATATATCCTCTCCCTTTTCACAAAGGCGGTGATTATATTATCAGTCACTTAAGTATCCTTGTACTGACAGTCTAATTCTTTGTTATAGAACACCAATATGCTTGAAATTGTATCATTTTGGTTTGCCTTCCAATACCATTGTTAAAATTATGCTAACGTTAATAAATAAAGTGCTCAACGGGATCATCCACTAATAAAATGAACAATTAGCCACTTATTTCAAATTAGCAATTAGTGAGCTTATTCAGAATTATATAAAGTGTATATATATATATATATACATATATATATATATATCTTTATTACATACACATTAGACACAATTCCATCATGGTAAATTTTTGATTTAATTTTTTTTATTTACTGGAGCAGTTTCCTTTGTGATACTTTAGTCAGATAAGTCTGAATTTTTTCCTGGAAAATTCATCCACTTACGAAATTATTACTAATGAGTACTATAAATATTTTACTTGATTTTGAATATAAATTAAATAATATGCGGCTATAAGTTTATTTAGAAAAGTTAACGTGATTAGTTATTTTTGGAATAACCGCACAGGGGTCATTAATCCTTTGCATTAAGAAACATAAAAAACTATTAAAATTATTAAATACCTCACCAGATATGATTTTCCATATAGAGATAGGTAAAGTAAATCAATAAATTATATAAGACATTTTTAAGAAAACCATTCGTGAAATCGAATAAGCCAAGATCAGCAAAAATCATACAGTGTTTAAAAATTAAAATCTACGCGCCTTCTACTTGTAATTTTTTTTTCTTGCATTTAAGAGGTTCTGAGGTGCCAATTTTCTTACAACATATCTATGTATCGCTTGCGATACACCAGAGTTTCAAGCGGATGATGTTAGGGCCAGCTATGGAACGCAGTATAATTGCGTCTCTGGTGAATATAGCAATAGATTATTTTTTTGTTTTCAGTTCCACTCAGAGAAATTCAAATTTAATAAATGTCGATAGTATGTTAACACAAGCACATTATCTCATTGCCTTCCGTAGCGTTAGCAATTATGTATCATTTGACCTACTCCTTTATAGAAAGTATTAATTGCACAATATTAATTGCACAGTATTAATTACACTTTAATATTCTTCCATGTCATGACAGGAACTTTTTATTTTGTCCCATTAAATAAACCATGAAACCACGAAAAATTTACTTTAAATTGGTTCTTTGAAAAAAAAACTTAGGTGCCTTAAATTTCGAAAATGCATTAAAAAATTATTTGTAATAAAAGTAATAGTGAAAATACGTAATAAAACCTGTGTTAATGGGTCTAATTGAGAACTTCCTTTTTGTACATAGATAGTGGATATAATTTATTGAATAAAGTGGTGTGTATTATAAGCAACAATAATAAAAATACATTATATAGGTACCAAGATAAATGACAAATGCCAAATTAACTTCCCCTTTCTTTGGCGTCTCGCACACCAAAGCCAGAACTGAGTGGGACGCCAACAAAATTAATTGCGGCTAACTGAAGTATTCGACCGGTGGCTGAAACGTTTACTTTAGGGAAGTCCCTTTGATTCGAGGAGATAGGTCTCTGAATAATGCCACTTTACTAACTCCAATAAATGAAACCACTATAAAAGAAGACCAATTTCATGGTTGTCTGTTGTTCAGACTAAAAAAAATTTGGTTTGTTTAAAATAATGTACAACTTTTTAGATAATGCTATTAGAAGAGATTTTCATTAAGCTATATTAAGGCAAGAAACTATGTATCTATATAATAGACATATCTGTATGCTTCGAATTTTAGCGATTTTAAAAATAGACCTATATATATAGGATTGAAGTTGATACGTATACGCGGTATCGCTGTTCAAACCTGAAAAGGAAATTTAGTTGAAATATTTAGTAGTCATTACCATTTACCTCATTTTACCAAAGAAACGATTCAACTCGTGAATAAATATGATTTTCGCATATACATGGTGATTTTTATAATAGGGTATTTCAATATATATTTTTATTACTAAAATGTAATAAGTAATGACAATAAAACGGTTAAAATAAATATATCGTGCCTAGGAATTTTAGTAAACAAAGTTATAACGACTTAAAAACTGACGAACTACGATTCGCGCGAAAACGCCCCATACAAATCCCAAATGGTTTATAACATCACTGGCCAGTTATTTAGCATTCATTATAAGGGAGTTTATTATATATGTTTAGTATCTCGTTAAATATTGCGTTTAAGTTATAAATATGCAATATAATTTTCTCATTTTTTTTGTGTGGAAATTAAATACATAATAACTTTTTCAATTTAATGAACAAACAATTGACACTTCCTATTTAGAAGTTTCGATCAATTATTTGGTAGTCGTATTATTTTTTTAATTACTAGGTTTTTTTGAACTTACTCTACAGTTTTAAAATATTTTTACACAAGATATCGACATCAGTGAAATACGTTATTACTCCGACATCTGCAAAACGTAATGTGTACTCGTGAGTACATGCGAATAATTAAGAAAGATCGTACTTGGAAATAATTTATAACTGTCAATTATAATTTGGCATCAAAACTCAGAAGATAATTTGGACTGATTAAGCTTATTATGATGAATATTTGTCAAATAAATAAAACAATTTTTGCAAGGCTTTGTTTTAAAATCTGCAGCAAGGCTTTGTTTAAAAAGTAAAATAAAGTTTTTGGTACTTTTTGTCTATTTGTTAAAGTTTTTATCACATTCAAAACGATATAAATTATTTCGATAGCAGTTTCACTGTCCTGTAGCTTATTTTCCGATATTTTATTACATCAATGAAATGAACTGCAGAACAAAAATTTTCAGATTTCAGCAAGTGCCTGAAAAATTTTTAACTGCAAAATAATGATGAATCCGCAATGCGTAAAATAGTATAAAATTAAAAGTGCACACTTAAGTACAGTAAAATTAAAAGTTCAACTGCATATTTGGACAATATTTTTGAAATTGTAATTGCAAAGATTATATCATTAAGTGGTCACGATTCTAATATTATAAATTTTTTTCTTCATAGGTACAGATTTTCTTTAGCCAGATAGGTCAGAATTCGTTACTGAAAAGTTCATACATTTACGAAAAAACCCACGTTTTTTCTTGTTTTGATATTAAATAAACAACTGTAAAGAGAGTTAGAAATTATACAGAGCAGAGGGCAGAGAGAATGAACAAGAAGATCTACTAACAATCGGAATTCAAAAAACAGTCGCCGAGCACGAATAAAGGGAGTTTTTGTAGAAATTAAACTATTTGATAAATAATTGTCATAATCCATAGGCTTCTAGTCTGACAGTTATCCAAATGATGGAAAAATGAGTCACTAAAATTTCTCCAGAATTGCGGCTTCTATCGTCATGTGATTAGTGTAATAGAAGTGCAGCACTACTTGATAGAAACACGCGTCATTTTTGGAAGTTAAATTTAGACGGTAATAAATAGTAAAAAAAAAGAAAATAAAAATATTGTAATCCTTTAGAAGAAATATTTTCAAAATGCTTCAAATAGTTTTCAAACAATATATCTTCAAATAGTTCTCTTCCAAATATTAAAGTATATGGCAAAATTATCTAACTTCTAAAATTACCTGAGTTATAATTACTTTTTTCGTCAAAAGTCTAGGCCGGCGCTAGTTGATATCGACGCACATGTCTGCGAGGTAAACGGGATATTAATTTTCCAAAACTCATGCGAGTAAATTAATTTTTCGTAAAAATCATATAATATTCTGCTATCTCGTTTTAATTTCGGAATGTATTTGTGAATATAAATCTGCCGCATCTCGCAACCGCCCGTTTTTAACTCGCATTAAAATCGCGCGGAAAATCTAGTGAACGATGAAATATAAAGTATGTAAAAGTTTTAATAAATTTTCCATTACATTTTTAAGTAACTTATTTCAAATTTATATATTTAACTATTGTAACTTATTGATTTGCAATTACATGGGAACAAAAGAAAATTTTAATATTATCATTTATGAGTTGAAAAAAACGGATTAAACGGTTATAAATATGTTTGTAAAAGGTACAACAGAACAGTCTTACGCGATATAAATAATTATGATACACGTAACAATATAGTAATTTTGTAATTTCATATTAGCAATCTTTATTATTACACCAAAAATATGATGTATGACCTTGTTAAATTTTTATTAAATTTTAAATTTTGTCCAATTGTTCCACAAGTAAATATCCGTCTAATTTCTAGATATATTTTAAAGATAATTTATTAATGAATCTTTTATGCGTTTTACGTAGATAACAAGATTCTTATAAAGGTTTAAAGTGATGAAAGTTTTAATGATTAGCCTTATCATAATTTTTTTAAACTTTTGTTAGTTTCTAAATCATTATAAATTACAGTTTTATTTAGGGTTTAAAGAATCAAGGTTTAAAGGCGAGATTTTTGTAGTCTGTCATTTATTTCAAGTTATTTTATATATTTATATTTTCAAGCCATCGACCAGTATTCAATCACCTCACTCATCTGAAGAGGTTCTTGAAAGGATTTAAGACGTATATAATGTCAAATGTATTTATTGAGGCAACTGTAGGTTAATGGTGGAGTATATGTACATGTGACATTTTTTTTAAATCTCGTTGATTTATTCACATTCTTTTTTAAAGGATTAATTGAAGTTATCATACGAGTTTAAATCAATGCATTTTCAGAAAGGTTTAACTTAAAAATAAATTACTAACCAAAGGAAAGCTTATTTTTAATGTTGCAATTATTACCACAAAGATTTAATCCTCAGATTTAACTCGGTAGGACTAAATTTAATCTTATGAAACTAAAACATCGTAGTTAAGCCTTGCTCTCGTGCTCATCCCGTATTCTCATTTTCAGGAACCATCCTAAAGTAAACATTAAATAAAGTTAAAATTAGATCATCTATTTCTCAAAGAGGCTCTAGAGGTATTCGTATATCCTTACTGACATCCTTGTGTTATTACTACTAATATTACTTTTCACAAACATTCTTTCATATAGTTTATGTGTTTCTGTCTAAAAGTTTTACACAAAAAATTATCTCGAATTTTTGCTATCTTCAAAATGATATTTTCTTCAACATCGCATTTTCGTCGAGAATCCTTATTTGTAAACCCATCACGTAAACTTTTGCCGTAGGCATACCGCAACTATCTCACTATCGCAATATTCATTCAATTCGTTTTCACCTTCAATTTTCTTTCCGTCTTTTCGCACATTTTTATGAGGTAGAAGATATTTTTCGTAATACAAACAGAAAACAACATTATTTATTTCTCTATTTAATTCATGGAAATGACTGGCAAAAAATTATGCTTCAAATTTTTAATTATTTTTGGGACCACTTTTTTAACTTAGTCTACAACTTCAGCTGCGATACGTCTTTCCTGTCTGGATTGTACTGTTAGGATTTGTTATTATTTTTATTGATAAGTCAGACTTGGAATAATTTTTTAATCCATTTTTAATTCAAATAACATCTATAAATGTAATAAGCTTGTATAATTATGTGCTTTTTCTTTATAGTTCTTATAACATTAAGTGCTTTTTCAAAGTTTATGGTTACAGTAGTTTAAATACGACTCCATCTAGTATATCTGTTTTTTAATGAAAGTAGCTAGTATGCGAAAAGTATGCATGTTAAAATATTTTCATTTCCGTAATTTTTTCCAGAGGAAACTTGTTTTTCAGATCTATGTAAATTTAAGATCGTCGCTTTAGTTTTTTAGTTAAAAAGAATTTCTTGTTCGCCGGAACAATGTTTTTATTTTTTTTTAAACCGTAAGGGAATTATTATGAATAAAGTTGGGCTCTTTGAAGTGTCTGTCCTTTGGTAATTTTTATGATTTGGAAGATATTTCTATTTTAAATGTTTTGAGTTCACGTTCTTACATAAACTAGATCCTGACTGGTTTCTGATGCGAAACTTCTTTGGCCACGGTGGTATAAGTTGGTGTGTTAAGATAAAGACAGTAACGAAAATTGAAATACATTTGTCGCGGGAAGGGCAGGTGGTTAATAGATTAAGCCTCTTCGCTTAGCGCTTCAGTGAAAAGGAGACTTTCGGTAAAATAAAGCTTGTTTTCCTAGCTAGCCCGTTTGTATCTTTAAAAAGCATTGAATCAATTAGCGTAAAATTTTTCGTCAGTGTTATGCGTTACATAGACATTTTAAAATAAACTTATTTATTTTCCGTCAATAAAATATCTCCATTTTTATTGTACGAATGTTTTAGTATTTTCCTTCAGGGTAATAACATATTAAAAAATTTTCCTCATACTGCACCCCTTCAAGCGCCTTTTTCTTTAATAAAACAGTTTTCTTTAATAAAAACTTTTTCTTTAATAAAACAATTTATTTGTTTCATTTAATTATTCGAGTATTATTATTTGATACTTTCTGTATAATTATTTATATACATAAAATATTTATAAGTTAGGTTAAATAGTTATCGTTACTATTATCGTATCTTAGTATTCGTATTCATTTTAATTTTTTATAATCAAAATGATAGTGGGTATTTTGTATTCATTAGGATGAAATAAATAAATGTAATCTGTAAATGCCTTCCAAGGAGTCTTCTTTAGAACAATTTTTTGCCATCGTTTCCTTCTTTACAGTTATGATATTGAAGTCTTTATCAAAACGCTAGATCCATCGGAGCTTAGATTTTAGCCAGAAGGCACGAAACCAGAATGGATAATATAAGAAAAATTTACTATATGGGTTATGACTATTCCGTAACCGCCACATTATGCGTGTATTACAAAAATATAACAAACGAAAGTGTGTTCTCATTTACCAGCAGAACGCAGTAACTGTTTCACGAGATGTAGAAACAAATTTGACGCAGATTATGGCTCATGACGTAGCTGATATGTTTGGAACTCCGGTATGAGATATTCCCCAAAAATGGGGGGGGGGGGACGTTCTCATAATTTGGTTTTATGTAAATGACCAATGTATGACTTTTAACCCAGCATCATTAAAGTGAGTGTATAATACACACTCTGTATCGGTTCAGATGTGTCCTACTTTTAAAAAAAATAATAGATCATGGCGATAGAAGAAACAATAGGTACCCCAAGTAAAGTGCACTAGGAAAATCGGGGAGGCGAGTTTAATGAGATGAAGGTCCTTCTTTGGTGCCCAAGTACCAATATCTTACATATTCGTACACTGAAAAAGAGGCGGCGTACACATGAAATACAAGAGAAGTGTCCTCTATCATCTTTCAGAGCTCGTACATGTATCAAGATTTTTACATAAAACTACGCTATTACAAAGTATATAAAAATTATATAAAGGTTTATTATTTCTAAAATGTTTTAATGATATCCCTTAAATAAAATATATTCATTGTTAGAGTATATATTTTTTCACAGATTCAATAATTTTGTCCTTCCTACTGGTTTGAGGAATATTTAACTTATTTACGGCACAAATTAATATTAAACATATTTTTGAGATGCAATGGATTAAAATACATTTTTCTTCAATCATTTTATTCAAAATTTGAACATAAAAAAATCAAACTCCTAAAAGAAATTGCCTATTTAAAGTTCACTCTTTTCATAAGCTCTTAATTTTTTAAACATTGCACATAGCGGCAAACCATATACACCCAGTTTTAATCCAATAAGCTTGTTAACCCAAACAACATAAAACTGTAATATACAATTATAATACATATAGGTTACGAAACATACCACAACAAAACCCAACTCAATGAGATCGTGTATAAAATGAAACTGTGTAACCTCATAGTATTTTGGTTTAGTTAAAATGCGGTTTAGTTAAATAAAGGTATAAATCATGGTGGCGGTCGGGGCACGCAAATGGTAGGTCTGTAATCCCTAGGTTACTTCAGCAATTGTATTCGAAGCAAATATGGCAATATTATAAAACGCGGGAAATACATAATGGACGGAGGAAAGCTTTTGATTTCATACGAAATTTCTCAAGTGTGGGTACTAAATGTACTCTTTATACAATTTGGTGGAAAAGTATCAGACGTCCTTATCAATAAGCACTTTCAGAAAATTTACTCTTCATACAGTCTCCGACGAGAAAATTATCAGATATCCTTATCGATAAGCACTTTTATCTATTATTTATCTACATTAAGGTATCTACTTGATACATATGGCGGACTTATTGCTACGAGAGCAATCTTACAGCCAATCATAATATCGGTCCAGTCCCGCTTGACGAGCGGCCGGGAATCGAATCAAATTAGCTCCTGCATTATAATAGTTGTGGAGAGACATTTACTATGTTCTGTGCATATGTATATAATGTTTGACGAAAAGTACTAAATGTTGGTTTTAAAAGCTTCAAAATTGGAAGACATTTTTGACCTTTAAATATAAATGAGGAAATCTAATTTGGCCCTTCTTAGGTACGAAAATTGGAATGATCAAACGCATTTGGTCCGACAAATTCGACTTTGTCATATTTTATTTAGCTTGAGTGAGTTAGTAAAAATAAAAACGGTACAACTATGATTATCAACATTAACAAGTAATATTGGTCTTAATGGCTGTAAAATTGAAAGAAATTCCTGAACTTTAAATTTAAATAAGAAAAATTGGACTTGGCCCTTGGATCATTGTATTGTGGTCAGATAAATTGGATTTTGTAATATTTTATTTAGCTTGAGTGAGTTAGTTAAAATAAAAACAGTACAACTCTTGCTATAAGCATTTATAAATTCTCAATATTTTGTAAATTTAATCTTATGGGGTATATTGTTTGAAGTGTTTTTTAAGGCGGAGAACCAATTCGAAGTACGTGGTGTCTACGGTGAAACACAACAGTGGCAGTATTATTAAGTAGTTATCGTAACACAAAGAAAGTGATCTACAAGTATATTAAATTTGGGAATATTTAGAAAGGAGAGAAACAGAATAATAGCTGGTAGGTACCAGCGGAGCTCGTATGATGAGGGTCCCATACAAACTTAAATGCGTATGAAAGTTGAAATATTTAAAGGTATATACTATTTCAATTAAACTTTTTACAACTACTATTCTTATCTTTAATTATCGTAATTATTCAAAAATCGTAAAAATTCAGAACGGTATTAGATTAATTTTCCGACAAACTTTATGTAAATTTTATAGAAGAACAATTTTTTGCACAAATATTATGTAATAAATATAATTTCAGTTAGATATTTTTTTTCGTTTTCAATAATATGTTTCGAACTATTTTACATACAATTTTAAAAAAAATCATTCCTAAAATGTTTATAACTCAGTCTTTCTATTGATATCCCATACGAGCGCAAAAAAATGATTTCTAAAACCAAACTTTTCAGGTAAAATCTTTTTAGTTTTTTGCCATTACCAAATTTACGAATTATTAAGCGTCATAACTATATGAAATTTAAAGTTTGTACATAGAATGGTTTCTAAGAAAATTGGCTATGACTAACACATGGACAGACATATGAGGGACCTTATACGGATTCTTTTTTTAGGTTTTATGGTAGTCATCAATTCTTTAAAGCATACTCAAAAATTTTTTCAAATTAAGACTAAAATCCATAATTGACAAACCCTATTACTACACCTATTTGGCTATGGAGACTTGTGCAATCTTGATCTCTTAGACAATTTGATAGGCGAATTAGAACGTTTCCAAAATTCATTATTTTTCTTCAGAAAACATATTTCTGAATTTAGGTGAGGTTTCGAAGGGATAAATGTATATAATCAACCGATTTTGGATATTTCTCTTCTTTTTTCTAACATTTTGAAGAATACTCGTTGTTACATTTATTTTAATCCAACATTCAAAGCTAATGCTAAATCATGTTGCAAAACTCTGGAAAAAGATCATTCTGGCATCAGAAATGATCATTAGTAGCTGTTCTCAAAGTCATCTGCAAAATTTATCTCTCTCAATTTATACTCATTACTTCTCCTATTATATCTCTTCCATACCAATTATAACCTTTCTATTCCTCTTCATATTCATATATTTGTATAAGTTAAGAATTTATTAAATTTTAAATTTTAACTGACAAATATAATGCTGTTTTCTACAATATTTAGTTCCCAATATGTGGGGTTTTCTTTGACTGGAAGGGATAGTTCATGTAGCAGTAGATTCCCCTTATATATAAAAGTAACTCAAAAATCAAATGGTGGAAGTTTATTATTAAAGGGAATGAATTTATTTCTTTGTTTTTCTGCTAGGTTTTCAGTAATGTTTATTTCCTTCTTGCTAAATGATAATCTTTTAAGCATAAAAGTAATGTAAAAAATACTTCTATTTATAGTTGAGTGAGCGACAACGAAACTATTTATCGTTGATTAATAAACTATAAAGTGATAAAGTGTCATTTTTAAGTTATTTCTTAATTTTTTTAACATCGTCTCATCTATTTTATGTATAATTGTCACCTGAGGCTCAAATTTTTGGGTCATAACTAACTAATCTACGATAATACTTAAACTCTCAAACACAAACTATATTATTTCAGAGGAGTTCAATGAAAACGAGGTTTCTTTTCCTATTGCAAACTTTTATCAGTAATAGAAATAATATTAATATTTTATTAGGAACTTTAGTAAAATTCTGGAAGACACCACTAGATTAAATAAAATATTGGATCCAATAAAGTATAAATGAGATATGGTAATTTAAAATTTGAATTCCTCATGTTTAATCAAATCATTTACTGGTAATGCTTTGAAAATTGTTATTCATGACGAGCGGTTATATTTATTGTTTGGATAATTACGTGCTTTACTGCGTTGATATGATTCGGGAATGTGTACTTTTTCAGTTGTAAAGAGGTGATAATGTGATCATTAGATATGATTTGCGAGATAAGTAAATTGTGAGAAAATAAAATAAAATTGAAAAAAATACAATTTCTCCAGAAAATTTCTATTCGATGTAAATGAAGTTTTAAATTAAGTTTATATTTTTTAGTAACCATGTTTATTTCTATGTATGATTTTGTAAAATATGCTCGAGTTTTTATTGTGTTTTTAGATAAAAATCCTATTTCCCAGAGAAATGTGCTCGCATCTTGTTCATTTGGAAAAGTTTGGAATATATTGTATTCGAGGAAAAATATGGGTAAATGGAGGAAATTTAGAAATTGGTGAATGTAAGAAATTTAGAAAGAAATTAACTCTTCTATTCCAAATATTGTGTTTTCTTATAATGGGAAAATTTAAGGTAGTCCTAGAAGTATAAAGTAATATTTACTTTCCCTTGTAAATATTACTTTATACTTCTAGGATAAAAAATGAGAGTACAATGACATCACCAAAATTATAAGGATATTTTGGGAATTTTTTAAATGTCATGTATAATATTAAAAACGCATGATAAAGAAAATTTATATTAAACTATTATAACAGTAAAACGTCACAATTGCATATATAATAAAAAGATGATCAAAAAATAATTGCAAGTTTTAACTAACTTTTTAATTCAATAATCTTATTATAAATCATAACCTTATTTTTACTCAATAATCATTTTGATTCATCTGCTGTGACAGCATCTATTCTGCTGCAACTTAATTTTATTGCGGAACAAGCGACTGTAATCAAGTCGGATACGAATCTTAATGACAATTGAATTTGAAATTTTCGACGGATAAGCAATTCGTTTTTCCCTTCTTTAATTTATCTTACAGTACCCGCCCTTTTTGTGATGGCTTATACTAGCCTAGCCATTGTGCCTGAGTGTGCCTTATGCATTTAAATTTCTCCAATAAATCAACAGAAAAACTAGTTGATGTTAGGTCAATCATTAATACTTTCAGCTGAAAGATACCAGTTAAAGAAAGAGAATATTGAATTTGAAATGGAAATAATTTGATGAATAACAGAAAGTTTACATATATCTACACGTTTTTTATCAGCACTATTATCTGGTAGCCTTAAATCAGTTCACTTGGAAAAAGCATTGGAAGAAAGTAAAATAAATTTCACTCTGCATTTCTTCATTTTCAGCTAGTGTAATTCTATCACATAAAATACAAAATTAATTTATGCGTATAAAATTTTTAGTAACAAGAAAAATCTTAAAATGGGAGATTTTATTTTTGTACCTACTTGCATTGTTTACGAAGCATTATTAATTTCTATGAAGATAATTTTTATAAACTTCCAATAGTTCCAAATAAATTGGACATACAATAAACAATTTATACATTTACCTGTTTTTACATTTAATTCAAATGTAAAAGGAATTCAAAGAAATATTTAGAAAAAATTTAAATTACATGATAATATAATACCATTTCATTTAAAATTTAAAAGTGTGCTTTAGTAATAATTGTATGTATGAGCCATTAAGTATATACGAGTATTACAAACCTTTCATAGTAAAACTTTAGATCTATGACAAAAAAAACAGTGTCATTTTTTTAATTACCCCAAAAGGAAAATTAAATAAAATTTAAATTACGTTTCTAAAATGTACATAAGTTTATAATTACAAAAGGTTTTTTAAATATTGAATATATTTGGCGTTAATTTTGTAGAAATGCATTATTCACAATTAAATGAAACTACGTGATGTAGTATTATTTCTACTTTCTTTAATTTCTTTACCACGACCTAGGTTTCATTGTATTACAACATCTTGCGGTGGGATATTAGAAAGATGAACCTTTGCTAATATCCCACCTGAAGATGTTGTAATACAACGAAACCTAGGTCGTGGTAAAGAAATTAAAGAAAGTAGAAATAATACTACATCGCGTAGTTTCATTTATTTCTGAAAAGGGTTTTTGTTATAAATAAATTTACTTGCTTTCTTATTCGGACGTGATTAGAGCAAATTCAAAAGCTATTTTTAACGTCCTACCCAATCGATTTTACGGCCTTTGAGGAATGCAATATTTCGATCTGATGTTTCCACACATATTTATGACGCCCGTCATACATATTTCTTCTACTTGCAGATAAATGTTTGCATATAAAAATATCGAATGAATCGCTGTACTTAAAATAAACGTATTGATTTTTGCTGGTAATTTAAGTTGCGAGAATTATTCAATTCATAAATTATCCTACGTGAAACGAATGAAAATGGAGTCTTGCCTCGCATCCAAAAGAGAGGTGCAGAATATCCTGGGTAGAGTTTTTATATCCAGCCGAGAGCGACTGGTATTACCTAGTAAATCGTTGGTGATAATATTAAAATAGTAGCATTTATAAAGCAATTGAGAGCCGATACTAGCGAGTATACGCCAACTTGGTCAGCCAATTAGACAAGTCGAATGGGAGTTGCGACATGCCAACAAATTGACCGTAATAAATAGTGAAAAGTTGTATTGACTCATTGTACGTGGAACTGTAAAGTATATAAATATAAGCAGTATTGTACGATTGAATTAGATATTTTATTTAATGGACGTGGTACAATAGCTAAGATTAAGAATTCCACAAATTAACAAAGTTGTAAACGTTCTAAATAATTGTAAAGCCATGATTAATTATCATAGAATTATTCCAAGAAAATAATTTTTAATTTCGATCTTTATTGTTTCTTGAGCCGTTTACTCGTTCGTTTCCTATTATAATTGTTTTCGATTTCATCCACAAAACTAGTATAATATTTCAAGTGGTTTACTTCAATTTTGCAATTCTTGATTACAATACGGTTATTTTAGGCTGTTTTGAATTTTTCGACAAATTTCTATAATTTTTCATAATTTTGTTATACTTTTATCTGTTACTAAATCTGAACCACATATGTTTATTTAAGGTTTTTATCTTAGGCTTGTTCTCTCTAGGCTTGTTCTCTACTTAAAAGATTTCGTTCAGTTACTGTGGTGGACAAATTAAATAAAAAAATTGCTACCTTTACTTTGATATGTAGTTGTAAAAAATACTCAAGAATGAATTGAGTTAGTGGATACAAGTGAAAAATCGAAAAACTATTAGCGTTATTAGATTTGATCTTTGAAGGACACTTTTCAACGAATTATCCCACTAGGTACTGAAATGATTAAAATGTCACGTTACTATTTTCTATCTTTAGTCGCACTTTACATGATAGTTTTGAACATAAGTGGTAATATAGTTCTGTCTCCTCTTTTATTCTTATTTACTATTACCATCTATCAAAATTGTTTGTCATCATTGATTCCTGGTGAGTGATAACCGTTACCAAATTTTTAATAAAATATTTAAGCTCTAAAGCGATATAAAAAGTTAATTCCAATCAATATAGATGTTCATTTTTATAAAACACTCCTCCATGTTTACTTGATTACAGGAATCCACTTTGGATTCTTGTTATCAAGTAAACACGTCACTGTAATCAAGTCTTCTCTATAATAATTATAAACCACCATTTTTCTTACTAAAATTCGAATTCAGTATAGATAAAACTTTTACAGTTTTATCTATACTGAATTCGAATTTTACAGACTTGCCTTTCCTTCGTGCGCTATATAGATGTTGAGTAAATTGAACAATGGCATATAAGGAGAGCAATAAATATTTTTAAAAAAGTAGCATACAAACGTTATGAGTCAACATTGTCTATGCTTTTTTTGCCCATGTTTTCCCTCCTCTGCAAAATACACGTATAAACCTAAAATGTCTGTGATTATGTTTGTGTGAATGTTTGTATATTTGTGTGCATGCGCGAGTACGCATCTCTGTGCCTACCCTGTTGTGAGTTTATAAAGCATCAATCTGATATCCGTATCATGTTGTAAAAATAAAATTATCGATTTTTACAATATACTTTTGGATAAAATTACATTAAATTTACAAAGTAACCTCTTTGTTGGATGTTGTAAGTATATTTACTCAATATCAGAAGTTTAAGCCCTCTCAATATTGAACCGTGTTTATACTCGATTGCTAAGACCCATCTCCATTCTTCACTTACTCGATACGCAACATTCACCAATAATTTGTTATGACAGCCAACACGATTTAGGCGTGTGTTTTTCGCCTGCTGTGATTTATTGTTTAAGACGTGTTACATGAAGCAGTTATTGAACGCTATTGGAAAATAGAGAAAAGCTTTGAAAGAATATTACTTTTGATACTACGCTACTAGTTACTATTTTCTTTGTACTGAGAGGGAGAATAATTTTTTAGAATAAGTTTTGTTGAAAGCTATTGTAGAACAAGAATAGTATTTATATGAACACGTTTGCGGAAAGAGTTTGAATAGGGGTGTTATTGTTAAATGTTAATAATATTTTCTAATAATAATAAGTATATGATCAGAATGACGTTGATATAATCTTACAATGAATATTTCTGGTAATTGCTTGAATAATATTTGATTCAATGATGATCTCTACAGGCCATAGATATTATATATAGATTATAATTCTTAAAATTCTATTCACTCATTTTTTTCCGTCATTATGTTTATATCTTATAACCATTGGCTTTAAGATACAAACATAATGACAGAATAAAAAAATGAGTGAACAGAATTTCAAGTTAAATTTATAATCTAATGAGAATTATAAAAATACTTTTTTTAATATTCCAAGTTAATGAATGCTGTTTACAAAAGAAATCGATGTGGCCAGTGTTTTTATGATTTAATTCTTTAAATAGACATAGATACCATTTACTTATCTGTTTACGTACCATTCATATAATTGAATATGAGATTTTCCAAATTTATGGTTAAAAACTGAAAGAAGGGTGTAATATATTCACAACAGTTTGGAGTCTAATGTTTAGCAAAGAATCCTTAAAATGAAACACGGTAAACAGAGAGTAAATTTCATTTTAGAACACTCGATAGTGTGTGCAAAATATTTCGTCTTGTCTAGAGGAAGTACAATTAACTATTTTTACATTTTGTACCTCAAAACGAAAAACGGAACCTTTATAAAATCACTCACGTGTCCGTGTATCCGTCTATCACAGTCGTTTTTCTTAGAAACCACTTGATTTTGAAATTATCATTAATAATAACTAAGGGTAATTAGTGGTTATTAAGACGTATATGTGGGTCAATATACTTTATTAATTTTGACACAGTAATGAGGAGTACTAAGCCGCATGTACTTCTTAGTAACATGAAATTTCGGTGAGAGAGGGGAAGAGGATAAAAAAATTACTATTCGAAATTTTTATTTAAAATCCCATATTATAAAAAAAATCCCATGAGTTAAAAGACGGACTCAGATGTCACTAAAGCAGTTTCACTTAAAGAAATTGTGCAGAACTTAAAAAGCAACGATATATTTTTTAATGATAACTGCCATATGTTCAAAAGGTCATACAGGAAAAATGTATATTTTTTTGGAAAAAAATTTATTGATAGATTAAATTAATCAATAATGATGTAATACAATTAAAACAATCCTTTTGCTTTTTTCATTAATTAAAGATACTATCATATATCATCAAAGACATGAGATTTATTTTTATGTAAACATAAACAGCTTTAGCCCTAAATGTAAATAATTTATCGGTATACTAAGAAAATAAAAAGATTTCTCTGCTATACGCGAAAATGATTATGGTGAATGCATGAAAAGTGGAAAAAATTGTCCGATTTCCCGATTTACGAGTTCAATTCGCTGTGTCTGTACTAATCATCCTACCTAATTATTTATATCTTCTTCAATAAGTAGTATTTTCGGAGTTAAATTTTTGCACACTGAATGCCCCTTCGCAGTAAATTACTTGAAAAAATGAACGGATCGCTCACAGTCGATAATTTATGATGCTACCATTCATTATACGGTTCATAAATTTACGCACGTGAAATGGATAAGGAAATTAGGTTCCAACTGTGAGCCGGCAAAATAGGTTTAAAATGAAGCAGTTACGATTTTTATTTTGGCGATTAGTTTTATCAAGTAAATCGTTTATGATAATATTTCTACATAATCGTTTGTGTAGAGTGATGGGGAGATGTTACTCAACGAGTTTATTAAATGTCCAAGAAATATATCAGGCGGTTGGTCGCTGTACTGCAACTGTCAACAACCGAAATAATTGTCAGAACAGTGGAGAGAACTGCAACGTAATGTAGTTTGTGTCGAACTGTTCAACTGTATCGCATGTGTAGTCGTGTCAAACTGTTGAACTATTTAACTATATAGAGAAAAAATTATATAAGGCTGTTGGTCACTACGCTGCAACTGTCAACAAACTGACGGACATAATTATCGAAACCTTTGGGGAGCTATAACGAAATGTAGTTTCTATCAAACTGTTTAACTGTATAGCCCGTATCGCATGTACAGTCGTATCAAACTCGTTAACTGTAGAGAAATATTTCTATAAGAACATTAGTCATGCACTGAAACTGTAAACAAATTGACTGAAATAATTGGCGGAACTGTAAAGGAATGTAGTTGATGTGAAACTTTTTAAATATATAGTGAATTCAATTTAATTCTTATCGTACTAATTATTAATTTTATTTTATTCCTATTGTACTATTATCATCTTTTGTTTTTATATTAACAGAAAAGTCTCTGCCAATTTTTTGGGACGGAATGTAAAGTTTTAATTAAATTACTTAAGTTAAAAAAATTCTAGTAATGAATATCAAAATATTACATATATAGTTTTGTCCGTCATTTTATTTACGGGATTTTTATTCTCCTTAAAGAGCTTTTTTACAAAGCGGAGCTTTAAACTGAAGATCACTGAACTGATAGATTAGTATTTGTAATATGTATTTATAATATTCATGTTGACCGCGGATATATCCGTAACCAATATCCTATTAGTATCATAACAAGTGTTATTAGCTCCCTTCCTTCCTCTCCATTTCGCGATTTTTAGATCGTTCTTTGTGATGCTATAAAAATAAGATTTTGTTAAGAATAATCAAATGGTTGAATCTGCAGATAAAAATAGTCAATTCAGATTGCTAATAACTTTGAAGGATTATTTTCGAACTATTTTTATACGTCTGAATTACGAAATATCCACGTAATACGTGAACGTGTACAGTGATAAAATTGTGATATATTTTGAATAATTTAATAACATGAAAGAATCAAATTCAAAACATGAATATTGTTTTCTTTTGCATATCCTGGTGGTGTGTGTTTCATTATAAACAAGTGCGCCAGCCTCGAATTTTGATGACATATAGAGGATGTCCAGTGGCAGATTTCAAAGTTTGAACAAACATAGTTTCTGAACACAACTCATAAGAGGGGCGCGGGGGGCGTCGTTAGAAGCGTAAGCGGTGCGGATGTTTTAGTAGCTATGGAACAGTGGAGTAGAGAGCACCGCGCTTTTGCCGTCGAGGCGTACATTTCGAGTGGATTTTCGCTGTCTGTAGCACGCCGTCGATTTAATAATCGTTACAGTATTCGTCGATTACGTGATGGACCATCGATCAACCTCATTCAGTCATGGGTAGCAAGGTTCAGAGCTACAGGATCAACATTAAATAGGCCCAGGCCAGGACTTGCACCATTGGTAGCCACGGATGAAAATGTCGAGCGTGTTATGGATTCTGTCGTTGAAAATCCCCGTTTATCACTGGTAAACGTTCATCGATATTGGGAATTCCGAAATCAACTTTAGAGGTAATAATGCAAAAAATGCTCAAGTTCCATCCATATAAAATTCAAATTGTTCAAGATTTACACGATTCTGACTTTGAATTAAGAAAAACTTACGCGGAGGTGATGTTGTTGAGATTTCGTACTGCTACCCGGATGGGTTACATATTCTTTAGTGACGAAGCTCACTTTCACATTGGAGGATATGTGAATAAGCAAAACTTTCGTGGGATGTCCACAACCTAAGACAAACTGGGATGTCCACAACCTAAGACAAATGCATCAAGAGCCTTTATATAAGCCTAAAGTAATAGTCTGGTGTGCCATGTCTGCATTTGCAATCATAGGACCTTATTTCTTTGAAAATCAACGTGGCCAAACTGTAACTGTGAATTCAGAGAGATATTCCCATATGTTAAATAACTTTTTCAGAGTAGAACTACAGAATAGCCCATCCTTCAACCAAAACACATGGTTCCAGCAGGACGGGGTCACAGCTCACACTGCTAATGTGTCCATGAATGCAGTGCGACAGTTATTTCCAGAAAAAAACATATCCCGAAATGGTACCGTACCGTGGCCACCTAGGTCACCCGATTTAAGCCCATGTGACTTTTTCTTATGGGGATACTTAAAATCTGTTTATAAAACAAATTCGAGTACTGTGACACAATTAAAAAAAAATATTCGAGCCGAAGTCAGTAGGGTACCCCAGTCGCTCTGCAAACGCGTTTTTGAAAACATGCGTGCTAGACTCGAAGAGTGTGTCAGACTCGATGGCTCATGACTCGATGACTCATTTGGAAAACGTGGTTTTTAAAAAATGAAATCCGCATTTGTTGTTATAAAGTTAAAATAAACCTACTTTGTATTAGAGGTGTAGTGTTTTTTTTACAATTTGTCAAACATTGAAATCTGCCACTGGACATCCTGTATAATTATAACTTGGGAAAATTTACAACTAATTAACTTTTAATGTAGCTTTTTGAAAAGAGGATATGTTCATGGAAAAATGTAATTTTGATGTGAAATATCTTATGGCGCGTTTGAATGGGAGTTAAATCGTTTTGATGGTACGTCACATCTTACAATTCGGCCAGTTTCGTATCTTGACTGCCATTCGGTCAGCTTTGCGTCTTGCCGGCTCTTTCCGATGTAACGCTTCCCTTTCTATTACACTGCATACTCGCTGCTTTACATGTGTTAGTGTATCAATATTGTTTCTTCTTCAGTAACGTCTACAACTTTACTTGTTTATTTTGGTGCATTGCTTTAAACAAAAGCAACGCTTTAAACAAAAATTTAAAATATGAAATATAGTGATAGTCAAAGTGATTGTAAAAACAAAAAATAATAGGTTTTATATGTGACAGGCATCCCACGATGGCTCTGTTTTAACATTCAATATGGTTATTATTACCTAAACATGCCTTTAAGAAATGAAACGTCTCCGTCCTTCGGTCCGTATGTATATATCTATAAGGACATTCTATAAGTCCATTTTTTGATAAATTTTAGTGATGTTTTTGATCGATTATTTAGCCATCAGAATAGAAGATAATTAATTTTTATAACTGTTGATCAAATAGTTTACTTTTAATAAACAATTTTCTAGAAACGATCCATTTTTTGTCCTCTTTCGATTATTCTCGGCTACCATTTTGTGGGATCATCTTGTTGCTTCTCTCTGCTCTCTGCTGCTTTTAACTTTTTTTAGGTAAATAGTATCAACATACGCCATTATTTATTTCCCTATTCCATCCAACTATTCTCGGCATTCATTTTGTGGGATCCTTTCTCTGTGCTTTTCTCCCTTTTTTGGATACATAGTATCAACATACACCCTTATTTATTACCTAAAATACGTAAATTAGATTTTGAAGTAAAAAAGAGAAATATTAAGGCATTTGATAATTATTACTTTCAAATATTTATGTAACGAAGATATTTACATTAATTGTTTCAATATTAATAAGACAATTTTTTTTATTATAATTGTCATTTTCTTTTAATTCAATGTTACATGATGAGAATTAAATATTGACTTTAACAAAAATATTTAAGCAAATTGCATAAATATTATTAACACTTAACAATAAATAAACGCTTTATAACGGTTGAACCCATAACGTAAACTGAAACAAGCTATGTTTATTTTACTGATGATCTGCTTTGCATTAGGGAACTTAATGACTGATTGCAGAGGAATAATTTGCTCTTCCTACTACTTTTAGTTACTGTTCTTTTTCTTAACATACAAATTTGCACCAAATATTGACATAAAACGCGTTACATAAATACTTTTAATGTTTTAAGACTTTATAATAGCGTGAACAATATTCTATAGATAGTGTTAATTTCTTATTATTCAGTTTTTTCTTGTTTAGGAGATAATAAAATAAAAATTCGTGAAATTTAAATATACTTTTTAACGCTACTGTTTTAAAGTGTTAAAAAATAGATAGCTGAATTGTTTCTTTGCATATAACTTGTTATGTTTCAATAAAAACTAGCTGTGCTGTACTTCTTTTGCATTTAAAACAATTATTAAGTTAATTTTAAGATCAATACATGTAATACCATCTTATATAAAAACTATAAAAGTGAGTTTTTAAATAAGTACAATAACATTGAGTTATTAAATTACCATACCTTCTTTTGTTAATGGTCTGTCGCAATAAAGCAAAGTCTATTAAACAACAAACAGGCTCGTAGATAAACAGACAAATAAATATTCCAAAAAATTATATTTTTGCATTCTTTTATTTTTGTTATGTTGCTCTAAATATTTTTATCATAATACCTTCAAGGTATAGACACACTAATTTTCCTATTTTAATACATGTATGTTCTTTGATGGTTTGCAAGTTTTTGCAAAGCATCAAACAACGTAAATTTGGGTATCTGTGGCTTATATCTAGTCATGATAGAAACGAGCTCTTGCAATTAATAACGATGCTAATGGTAGGAGAAGGAAAGTCGGTTGTAGTAGAAAGTCATGTTTGCGCAACATCCGAGAATAGACAGGTATTACAGATTCTAACGCTTTGCCAAGGACAAGACCAAATACGTTGAGGTCAGCTCAACGTATTTGGTCTTCACTTCACTGGGTGGACAGATACTCTTAGAAGAAGAATGTATATATATATATATATATATATATATATGTATATACATATATATATATATATATATAACAGATCGAGGCAAGAAAATAAGCTTAACCGTTTGAGTGCCGATGAGCGCCATCGCGCTCGTGCGAGTACTTACTAAATTTGCCACGAGCGCGATGGCGCTCGCGAAATCAGTTCTCATTTTTTCTCATTGCTAATTTTTTATCTTTCTACATGTTACATAAAGTTCAAATTATAATAATATTAGTAATTACTATATAAAAAGGATCCAGGAAAAGAAAATGTTTAACCCATAATGTCGGAATATGAAAATAATTCGAGTAAAAATGATGGTTTTTAAAATTATGAAGAAAGTGATAGTGAGAGTGACATTGTGTTGCGCTCACAATTTGGCGGAATGCAAAATTTTGAGTGATAGTGATAATAGTGACGATAACAATTATTTTGCTGATATACATGTGACCTTGATTTCAGTTTTTGTTATAATTTTTGTTCACAATATATATTTCCATAATTTTCTTTGTATTTTATTATCCTTGTACAAATTTTTATTAAGAAAACACCGAAAAAATTACAAAATTGGATAATTTTTGGAAGGGATACAGTTTTTTTCGAGACAAGGGTAAATGACATCAAAACAAAAGATTTCTTTCACATTTTTAAGTATATATGAGTAAAAAATCACCATGGCACTAAAGCGGTTAAAATAAATACATACACTCTTGGAAAATTGGAATTGACGACCAAAAACGATGTACACCCTCATGTGTCTGTCAGTATTTATATTAAAGCACTTATTCCTCCCGATCTACATCATATTTCTGACCACGCCTATTTTGACAATGTATGCTTAGGTAAAAAATTTCATTAAGCAATTTGCGATATATATAGTGCCATTTATTGATGCACTGTGTACATACATCAAACATTTGCGTAATTATTACGTGTAGAGTAGCTAGGTATTTTTGGTTACTATTGTACTAACGTAATGTAGATATTTATTATAAGTTAAGATAGTTATTAAATTCGCACATCTTCCGATTGGGTGAACCGATTCCGATGAAACAAAATAAGTAATAAGTATTACTTCTCTATGTTTTTGAAAAAACTCCATCAGAGTTGAGTCTGTAGTTTTTACGTGATATGTATTCAAACAAACACACAAACAGACAAGTAGTCAAAAATTCCAAAGAGAATACTTTTATGTTCCATTACTTTTATTGTGTGCCCTTAAATATTTTTTTTTGTAAATATATTCAAAGTACGGACAAGCCAATTTTACTATTTTACTATACTTATAGATTAGCTGTACCCTGAAATTTCGACCTTATTGAATTCCAAATGGCAAGGGTGGTATTTCAATGCGTTTATTTTAAGCTCTTAAATTAGACTTAAATAATTAGTTTAGTTTAAATCCCGCATAGTTCGGCTTGGGCTCCTTTCCCCTCTTTCCTCTGTCTACCCCTACCTGTTCCTTCGGACGTAGTCCGCCGTTGCTCAACATCTGTGTGGTGAAGATTTTGTTTAATTTTCTACATAATTTGTATCGTTATAACTTCGGAAACATTTGAAGTACCATGGTGAAACATGAAAACTAAATTAGTTCCAGGAAACTGTCTATAATCTACCATAATATCTTTCTATAACTACCCGTAATTAACGTCAATACCAGTCGTTTTTGAATTAAATGTATTCGTAAGGACAGCATATATAAACTGTTTTTAACATTAGGTTCATTTTAGTAATCGAATTGGTAATCATTTAAAATAGAATATGCAAGCATTTAAAATCTGGATATTCGAAAATCACGGACAGTTTCTTCAAATTTATTTGTGTTTATAACTAAACGATGTATTTATATCGCTCTAAATATGCATATTTTGGTACTCTGAAAATGACCGCCATCTAGTGCCGGGAAAATTAAAAATTCGTAATTTAATATTAGTGTTAGTAAAAAATAAGTTATTTCACGCCAGTTAAAAAAATGAATTTCCTGCATGAAATAGTTAAATATATGGTCATATAACCGATGGATTTAGTTTTTTCCCTTCATCACGAAATAAGTCAGAGTAATAGGGTAAGTGTAAGTTAATTAAATTCCTAACCATTCATCTCACAGTAATCGTCCCGCGCTCGATCAATTTATATGAGCAGCGCTATTTGTTTAAACGTTCCAAAATTTACTTTATGCATTTAAATTGGCTACAGTAAATCAGTAGAAAAGATGGTTATCGTAAGGTCAATATCCTAACATTTGCTGAATGAGATGTCTAGACGAAATAAGAACGGGTTTAAGCGAATAAACGAAGTGACGTTTAGAATTAGATTGAAATGAAATGAAATTGAATTTTGTCGTAAAATAAAAAGCGTCAGTAGTATTTTGTGTTAAAAGAGAGCAGAGATGTTTTTTGAGACGTACTCATTTTTTTAGTAATAATTTCGACTTTTCAATGTTTGACGATTTTTAAATAAGTATACGTTAGTTCCTCAGTATCTAAGTTACGTCATATTCTGAAATTGTATCTTTACCTAAAGTATTCAAGATGCTTTGGTAATAATTTCTACTTTCAAATGTTTGATGTTTGCGATTTTTAAATAAATATGTCTTAGTTCCTCAGTATCTAATTTACATTATATTCTAAAATTGTATCTAAACCTAAAGTATTCAAGATGCTTTGGTAAAAATTTCTATTTTCAAACCTTTTGATATTTACGATTTTCATATAAATATGCCTTAGTTCCTCAGTATTTAATTTATGTTATAGTCTGAAATTGTATCTTTACCTAAAGTATTCAAGATGCTTTGCTAATAATTTCTAATTTCAAATGGTTGATGTTTGCGATTTTTAAATAAATATGCCTTAGTTCCTCAGTATAATTTACATTATATTCTAAAATTGTATCTAACCCTAAAGTATTCAAGATGCTTTGGTAAAAATTTATATTTTCAAACGTTTGATGTTTGCGATTTTTAAATAAATATGCCTTAGTTCCTCAGTATTTAATTTATGTTATAGTCTGAAATTGTATCTTTACCTAAAGTATTCAAGATGAATATTGCTAAAAAAATGTATTTATAAATTATCAAGCTCGTATTGTAACACACATGAAGGAGGATTTCCAATCTCAAAATTGCTCAAACTGGTCAAAGTTAATAGATAAATTTGAAAATAAATTTTAGAAAAAAGAATCGGTTGACAAATTAAAAAAAATGTAAAAGAAAGAGACATACACATACACACACACACATACATATATATATATATATATATATATATATATATATATATATATATATATATATATACACACATACTTCTTCTAAGAGTATCTCTTCACCCAGTGAAGGTTGGCTGTCAGCTCAACGAATTTGGTCTTGTCCTTGTCAAGGCGTTAGAATCTGTAATCCCTATCCATTCTCGGATGTTGCGCAAACATAACTTTCTTCTACGTGTGTAAATATGTGTGTCTGTGTATTTATAAATAAATAGATTTTGGGACGAAGGTTTCATAATAAGTTATAAAAATATGCCCAAAGATAAGATAAGAAATATGCCCATAAACAGTTTGAGGACTACTTGGGACGAACTGCAAATCTAGAGATAGCGATTAATCCATAAGTAATATTGAATATATTTGGCGTTGATTCTGTAGGAATTCATTATCAATTAATTTTTATTCACAACCAAATTCATTATCAATTAATTTTTATTCACAACCAAATTCATTATCAATTAATTTTTATTCACAACCAAATTCATTATCAATTAATTTTTATTCACAACCAAATTCATTATCAATTAATTTTTATTCACAACCAAATTCATTATTAATTAATTTTCATTCACAACCAAATTAAACTACATGTTGTATTATTTTTATTTCATTAAAATTTTTAACCACTACCTAGTTTTCATTGCATGACAACATCTTCAGGTGGGCTATTTGTAAAGATCTTTACGAATTGACCACAGTATGGGTGTGAGATAGATCACACATGTTATGCTTAAATAGTAGGATGAATTAAGGGATGAATATATGAATTTCTTGAATCTTATGAGTCAGTAAGGGCATAACGATGACAGGCTTCCGTGCGTATCGCTAAGTAGCTTATATCGGTACCTCTTAATGTCATGTCGATTTAATATTTTTATAAATTATAATAATAAGTTATTTAGCATCAAGCAGAAGTAAACCACATTATTTCCGAAGTGGGTGGGTCAACAAATTTAAATTACTTACATACATAGATAAGAATTTAAAGATCACAAAAAAAAATTAAAACATGTGTACCCATGGCATCGTAGGCCTAATGCGCGAGTTCGATTGGCACTTAGCCAATTTTTTACAATACAGCGTCTAAAAATAATTTGAATTCATTTTCGTATTGATAGGTAAAAATACAAAAATGTAACGTACACCAGTGTTTCCATTGCTGTCAGGTAGAAATATCCGTAAGCTGTTTTCAATCTCAGCATGATTTTCCAGTTCCTGCGATGTTTGGTCTGCAGGAAGAATCTACTTCATAATTCAACCGTTGTACAGGTTATAATCAGCCTGTTAAAAGTGAAGAGAACCTCAATGAAGAGAAAACTCGGTACTTTTTAATATTACCAGCAGGTGCCAGAAAATACGTTAAACAAATGTTTGGAAACCAGCCAGTTTCTGTTGTTTTTTTTTTGAACGTAAACAGTTTGTAAGTAATAGTCCCATCATTAAATTTATGAAAAACAGTTCCTCTAAAAATTTAGTACTTGGAAACTCGTTCGTTTATTTACTTATGTAAACCGGGACTATTTATAATCGAAATGTAAAAGTGCCTAATTTTAGAATTTTTTGTGCTTCAAACATTCATGTGAATGAAAGAAATATGTAGAGCTATACAAATACATTAATATATAATTATATCACTTCAAAAATTTAATTATGTTATACGATCTTTTATATAGATCGTAAAGGCTTTATCAGTATACATATTACACATAAAAATTATAAATATAAAATGAACACAATTACATATAAAACCATAAAGTACTTTTCATTTTACATATTATCCTTTAATAAAACCATTACTTGACAACTTTGAATAGCGTAGCACAATAGTGACATATCGGCTGTTTCGAATTTTGCTACATCGCGTTGCTTCTGATAAAAACATTCGGGATACTTGTTTTACCCGATTAAAGTCCTACCGCGCTAAAACATGGTAAAAATGATATGCGAAATAAAATTGTATTTCAATAAAATATATGAATTTACTATTTGAATACAAATATGCATGATTAAAATGATATTCGAAATAAAATTGTATTTCAATAAAATATATGAATCTAATGATTAAAGTCCTACCGCGCTAAAACATGGTAAAAATGATATTCGAAATAAAATTGTATTTCAATAAAATATATGAATTTACTATTTGAATACAAATATGCATGATTTTCCCACTCATAACCGTGGAAATAAAATTCCCTTTACACACTTTCGCATTTTTTATGAAATATACCAAGCAAATGAAGGCATTTTTCTTTCATGCCCGGAAATGATTACGGTGAAGGCTCGTTTCGCGCAGTTGCTTTGGTCGGCCAACGCCGCCGCTTGCGAGCGCCACAACTCGATACTTCCCCACGGCCCCCCATTCATCATTCATATGTAATTTTCTTCTTTGCGGTGAAGTTTCTTACGGATGAATTTTTGCATACTGAATGGCCTTTCATGGCACATCATTGAAAAAAACAAACAGATTGCTCTTGGCCGTTATTTATGACTTGAGTGTTATCCGGTCCATAATTCACGAAGGCGAAACGGACAAAAAATAAGGGTTTGACCTGATGCCGAAAAGATAAGCACCGAAGGAACCGGTTAGAGTTTTTGTTTTACTGCAGTAGTGCTATTATTACGAAGTAGATGTTCGTGATAAAATTACAAGAGTAGCTTTTACAGAAGAAACGGATAAATGTTCGTGAAACATACACCAGTTTGCCAAGTCAGCTTAACAAACGTCTACGGAATTGAAAATAGTTTGACAAGTTGGCTTAACAAACATTCAGGGAATACACACTAGTTTGACAAGTCGGCTAAGCGAGTCAAAATGGAATATTACGTGCCTACAAATTGATCGGATTCAATAGAAAAATGATGCTTTGGCTCCTTTGATACGGAACTGTTACAGAACGCGATGTGTCATATTATTTTCTGAATTAGTCAACATATATTTAGCGGTGAGTTCTGGCTATCGACCATTCCAAAGTATTTTATTATGTACTTAATTAATGACACTTTTTTGAGTCGGACTTGCACAAAAAGGATTTTCTTTTGTGGGTAATAAATTAACTAATTTAATTTAACGTCTGATTAACTATAATTAAATTTGATACACGATTGTTCTGGTGACAGAATTTGTCAAGATTTTTTACAGCTCATTTTGTTGAATCCTTGCCAAAATTGTAACTAACAAAACGGATTACTAATGGGATCACTTTGTTATGCGTCCACCCGACTATCTCAGGTGAATTTCTAGGAAACTAATTGACATAACTAATTCAAATATGGTACTGAACTAGAGTATGATGGACCAATTATAGAATTAAAGTGCAAAAATTCAGTTTTGATTTCGGGGATTAATTTAAATGCGCAAATTGAAGAATAAAAACAAGAAATTTTTCTAAAAATATGTGTCAAATAAAAACTTACTGAAGCACGTATTCAACAATACATGTGATGTATTTTTTACGAATTGGATTCAAAATTTTTCAGACAAAAACAGATGCTTAAAAATTTCCGTCTCCCACCAAAGTTTGGGTTGAGTTGGATTGAATTGAACCAAAATTATTAGGATCAAAAAATTCCACCCCTATAATCGTTATCAATAATCTAATCGATTATTTCCTTGTAACTGTTGAACCACAGGTTTTAGAGCGAAAGTTTTTCAAAAAGAAATGTTTTTCATGACGTAAGGATGAACTTTTGTCCCAGTACGTTTTTCAAAAATGTTAATTTGGCTGAGTCGAAATGTTCCCTACTCTTCTCCGCCCACACGCGATATTAGACTTCGACGCGCATTGGCGCTATTGGCGGCAGGTAGCGCGGCAGATGAGTATATTTTAAACACCTGATCAGAGTGCATTATATTATTAATTAAGAGGGGGAATGCTGGCCCGGAACATTAGTTGTGCAAGTATTGTGTACTAGTTGTGCAGGCAAGAAACTTGCACTAAGCTGAAATGTACTAGTTGTGCAAGCAAGTAACTTGCACTAGGGTAAAGTGTACTAGTTGTGCAAGCAAGTAACTTGCACTAGGGTAAAGTGTACTAGTTGTGCAGGCAAGAAACTTGCACTAGGCTGAAATGTACTAGTTGTGTAAGAAAGTAACTTGCACTAAGCTGAAGTGTACTAGTTGTGTAAGCAAGTAACTTGCACTAGGCTGATTTTTTTTGTGACTAATAGATCTATGGAAATTATAACTCTGTGGTATTATGAGGCCTTGACATAGGTGTTTTATTTACTATTACGTCACGCAAGGAAGTACGTTATCCTTTGTATATTAACTAACTTATAGCACTCACACGTTTAAACATGACACCAAGTCGTTAAGGGAATGAAATAAAAAATATTGTAAAATATTCAAATCGGTTTCAAGTACGCAGTTTTCAAATTAATGATTCAATGTTTGTCTAAAACATGTGACATTACAATAAACAGTTTACATAAGTTAATAGCAAACGTAAACGACAATAACTCAGTGCAAGACAAATAGGAGTTGTAGTACTCAAACTTAAACTAAATATTAGAAAGGTAACGCTGGACTTAAAAAAATCACCTCGTTAGGTATATGACCGTAAACATAAGTATATATATATATATATATATATATATATATATATATATATATGTGTATATATATATATATATATATATATATATATTTATATATATATATGTGTATATATATATATATATATATATATATATATATATATATATATATATATACGTGTGTATAAAACTGCTTAGGTTTTTCCATTGATATATTTTCACCTTTATATATTTTGAAATTGGTTTCCTATTTTTTTCCTTTTTCACGTGAGCAAAGCTGCGAGTTACAATTTTCATAAAATCTAAAATCCGGCCTGCATAAATACATAGTCTGTAAAATTTATACCGTATGAAAAGCATGATATGCATAAACACATAGCCTGTAAAATTTATAACCTTATATACTTTAGAACACTCTCTGAATCATAACGAATCTAAGGACACCTCATTTGTTGAAATCACTTCAGTAATTTAATCTGTAAGAGGGAAGAAACTTATATACATAGCCAGTAAAATTTATAACGTAATGTCCTTAGAGATACTATCTGGATCATGATGAATCTGAGGATACCTTACTTGTTTAAATCACTTTAGTAGTTTAGTCTTCATGAGGGAACAAACTTACTAACTTATATACATATATACAAAGCCTATAAAATTCATAAGGTTATAAATCCTAGGACACTCTCTGGATCAAGAGACCATCTTGATCCAAGAGTGTCCTAGGATTTATAACCTTATGAAGTACTAGGACCCCTCACTTATTGAAATCACTTTAGCAGTTTAGTCTTTACGAGAGATCGAACCAACTCACATAACTTTTGAAATACATAACATAATATGATCTAGGATACTCTTTGCATCAAGATGAATCCTCATTTATTGAAATAATTTTAGTAGTTTAGTCTATACGACGGAGTGAACTAACGCACATATATACATATATATATATAGGCTTTTGTGTGTCTTTAGGTAGGTGATGTCACGATATTAAAATACAAAGAGGCATTCGTGATAGGTATAAAATTAAATAAAAAACCATCTAACGATATTTCAAATTTGTGAAATTAGAAAAACTAATTATCTTTTTTGATATTCTGATTCAAATTTATTGTTAAGAAAAAATTGATTTCACTGATCGAAATCGGCATAAAAAATTTTTTTATTACGTGCTTCATTCCGTTGCGGTTCGATGAAGTGGGATAGGAAATTAATTTTACCCTTATCTGAACTTAATAGTGCAGATAAGGGTAAAATTATTATCATAGTGAATATTCATCATGTTATTTTATGCGACGTTTTGGCAGTCTTTCCACTCTATCTAACAATTATAAATCACGTGACTTATACTTCTGTGTCAAATGCAATTTAACACTACTACTGAAAAATATTTATGCATTTAAATTTTTCATAGAATTTCTAGTTTTCAAGCATAATAAATGTATAATATTCGATTAATTAAAACGTAAAGAATATTATAAAAATAATTCTAAGACAGTGAATTAAGTATTGAAGACATTAGTGATTAGTTATACAAAGACTTTTGTCTTGTGACCACTTAAAAATAATCTATGTTGTGAGGTTGTGGTTAAAATCAAAATAACATTTGATATAGGAATTTAAAAACAATTAAGTTATCGTTTTCAACTTCTTAAATTTTTGAAGCAAATATTTGAAAAAAAGACATGTATGTTAAATATAAATATAATCTGAAAAATGTAGATAAATGATTTAATTGTATTGAAAAGCTTCATCAACAGTTTTTTGATCTAATTATAAATAAAAAATGTAAATAATCCATAAATTTTGTACCATAGGTACAAATATAATAGCTTGATAGCATTTTTATCACTTCTCCGGAGCTTTTTACAATCTCAACCCGTTAATAATTTTTGAGAAATAAGTTATTCAAAAGGTATATTGCAATATATATTTCAAAAGAATATTACAGTAACAACACATCAAAAGAGGCACAGACGAGATAACATATTAAATTATACTCAAACAAAACAAAATATTATTCAAGAATAAAATGTAATTCTTGAGAGGATGTACGTTAGATAGTGAACTTACTCGGCCAATGCCGAAGGGAGCCGAATTTACCCGAATAATCCAGTGCATATAAAATTGAAACACTTTTTATCATTTTTTAATTTAGAACCCAAAGAGGGCCGAGTGTAACCAATTCATCGTCACCTACCCGAACCAAACGACTCAGTTTCGTTCACTGCTTAGAAAAAGTGCGCCTAAAGAAATTGTCACTTCAAAAATTTTACCCTTATAAATTCACCTTTTTTTCATGTCACAATTAGTTTTTTCTACGAAAATATTTGATTGTGCCATCAAATATTTTCTCAAATTTCAAGATCTTCCCATAATTTTAAAAAAATAATGATAAATCTTACTAACACTTAAAACTATTGTTAACCATTAAAACACACGCGGGCAAAAAAGTATTTAAAATTTAAAAAAATGTTTTATTTTTTTCAGGTCCTTAGACAACGATAACTTAAAAAGATAAACAACTATTTATTTTATAATTGCATGAAGATATTTTTAACAATTTGAAAAACATTTAACTGGACACAAATTTTACTGGACAATTATGACAATTTTTTTAAGTACATCTTTTGAAAAACATTTAAGTGCACATAAATTTTACTAGACAATTATGGCGATTTTTTAAAGTACATCTTTTGAAAAACATTTAATTGTACATAAATTTTACTGGACAATTATAACGATTTTTTTAAGTACATTTTTTGAAAAATATTTAATTGTACGTAAATTTTACTGGACCCTTATGACGATTTTTTTAAGTACATCTTTTGAAAAACATTTAATTGTACATAAATTTTACTGGACAATTATGGCGATTTTTTTAAGTACATCTTTTGAAAAGTAGAGCAAATTTTATATAAATGGAAAAGGTTATTGTATAATGACAACTGCACGATTTTCCGCCGTCATATATTTGTAACCAGATCACGTAGAGATTTGATTTAAGTAACTACAAAGTAATGTAGATATATCATTTTTCGAACAAACATTCAAGAAAAGTAGTTGTATAAGAATCCAGAGCAAACTATTTTCATAATATTACAATAAGTATAAATAAGACTTAAAATATGCGTGCATATAACAGAAATCCAAAAAACTATTTCCTAAAGGTAACATATCTGCAAGTGGAACATATTAGTTGGATTATAGAAATTAATATATTCCAGGTATTCAGTGTTACATAAATTTATGTCTAACTTTTAACTCCTATTTAAGTTTAACTTTTAACTCCTATCGGAAGTGAAGGATTGTTTTACAGCTTAGGTTTGCAACAGCTTACAGCTTACTTTTCGAGTGTTTGTTGGTAGGTTAATAAACCCATAACGTCAACAATATTGGCAAAATGACAAGAAAAATCGCAGTGAAATTATAAAACAGTGCTTGACTTTGTATAACTCAATTAAATCATGCCAAGTTGCAGCTGGAGTTATTTATTTATCGTACCTAAGTTAAAAAGTCGCGAAAAATACAGGGACTGGTCTATCGCATCAGAGAATTTTCTAGTGTTGGAGGGTATGGTGAAATGTATAAAACCAGAGCTGGGAACTAACATAGAAGCTGCAGACGACGCGAAAATCAAAGCGAAATTGATTTAAGCTATCGATCCGTCAATCTATGTTCACAAACCTCAGTACATCGAAATAATTGTGGGAAAAGTTGAGAGCGCTATTCAAAGACTCAGGATTTACTAGAAAAATTAATGTACTGAAAAATTTACCTAGAAAACTGCACTTCGATGACGTCGCATGTAACTCAGATCGTTGAAGCGGGTCAAAAGTTGGCAGGAACAGGTTTTGGTATTAATGATGAGTGGATTGGATCTATAATATCGGCTGGATTATCTGAAAAGTATGTGCTCATGATCATGATCATCGAATATTCTGGCATACGCATAACGCCATTAAGTCAAAATTGATTGATATGAAACCGGAGGATAGTAATGTGATTAACGCATTAGCATGTTTCCGTTATCAACATAAGAAATTCAATAAGTTTGTCGCAAGAAAAGATGGCGCGAGTGCGAATAAAATTTCTGTCAATGTCAAAGATAAATAAGATATCAAATGTTACAAATGTGGAGAACTGGTCATTATCGCAACCTGTGCAAAAATATCAATAAAACCTATAAGGATATGGTTGAAAGTAAAAAGAAAACCACTAATGAGTTTAGTGTAGTGATTTTTAATGAATCATTTTATAAAAAAAAAGTAATCGGTACGTCGATTCAGAAGCAAGTTCAAATCTAACATCAAATCAATATTAGATATTTGAAGTGCGTAATTACGGATTTGCTAAAGAAATTATAGTGGCAATTGAAAATAAATTACCAGTTTTATGTTTTGGAAATGTAAAAATCACGACTTCAACTGCAAAGTGTGACTTTGAGGTTATAGTTGAATACGTGTTATGTGTTCTCAGTCTAACTATGAATCTATGCTTAGTTAGTTAGTTTACTTAGTTAGTTAATTAGTTAGCTAGTTAGTTAATGAGACAACGAAATAAAAATATTATTTACGAATTATGGGCATTAACATATGAATAACATGTAGGAATCTATAGGAGTGATATTGGACAAGAAGGCTGATATCATCAAAATTTATTTTGTAGTGTACTGTGAGAGCAAATAAGTCGAATTTTACCCATGAAGTTAACAGAAGTACAGAGCTGTTGAACATAATACACAGTGACATCTGCGGGTCAATGAAAAATATGTCTTTCGCCGGATCAAGGTATTTTCTCCTGTTTATAGATGATTACAGACTCAAGACTTATATATATTTTCTAAAGAATAAGAATAAAACTCTTCAGTTCTTTAAAACATTATAAAAAAAACGTTGAGAACCTAACGTCAAACAAAATTAAGATTCTACGTGGTATCACCACGTAGAATACTGCATAGCAGAGAATACCGCCATAATAGTTTTGATAGTTATTTGAAGAAAATGGAAATCATTCATATTAGAGTATTTGATAGCAGAGTCGTGAAGCATATCCTCAAGGAAAAAAGACACAAATTGGATAAGAAATTTGAAAAATATTTTCTGGTGGTGTTTTCGGATGATGTCAAAGGTCACAGAGTATATAATCCAGCTAATCAATCATTAACAACCAGCAGAGATATGATTATTATTTTGGAAAATAAAATACGTCAAGAAAATTTGATTGATGTCCAAAACTTAGATGCAAGGCCAGAAGCAGGCTCTGTAAGTCAGAAATTGGGGGGGGGGATAATATGAAGGATTACTTTAAATCAAATAATTCCTACAGTTCTACGTATAATAGAAAATTAAATGGTGAATTATATGTACCAAATGAAGAGTCGACTACGGGTGATGAACGTTTTGAAAATGAATATAATGTGGATTATGACTGAGAAATTTTCTCCAATGGTGAAACATACATTGCAGTTCATTTTGATATCAAGACAGCATTTTTGATTGGTGACCTGGATGAGACATTATTTATGCAGAAACCTATTAGTTTTGTTTGTTCAGATGACAATAAGATCCTCAAATTTAAAAAAAAGGCCACATATTGTCTCAAACGAACTTCAGGATCTTGGCACAAGAAGATAGATGATTGTATGATATCAGATGGCTATAATAAATTTAAATTAGAACCATGTGAACATAAATAAATTGTTATTTATGAACAAAATATTGTAACGTGTAGACGATTTTTTTGTTTTTCAAATGATGAATGTGAATAAAAATATTTGAATAGAAACATTTGAAAAATGTTGAGGAATAGATTTAAAATTAAAGACGTGATTTAAAATTAATTACGATGTGTGAAACAATGTCTTGGTATGTCAGTCAATTTTGATAAGAATAATGGTATTATTACCTTGAGTTAAGAGAATTATATTGATCAGTTTTTAAAACTAAAAATATTGTAAAAATGAAAATGCAGGAGGTCATGTAAATGCTTATTGGGCTAATCAGTATCTGTTATATTTTGGAGTTGTTGTAAGCAAAAGTGTATTGCGCTTTCCAGTACAGAAACTGGATATGTGGCAATTTCAGAAGCGTGTAAAGAAGCAACGTATCTTAGAAATTTACAGTATGAAACTACTAAGAGGACTTATCAAATCACGAATATATAATGACAATCAAAGCGCACATAAATTATTAGTGAATACTAGATTTCATAATAGAACTAAGCATATTGTATATTGACATAATTATTGTAGAGAAATGATAAGTAATAAAATTGTTGAGTATATTTGGCTTTAATTTTGTAGAAATTCATTATTGATAATTAAATGAAACTACGTGATGTAGTATTATTTCTACTTTCTTTAAGTTCTTTACCAAGACCTAGGTTTCATTGTATTACATCTTCAGGTTGGCTATTAGCAAAGATATCTTTGCTAATAGCCTGGTAAAGAACTTAAAGAAATTAGAAATAATACTACATCATTTGTTTCATTTAATTATTAATAACATTGTATTGATTAAATATTTCTATACTACAGACAGTAGATTCTCAAGTAGATTCACTAACTAAAAGTTTCAGCCAGTAGATTCACTAACTAAAAGTTTGAACTCAGCTACACATTTTAAATCCATGAAAATATTAGGTATTATTAAAGTGTAACTGTAAAAGACCAATTATCATATTTTCATTGTTGTCTATAGAGGATAAAGATATGTTGAGTGAGAGTGTTATAAAATATGTATACGAACAAAATATCTAAGTAATCAGTAGTACCCTTCGTGATATTGTGTGTAAAGATTGAATAAAGTAAGTCAGTTGCTTCCGTTGATTAAAAGTAAAAACAGGTTGTTTTATTTGATAATATATTTCCCCTTTTTTGGTTTTTAATTTTCGTTAAGCACATGATTCTTTTAAGGTACAGAACCCTAAAAAGAAACATTTATTTCACACGTTTTGATTAATGGCGTAGGAGTAATTGCACGTCGAGCCTTTTTTTTCTCCTTGTGTTCTTAAAATTTTGGTATTATGTTATACAGATTAAGTTTCAATAAATTAATCCATGCAAAATTAGTTTACATGCATGCATGAACGAGTATTTTTTTTTCTTACCGCTTTTTATAATTCTTCCAGAACATCCTCGAGCGGTTTCACTCATGTCATAATATATTCCCCATGTTTCATTTTTCCAACTAGCCTTTTCTGTACTTATTTTTTATCTATATTTTTTTATTCCGCACTTATTCTGAATTACAAAATAATTTAATTATTACTATGACTTGACAGAATTTGTCGTGACGATCTATTGATCTGTTAGATATAACGTCATTCCGTAAGGTTTTATTTTCTCAAGCAACGGTTTTCAGACCTTTCACTGGTTTAAGGGTGAGAAAATTTAAATACAATAAATATTAGGCTGAGTTAATATCATCAACCATCATCATCGTTTGTTGCTAATATTCCTTTACTATCTTGAAAACCCATATTTATTTCATTCTAGATTTTGCACCGTTCAAAATTTCCATTTTTGATAGTAATAATGGTAGATTGTTGGACCCTTAATTTATTCGTTCCTTTTCGTTTCTCTTTTTAGCGTACAATTAATTTCTGTTTGTTGCGAGCACTTATCTATTAATATAGGTTAGAATATAATCTAAATTACTCGTGTTTCATTTACAACTTGTGGACAGTCTAATATTAGTATTACTTAAGAAATCAGTTTTATTTGGTATTCATAAATGTAAATTTATTTTTCTCAAATATTCATAATTTATTCAGTTTTGTAAATACGCTTTCTCAGTAGCTGTAAATCATTAGACTTACGTACCTAAACACTTTCGTCTTGAGTAAATGGAATAACATTACTAATATTTCACCTAAAATAACTTGTAACGCAAGTAATCCATTCAAAATATTAGGATTAAGTAGTCTGTGTTAGTTTGCGTTATATTCTGCTCTTATATACTATTCTAAAATACCATAACTTCATAAAATATAAATACATTAATTATTCTACAATATTTTGTGTACGTAAAAGGATAGCCATGAGAAAATAGTTTCTTTGTTCTTTTTTAAACGTTTCATCAATAATGAAGCTAACTTGCTAAGTACATCTTTCCCTTTTTTGTTCCGGAAAATACTCTATCTCATTATTTTTGAAACATTACTCGAGTTCACTATGTTAAAATTAGTTGCTAGGTTTAGTATGTACATATGTAGATACTATTAAAAATATTTAAGGGTATTTTGTACATTATGTAAAGCTATGGTAATGTTCCTGGATATTGCTTTTAAAACTGAAGTCTCGTTCTCTCGTAGGAATACTCTGGTAACTTTATTCAAATCCACTTTAATTAAATTACTTTGGGCCTCTTAACTGTTTTCTCATTTTTATTTGACTTTGCACGGATATTAAAAATTTATACATTTGAGGGTACATGTAATGTATTACAATTAACTGTAGTAATGTGAATTATTACTAAAATCCTGCATATTATTTAAAAAAAAATAGAGATTATTAGACAAGTGGGTAATAAAATTGAAAAAGAATTGGTCTAATTTGGACAACTTTCCAGGACCCTCAAATAAAAAATTAAAAAGAATATATATTTGCAATGTAATTAAAAATTATTCAAATGAAGCAGAAAAATGTTAGTTTTAAAAGACTCTTTTAAAAAGTATAGGTATAGGAGTAAGTATATAGTATATATGTCATACGAGATACGTCAGATTAAATTTAAGAGGGAAATATTTTAGTAAGAGGAGTTTTTAAAAAACTAGTATTTAAAATAAATACATTTTTGAACGATAGATGGAATTAAGGCCCCAACATATTTTTGTTTTACGGTTATTGCTAAAGTGTCTTATTCTAGAACTAGCTATACTCGCGACTTCGTTCCCTTGAAATTCGGACTAATAAAATTGGTTAGGGGTTTTTTCGTGTTTTTTCTAAAATTCTATGAGCATAAAGTTTACTAAAACGCTTATAGATGGTGTCGATAGCCAAATCGGTTCCGCCAGTTTGAAAATGATGCGATGCAGCGCTGTAGAGAGGGATTAGAGTTAATTGCAGTATTGTAAATTGTTTTATTGAAATACAGAATATTTTAAAAATAAACCAGAGATTATGGACAGGTTCGTATTAGGGTTAATAAAATTGAAACAGAATTGATCTAATTTGGACAACTTTCCGGGCCCCATGGAAATTTGCAAAGAGAATGTATTTGTACTCTAATTAAAAAGTCTTCTACCGATACAACGCAAGACCAAGTGGAAAAATATTAAATTTGACCAAACTTTTTTTAAAAGTAAAGTTTAAGAGTATTATATATATATTTATATATATAAATATACATATATATATATATATATATATATATATATATATATATATATATATATAATATATATATATATATATATATATATATATAAATATATATATATATATATATATATATATATATATATATATATATACATATAAATATATACATACATAAAGTGCGAGACACTTCAGATTTTAATTATAAAACATTTTAAATATAAATTTAATAGAGAAATATTTTTGTAACAGAAGTGTTTAAAAGACTAGTTTTTAAAGTAAATACATTTTTGGAAGATACGGGAATTTAGGTTGCTAAATATTTTTATTTTTCTTTCACAGTTATTTCTGAAGTTTCGTCGTTTAAAACTGGTTGTAGTTTAGTGTAGTTTCGTCGTTTAAAAGTAGCTATAGTCGCGGTTCGACTTGGTTCACGTCAAATTCGGAATAAGAAATTATTAGGAATATTTTAGGTCTTTTTTCTTCTTTTTTCTCTCAGAACTCTATGAACATAAATTTTACTAAAACGATAATAGACGGCGTTGGTAGTCAAATCATTTCGCCGGTTCTGTGTGTATGTTAGCGTGTGCAACGAACGTAAACTCAAAATTAATATATGTTTTTTACCATGTATTTGTTTTACTTGTGTAATAGATTGAAATAAAACTAACCTTAAATATTAGCTCAAGCTAATCTAAATAGGTCACTGAAAGCCACGTCTAAATCGGTTCAGATGTTGCTGAGATAGTGTATAATGAACGTGTACACAGACAAACCAACGAACAGACAGAAATTGTTTTAGGCTTAGTAGCGGGTCTTTAGTAAGTAGCACTTAGTTTTACTTAAAAATGTTCAATGTCAGAATTATTATTAGTTAAAAATGTACAAATCAGATTCACGTTTTTTTACGATTTTATTATATGTATAGATATAGATTATTTGGGATCAGGGTAATGGAAGGAGACGCCGGGTTTATAAGTAAATGTTTATTAAAAGTATCACACAGATTAAAATATGAATACATACAAAAGTCTATTAAGTTGGGAAAGCTAGTCTATGGAACTTTGCCGTCGACATTTCACCTTTTCTGAAAAGAGATCAATAAAATAATGAACTATTAGAGTTTGGGATTTTCTCTAAATTGTTTTTAATTTTAAATTTGTGTTATCATAAATATATTGTGTGCTAAAACTTAAAGAACTCTAATACATATGTTATAGAAATGCATTATATGTAAAATTATTACTGTATATTTAATTCGATTATGAAATCAACTGAACACCAATATACAAAGTCTGGCCGTATTGTCTGTGATTAAAAGTTATCTTAAATTAAATTACCTGTCTTAATTAGCAAAACGAATCCTTTCGGTACCCCCATCTTTATCCTTCTTTATCCTTAACTTGTCACCGTTTTGTTTTTGGGCTATTTTAAATTTTTTATTAATTTCAAGGAGGTACGAATATATAACTCTATATTTTAAATATGTATATCCATGTAAATATTCTTATTTCCTTGTGTTAGTGTCACTAATTAGCATTTACTAATCATTTCAATCTACTGCAGTATTTATTCTTTTATTTATTTCACGGTGGCTGGCTGTAAGAGATTGCGCTTGTAGTAATAAGTCCAGCAGTATTTAATTAGTTTTACAAGTTTAAAGTAATGTTTTAAAAATAAGTAGATAAATAAATATGTCATACTAAACACATTTTACTTTACGACTTAATTTTTATTAATTACAATAATATATTTGAACATATTATGAATTTAGCTAGACCAATTTTCCCCGATTCTTCACATTTGCAGAATTAAAATATAAAAACGTAGTTTTCCTCCTTACTTGGAAAGGTACGATAAAGTAACACTTTTAAGCCACTTTTATAGCGTCTGAGCAAAATATCGTAATACTGAATAAAGACCCTTAGGAATTTATATCTTTAATATAATTTACAAATTTGCATACACTAACATATATCTTTCTAATATCGTTTCAATTTTAGCTTCTTCAGAGTGTAAGGCAAAATCGGCGATTGCGAATGAATATTTACGACTTGAATTAGCATTTGCCAGCTCCTTGTGTAAACACGTAATTACTTTTGGATCTAAGGATGACGTCAGATGGGCTGATGATAGATTGCTTGTTATTTGTTACACTACGCGGCAATTAAATTTGTAGCTGCGCTGCGTTTCGTGATTTGATTTTTATTTCATTTTCTTATTGCGATATTAAAATGTACACCCTATCGCATGTTTCTTCAGTCGAAATTTAAATTAATATAATATGTGCTTAATTTACTTCATTTATTTCGTTTTTATCGTAACATACATGTGCACATGATTGCTGCAAGAGAGTTACTTTACATTCAATGATAAATGAGAAATTTAAATGATCAATTCAAAGAAGTACTGAAAAATATTATAGTGGTGTTTATATAAAAATGATAACAAATATTTTTATCAAATTATGTGCCTAAATTAACATGTTTCGAAGAAAAGGACAATTATGAGGCGGGAATAAAATAGAATATGAACGGAGTAATATTTGAGCGAGTGAAGCTAATTGTTCTATGGCTTTCTTTAGAAGATTCGTGAAAGCTTATATTGACAGTATGTTTCTCATGCTGGGATAATAATATACGGATAATACGTTTCTGATTCAGGGATCATGGCATGTGAACGGTACGTTTTTGATGCCGGGATCTTATTTTATGGACGGTACGTTTCTGATTCTGGAATAATGGTGCAAATAAAGATATTAGATTTATGACATTTTTAGAACATTTAAGAAAGTTTCAGAACTTTACTAATAATAACTTGTTGGCTCCATATGTTGGCTAAAGTACAGAAGTGTATTCATAAAATGAAAAATAGTGTTTAGAAATTAGCAGCCTATATGCGTAGATAAATTCTGAGTAGAATCTGGAATCAAGATAAGAAAGTCGGTATATATTGTTTGATATTATAATATCTAATATACAATAAAATCTGTTTATCGTCATCCTTAGCCCGAATATTATTTCCCAAGAAATTGTTTTTCAGCGCAGTCTGCCACTTATTTTTTGCTTTCAGATATGAAAAACTAAATTCATACTAACATGATAAAGACAAAATTTTGTATAATGGTTTGATTTTTTTATTGCGCTCGGTAATTTAAAGGAATTATTAACGCAAATGAGGCGAAGTTCATTAACATATTGGATCTACTTTCCTTTATCAAACGGACTAAATGTTTTATATCAGAATTAAATTAATTTAACATTCCCTAAATGCGTAGTAATAAGAAGTAATTAAAACTAAATAACTTGAAGAAAAATAGTGTCTAGTCTCTAGGCGCCTGTTACAATATGTAGTAGAAAATTGTTAATATTTAAAAATTATGTAAAGTTAAATTATAGGTATTGAAAAATATTACGAGTAAGTTTATCTTAGTATGTACTTAATTTATTTAGCCAGGCTACGATAAGTATTAATATAGTTATAATTTCTAAAAGAAAGTCGACATACATTATAACACATTCTAAAATTCTTAAAAAAAATTCCAATTTCCTTATTTCTTACAAAACATTATTAAATATGAAAGTATCATATGCGGAGTTCGGTTTGCGTTAATATTTTATGAATTACATTCACCCCAGGATCATATAGGATGATAGTGGTTTGTAATTTATAAACAAAAATGAATATGAATCATAAATGTTCTGATCAGAGTTACGCGCTCTTTGTTCAATTATATAATAGTTCTTTAATATTCCCTTATTAATTGCTGTTTAATTCACTATAATTAATTTAAAATTTTAATGTGCATTTTATTAATCAACTCCATTATTGTTAATTTATTGAAATCAATTCAAATGTTTCTTATTCGTAATTATGTTATATGATATTGGTAACATCAATTTAAAAGTGCTGTGCCCACTGATTTTGGCACGGATTTAGTCACAAGAAAATTATAAATTCATACGATTATATGTTCTCGAATTAAATTGTTAAAATTGTGACAGTTTTGTTTGTTAAAATTGTGACAGTTTGTTTGTGTGCCAATAATAAATAAATAAATAAACAGAGATACGATTATATTGCCTGACCACGGTGGACCCGCTGAAGATGCCATTGATAATAATTTATATCACTACCATAATGGCAGCTAAGAGAAGAGATAAAGTCATTCTACTTAAACGTTCGTGAATAGAAGTAAAAATGACTCAAATATAATTTTTTTTTTCAAATGACTCAAATATTATTGTGTCATTTTTGCTGTTCACCACCTATTTGAATAATCCTTTATAGAAGGGTTCATAGCTTCATGAATCCCATAGCCAAACGATGTTTTCATAATTTCAGTAAGTCCGTCATCTATCTGTAAAATTCGCGAAGAATTGTCGCAAAAAAGAAATAAAAAATTAAAAGAACTTTGAATATCGCGCTCAGTCTCATTAATAACATCATTTAGAAATAGGAGAATGGCTCAGCACACTATACATATCTGTGATAACATGCTTCGTCGAAATTTGTTGGCATTGAGAGACCTTTTGTTTCCTGGAGACAGTAAATTGCATTAATAACTCTGTTTTGTAAAAAAACAATCCATATTCTCGCTTGTTGCGACTAATATTAAAATAATTTGGCTAGTTAATTAATAATTTGGCTAGTTCTATATTCGTATTTTAATATTCAATGATTTGAGTTTTATTTACCGAGAGCTGTGTCTAGTTTAGATGGTAAAGTTTATTTAACTAAAATATTAGGATTTTGCCTATTTACGATTTTAATTTCAGAATAAAATATATTATAATTTATTTAATAAGACGTTTATTGAATTTGCATTTTACTGGATGTGATACCAAACGTTTTTCAATGAACAGTAATAGAGGTCGCTATAGAAGAAGGTCGCTGTCTTCTAGTAATTTTATTTGAACGTGGTTTTAATATTTTATAGCGCACACAAAATGTACGTTCGCAAAGAAATGAAATGACAGTAACTGCCCACTTGAGACGTAAATTGGCGTTTCGTCGTCATGCTAAAAATCATTTGTCAACATGAAACAATTTGCACGCGTTTACTTTCGGCTTGTTCGCTTGTTCTCAGCGTCGTGTCGCATAATTGTTTTCCTCTTACAAATATATTCCATAATAATACAGCAACTTGGTTGCTGATAAGAGCGATTTTAATTTATCTTCATATGTCAAATTTAATGTGTGTATATACATGTGTGGCTTGTTTACAAGCTTTCACAATTGTCAATCAACTTATATATATATATATATATATATATATATATATATACATATATATATATATACACATATATATATATACATATATATATATTTTTTTACTCTCTCTCTCTTTTCTAATCTAATAGTTTACTTTTAACGCTATGTTTTAAACGATGCCTATAGTTAAAAACGTATTTTTTTTTAACTACCTACACACTATTATAGAATATAGTATTATCTAGGTGGATGCAAGTATACCAAAATTACCAAACACTAGACTCTTTACGAGAATGATTTTGCAGGCAAGACCAAGCTCCTGGAAATTCTGGAAGTTTGATTTTATATAGCGAGAGAGGATACTTATATGTCGGGAGAAGAATGCTAGAGTGTAATTGGCAAGACATTTCAAATTTAAAATTGACAATTTCATAGTTTTAAGCTCACTCACGCATCCCTATATTAAGAGACTATTAAGACCTATGGACTAGAAATGTGATATTGTGGACATATGCAGTGTTTAGGAAACCAATAAAATATTAACAATAACAAAACAATATTTTAGAGCTTTTATTTACAAACAAGGATCATGCTTATGTAAGTGTAACTATAGAGTTTTATAAATACTTAGTAAATTTCTACTATTCCATAAATGTATTTTAACAAAAGTTGGGGCTATTGAAATAGATATAGACTTTTTACAAAAGAATTGAACCGACTTCAATTACCACCGAATATGGAACTCACTAAAAATTATGAAAATACGTGTACTTACTTGGTCCTTTTTACGGTACAATATCGTGTTCGAACATAAATAAATTTGCAAAATACTACTACCGTTAGAGATTTTTGGAATCGGTATCAAGATGACACTTCTTACCTCTTTCACGACAATGCACACCCACACAAACAAATGAGTACTATATTTAAATCAAAAATATTGGGTATATGTCTGTTTACGAAATATTAAGTTTAACGTTGGTAATTTTTGTTGAAGTTGCTTATCCCTGCCCCCTACCAAAACCGCTGTTTTAGAATATCTGAAAGTACCTACAATAGTAAAATATAAAACGAAATTAAACGGAAAATTATGTCAATTAAGTAGTCGACAAAACATATGACATGTAGTTTAAGTCTGAAAAAAGTTCATGGTAACTCCCTACAAGTGACTAATATGTACAAGTCAGAAAATATGCACCATGTTTCAACGCCTGTAAAAGATGTAGTAGGAAATATATTTACGTTGTGCAAAATTATTATTTGTAAATAGTTTAATAGAAATACTTTCTACCCTTAAATGTTTATAAGTGCCTTAATATGTATGGATTCCTTGTAATGTAAATTCAGCTTATATTTACCAGAGTTTTTCTTTAAGAAAGCAAAAAAAAAATATAACGAAAATAAAACTGATATTCTAACTATGATTTCACAGTAAGTTTTAGTACTGCTGTCTTTTCATGATTGTGATTTAATCGTTTCAGAAAAGGGGGGACGGGTAACATATTTTTTTATAAATCAACAATAACATCTTTAAAAATGACTACATCCAATTATAAAATAAACAGTTCCATATCGTTGTAGGTCGCTCTTTCAGTTGTGATCCCGCAGGATAAAAAATGTTTTTTTTTTATTTAAAAGTACTTGCTTTGCCTGTGTGTTTATCAATAATTAATAATATTTTTATTCGCTAGTATGATTTATCATTGTCCTATATTTCCAGATTATAGAGAGATCTTGAAATTTGTGAAAATATTCGAAGGCAGCTTCAAATATTTTCTCAGAAAGAAATGACTGTGACATGAAAAAAATATGCGGGTGGTCTAATCTTGATTCAGTTTTTCTTTTCCTTTTGAGTCTTAGAACCCTAAAAAGGGACATTTAATTTAAACATATATCGATTAATAGCGTAGGAGCACTTGCAAGTTGATCTCAGCTTTTCTCTCTCTGTCTCCTTACACTCTTGGAATTATTGTATTCAGATTAAGTACCAATAAATAAATACATGCAAAATTAATTTGTACGTATTCATGAAAGTATACTTTTATTTCTAACTGCTTTTTATACTTTTTTCAGGATATCCTCGAACGGTTTCATTCATGTCATAATATATTCCTTAAGTTACATTTTTTCTATTAGCTTTTTCTCTACTTATTGTTTATCTACATTGTTTCATTTCACACTTATTGGAAATTATAAAATAATTTCATTACTAATATAATTTAACAACATTTGTCGTCAAAATTGATTGGTCTATTAGATACCCCATCATTTAGCGAGGATTAAGGGTATTAAAGGAGAAAATTATGTACAATAAAACATTTGACTATAATGAGCTAGTATCATGAACCATCACCATCGTTTGTTTGCAAGTATTACGTTACTATCTTGAAAACCTCACATTAATTTCACTTTTCATTTTGGAAAAGTTTAAATCTTTAATTTTTTTATAGTAACGCGAATATGCAGTTGGACCCACTAACTTTCTTCGTCCCTTTTCATTTTCCTCGTTGGAGCAACATTCGCTTCTGCCAGTTGCGAGAACTTATCTGTTAATATATGTATTAACTTTTTCAATTTTCAATTCAATTTTCGTTATGAAATATACTTCTCATATAAATTAAATTTCTCGCCACATAGCTTTGAATAGCAACTTATGAGTAGTTCTATATTCGTATTAGTTTAGAAACCAGTTTTACTTGGTACTCATAATTATTAACTTACTTTTATAAAATATTTATAAATTATTCACATTCGCAAGTACGCTTTCTTACGCTTTTTAGCTGAAAATTATTAGACTTACGTACCTAAATTATTTAACACTTTCTTCTTCAGTAAATTGAATAACATTGTTAATGTTTCACTTAAATAACTTAACGCAAGTAATCTATTCAAATATAAGGATTAAGTAGTCAGTATTAGTTTGCTTTATATTCTGCTCATCCATAATATTCTAAATCATCTTGCCTACATTAAATATTGAGCATTCTACAATATTTTGTATACATAAAGATATTATTGTGAGATAATAGCTTCTTTATTCGTTTTTAAATGTTTTATCCACAATGAAACTGATTTGTTAAGCACATCCTTCTTTTCTTGTTTCGTACAAACCCTATCTAATTATATATAGAACATTACTTAAGTTCACTATGTTAAAATTAGTTGCTTCATTTAACAGGTACATACATAGATATCTACGACCCTTAAAGTATTTAAGAATATTTTTTAATCATATAAAGCTAAAGCAATATACCTGAACAACACAGTGGCTGCTGTGCTTTCAAAACTGAAGTCTTGTTCTCCCACAGGAGTTACCCCGTAACTTCATTCAAATCCATTGTAATTGAATTACTTTCCGTCTCTTAACAGTTTTATAAATTTGATTATACTTTGCACGGCTATTAAAAATTCATACATTTGTCGCTACGTGTAAAGAAGCACTTTTATAAGTACGAATATATTTATATACATATGTTTAAAAATGGATATGTTTATGTAAATTAATGCTATAATAACGGTATTAAAAATGGCCTAGTGTAAATAGGGATTTTTACAAGGACTCTAATCCTATATTATTTAGAATCACATGTACCTTGATACGATATATGTATAAAATATTTTTAATTTTTTTTTAATTTAAGGCGACATGTGTATAAAATTTAATTATATGTACTGTATTTGGATATAGGAATGATGCGATGTAGGATTATTACAGTTAATTGTGGTATGTTGTTATTAAAATACAAGATATTTAAAACAAAAGACTAGAAATTATTGAGACAAGTAGGTAATAAAACTGAAAAAGAATTGATCTAATTCGGGCAATTTTCCGGGTACCTCAAATAAAAAATTAAAAAATATTTATTTATAACGCATTTAAAATAAATATGTATTTTGAATGATAGGTGGAATTACGGTTTCAAATATTTTTGTTGCACGGTTATTGCTAAATTTTCTTATTTTAAAATTAGCTGTACGCGCGACTTCGTTCGCGTGAAATTCGTAGTAATAAAATTTATTGAGCAAAATTCTCAAAATTCTATGAGCATAAAGTTTAATAAAATGCTTAAAGATGGCGTCGACAGCCAAATCGTTTTCGACGATTCAGATATTAGCGTGTAAAACGACGGTAAACTGAAATTAAAGTATAGTTTTTGCCTGCGAACCGATTACAATGAAACCAACCCTAAATGTTAGCTAATCAAAATACGTCACTGAAAACTGCATCCAAATCGTTTTAGCTGTTGCTGAGATTATCATGCACAATGAAGTTGCACACAAATAGACATACCAACGAACATACAAACAGAAAAAAATTCTAAAAACTACTTTAGGCTTATTAGCGTGTCTTTAGTTAGTAGCACTTAGTTTTACTTAAAAATATTCAATATACAGACTCATGTTTTTTACTATTTTATTATATGTATAGATATACATTATTTGGGATCATGGTAATGAAAGGAGACGTCGGGATTAGAAGTAAGTGTTTATTAAAAGTATCACATATACTAGAATATGAATATATACAAAAGTCTATAAAGTTAGGAATGCTAGTCCAGGGAACTTTGCCGTCGACGTTTCGCCTTTTCTTGAGATAAAATACATCAATAAAATAATAAATTGTTGGGAGTTTGAGATTTTCTCTAAATTTTTTTTGATTTTAAATTTGTGTTATCATAACTTTATTGTATGCTAAAACTTAAAGAACTCTCATAAATACGTTATAGAACTGCATTCTATGGAGCATTCTTCACTGTATATGCCATTCGATTATGGAATCAACTGAACGGAAACATACGAAGTCTGCGTCGTTGTTTGTGTTTACAAGTTGTCTAAAATTACGTTACGTGTCTTAATTGGCAAAACGAAATCCCTTCCATACCCCCATCCTTATCCTTCTCTATCCTTAACTTGTCACCGTTTTGTTTTTGTACATTTTTAATTTTGGGAAAAATGATAACTCCATATTTTACATATGTATACTTATGTAAATATTGTTATTTTCTTTCGTTAGTACTACAGATTGGCATTTACTAATAATTTCAATCAACCACACTATTTGTGCTCTCATTTTATTCATAGTGGTTGAACGGTAGAGATTGCTCTGATAGCAATAAGTCCTCCAGTATTTGATTAGTTTTACACGCTTGCAGTAGTGTATTAAAATAAATAGATATATAAATTTGTGATACTAAACACATTTTATTTAACGACTTAATTTCTTTAAATCAACCTTGGGAGACCATTTCTTCCTGATTTTTCCCATTCCTAAATTAAAATATAAAAAGGCAGTTTTTTTCATTACTTCAAAGATAAAAAATACAATTTTCAAGTCACATTTATTGTATCAGAACAAAATACCGCAACATTGTATAAAGACTCTAGTTATTTATATTTTTAATATAATTTACGAATTTGCGTTTATTAATATTTATTTTTCAAATATCGTTTCAATTTTAGCTTTTTCAGAACGTAAAGCAAAATCGGCGATTGCAAATGAATATTTACGACTTGGAATAGCATTTGCGAGCTCCTAGTGTTAACACGTAATCACTTTTGGATCTAAGGATGACGTCAGAGGGGCTGATGATAGATTGCTTGTTATTTGTTACACTACGCGGCAATTAAATTCGTAGCTGCGCTGCGTTTCGTGATTTGATTTTTATTTCATTTTCTTATTGCGATATTAAATTGTACACCCTATCGCATGTTTCTTCAGTCGAAATTTAAATTAATATAATATGTGCTTAATTTACTTCATTTATTTCGTTTTTATCGTAACATACATGTGCACATGATGCTACATGTGCATATGGTGGACTTATTGCTGCAAGAGAGTTACTTTACATTTAATGATAAATGAGAAATTTAAATGATCAATTCAAAGAAGTACTGAAAAATATTATAGTGGTGTTTATATAAAAATGATAACAAATATTTTTATCAAATTATGTGCCTAAATTAACATGTTTCGAAGAAAAGGACAATTATGAGGCGGGAATAAAATAGAATATGAACGGAGTAATATTTGAGCGAGTGAAGCTAATTGTTCTATGGCTTTCTTTAGAAGATTCGTGAAAGCTTATATTGACGGTATGTTTCTCATGCTGGGATAATAATATACGGATAACACGTTTCTGATTCAGGGATCATGGCATGTGAACGGTACGTTTTTGATGCCGGGATCTTATTTTATGGACGGTACGTTTCTGATTCTGGAATAATGGTGCAAATAAAGATATTAGATTTATGACATTTTTAGAACATTTAAGAAAGTTTCAGAACTTTACTAATAATAACTTGTTGGCTCCATATGTTGGATAAAGTACAGAAGTGTATTCATAAAATAAAGAATAGTGTTTAGAAATTAGCAGCCTATATGCGTAGATAAATTCTGAGTAGAATCTGGAATCAAGATAAGAAAGTCGGTATATATTGTTTGATATTATAATATCTAATATACAATAAAATCTGTTTATCGTCATCCTTAGCCCGAATATTATTTCCCAAGAAATTGTTTTTCAGCGCAGTCTGCCACTTATTTTTTGCTTTCAGATATGAAAAACTAAATTCATACTAACATGATAAAGACAAAATTTTGTGTAATTGTTTGATTTTTTTATTGCGGTCGATAATTTAAAGGAATTATTAATGCAAATGAGCCGAAGTTCATTAACATATTGGATCTACTTTCATTTATCAAACGGACTAAATATTTTATATCAGAATTAAATTAATTTAATATTCCCTAAATGCGTAGTAATAAGAAGTAATTAAAACTAAATAACTTGAAGAAAAATAGTGTCTAGTCTTTAGGCGCCTTTTACAATATGTAGTAGAAAATTGTTAATATTTAAAAATTATGTAAAGTTAAATTATAGGTATTGAAAAATATTACGAGTAAGTTTATCTTAGTATGTACTTAATTTATTTAGGCAGGCTACGATAAGTATTAATATAGTTATCATTTCTAAAAGAAAGTCGACATACATATTTAACACATTCTAAAATAAAAAAAAATCTTAAAAAAAATTCCAATTTCCTTATTTCTTACAAAAAAAATCATTAAATATGAAAGTATCATATGCGGAGTTGGGTTTGCGTTAATATTTTATGAATTACATTCACCCCAGGATCATATAGGATGCCAGTGGTTTGTAATTAATAAACAAAAATGAATATGAATCATAAATGTTCTGATCAGAGTTACGCGCTTTTTGTTCAATTATATAATAGTTCTTTAATATTCCCTTATTAATTGATGTTTAATTCACTATAATTAATTTAAAATTTTAATGTGCATTTTATTAATCAACTCCATTATTGTTAATTTATTGCATTTATTGAAATTAATTGAAATGTTTCTTATTCGTAATTATATTATATGATATTGGTAACATCAATTAAAAAGTGCTGCGCCCACTGATTTTGGCATGGATTTGGCCACAAGAAAATTATAAATTCATACGATTATATATTCTCGAATTAAATTGTTAAAATTGTGACAAAACTGTTTGTGTGCCAATAATAAATAAATAAATAAACAGAGATACGAATATATTGCCTGACCACGGTGGACCCGCTGATGATGCCATTGATAATAATTTATATCACTACCATAATGGCAGCTAAGAGAAGAGATAAAGTCATTCTGCTTAAACGTTCGTAAATAGAAGTAAAAATGATTCAAATATTATTTTGATTTTCAACAGCTAAATGATAAAAAGTGTCATTTTTGCTGTTCACCACCTATTTGAATAATCCTTTATAGAAGGGTTCATAGCTTCATGAATCCCATAGCCAAACGATGTTTTCATAATTTCAGTAAGTCCGTCATCTATCGGTAAAATTCGCGAAGAATTGTCGCAAAAAAGAAATAAAAAATTAAAAGAACTTTGAATATCACGCTTAGTCTCATTAATAACATCATTTAGAAATAGGAGAATGGCTCAGCACACTATACATATCTGTGATAACTTGCTTCGTCGAAATTTGTTGACATTGAGAGCCTTTTTGTTTCCTGGAGACAACAAAAATCTTGGATTTTACAACGAAGGCAATTATTTCGGATATATAGAACTTTTGTTTGTGATTTTGACTCATTTCTCACGGACGTTTAAAAAGCCTATTCTTCTGAAAAATTAGCAGCAAATTGCATTAATAACTATGTTTTGTAAAAAACAATCCATATTCTCGCTTGTTGCGACTAATATTAAAATAATTTGGCTAGTTAATTAATAATTTGGCTAGTTCTATATTCGTATTTTAATATTCAATGATTTGAGTTTTATTTACCGAGAGCTGTGACTAGTTTAGATGGTAAAGTTTATTTAACTAAAATATTAGGATTTTGATTATTTACGATTTTAATTTCAGAATAAAATATATTATAATTTATTTAATAAGACGTTTATTGAATTTGCATTTTACTGGATGTGATACTAAACGTTTTTCAATGAACAGTAATAGAGGTTGCCACAGAACAATGACGCTGTTTTCTAGTAATTTTATTTAAACGTGATTTTAATATTTTATAGTGCACACAAAATGTACTTTCGCACAGAAATGAAACGACAGTAAGTGCCCACTTGAGACGTAAATTTGCGTTTCGTCGTCATGCTAAAAATCATTTGTCAACATGAAACGCGTTTACTTTCGGCTTGTTCGCTTATTCTCAGCGTCGTGTCGCATAATTGTTTTCCTCTTACAAATATATTCCATAATAATACAGCAACTTGGTTGCTGATAAGACCGATTTTAATTTATCTTCATATGTCAAATTTAATGTGTGTGTATATACCTGTGTAGTTTGTTTACAAGCTTTCACAGCTTTCAATCAACTTGTATATATATATATATATATATATATATATATATATATATATCTAAATATATATATATATATATATATATATATATATCTAAATATATATATATATATATATATATATATATATATATACATATATGTATTTTTTTATTATCTCTCTCTTTTTTAATCTAATAGTTTACTTTTAACACTATGTTTTAAACGATGCCTATAATTAAAAACGTATTTTTTTTTTACTATCTACACACTATTATAGAACATAATATTATCTAGGTGGATGCAAGTATACTAAAATTACCAGACACTAGACTCTTTACGAGAATGATTTCGCAGGCAAGACCAAGCTCCTGAAAATTCTGGAAGTCTGATTCTATATAGTGAGAGAGGATATTTATATATCGGGAGAAGAATGCTAGAGTGCAATTAGCAAGACATTTCAAATTTAGAATTGACAATTTCATAGTTTTAAGCTCACTCACGCATCCATATATTAAGAGACTATTAAGACCTATGGACTAGAAATGTGATATTGTGGACATATGCAATGCTTAGGAAAGCAATAAAACATTATCAATAACAAAACAATATTTTAGAGCTTTTATTTACAAACAATGATCATGCTTATGTAGGTGTAACTATAGAGTTTTATAAATACTTAGTAAATTTCTACTATTCCATAAATGTATTTTAACAAAAGTTGGGGCTATTGAAATAGATATAGACTTTTTACAAAAGAATTGAACCGACTTCAATTACCATCGAATATGGAACTCACTGAAAATTATGAAAATACGTGTGCTTACTTCGTCCTTTTTACGGTACAATATCGTGTTCGAACATAAATAAATTTGCAAAATACTACTACCGTTAGAGATTTTTGGAATCGGTATCAAGATGACACTTCTTACCTCTTTCACGACATTGCACACCCACACAAACAAATGAGTACTATATTTATATCAAAAATATTGGGTATATGTCTGTTTACGAAATATTAAGTTTTACGTTGGTAATTTTTGTTGAAGTTGCTTATCCCTGCCCCCTACCAACTAAACCGCTGTTTTAGAATATCTGAAAGTATTTGCAATAGTAAAACATAAAACTAAATTAAAAGGAAAATTATAAAAGCTAAGTAGTCGACCAACATATGACATGTAGTTTAAGTCTGAAAAAAGTTCATGGTAACTCCTCCTACAAGTGACTAATATGCACAAGTCAGAAAATAGCACCATGTTTCAACGCCTGTAAAAGTCGTAGTAGGAAATATATTTACGTTGTGCAAAATTATTATTTGTAAATAGTTTAATAGAAATACTTTCTACCCTTAAATGTTTATAAGTGCCTTAATATGTATGGATTCCTTGTAATGTAAATTCAGCTTATATTTACCAGAGTTTTCTTTAAGAAAGCAAAAAAAATTATAATGAAAATAAAAACTGATATTCTGACTATGATTTCACAGTAAATTTTAGTACTGCTGTCTTTTCATGATTGTGATTTAATCGTTTCAGAGAAGGGTGATAGATAACATCTGGTGTGAGATAACATCTTTAAAAATGTCTACATGCAATTGTAAAATAAATAGTTTTATATCGTTGTAGGTCGCTCTTTCAGTTGTGACCCTGCAGGATAAAAAATTTTTTTTTAAATTAAAAGTACTTGCTTTGCCCGTGTGTTTATCTATAATTAATAATATTTTTATTCGCTAGTATGATTTATCATTGTCCTATATTTCCAGATTATAGAGAGATCTTGAAATTTGTGAAAATATTCGAAGGCAGCTTCAAATATTTTCTCAGAAAGAAATGGCTGTGACATGAAGAAAAATATGCGGGTAGTCTAATCATGATTCAGTTTCTCTTTTCCCTTTGAGTTTTAGGACCCTAAAAAGGGACATTTAATTTAAACATATTTCGATTAATAGCGAAGGAGCTCTTGCACGTTGATCTCACCTTTTCTCTCTCTGTCTACTTACACTTTTGGTATTATAGTATGCAGATTAAGTACCAATAAATAAATACATGCAAAATTAATTTGCACGCATTCATGAAAGTATACTTTTATTTCTAACTGCTTTTTATACTTTTTTCAGGATATCCTCGAACGGTTTCATTCATATCATAATATTTTCCTTAAGTTACATTTTTCCTATTAGCTTTTTCTCTACTTATTGTTTATCTACATTGTTTCATTTCACACTTATTGGAAATTATAAAATAATTTCATTACTAATATAATTTAACAACATTTGTCGTCAAAATTGATTGGTCTATTAGATACACCATCATTTAGCGAGGATTAAGGGTATTAAAGGAGAAAATTAAGTACAATAAAACATTTGACTATAGTGAGCTAGTATCATGAACCATCACCATCGTTTGTTTGCAAGTATTACGTTACTATCTTGAAAACCTCACATTAATTTCACTTTTCATTTTGGATAAGTTCAAATCTTTAATTTTTTTATAGTAACGCGAATATGCAGTTGGACCCACTAACTTTCTTCGTCCCTTTTCATTTTCCTCGTTGGAGCAACATTCGTTTCTGCCAGTTGCGAGAACTTATCTGTTAATATATGTATTAACTTTTTCAATTTTCAATTCAATTTTCGTTATGAAATATACTTCTCATATAAATTAAATTTCTCGTCACATAGCTTTTTGCATGGCAACTCATGAGTAGTTCTATATTCGTATTGATTTAGAAACCAGTTTTACTTGGTACTCATAATTATTAACTTACTTTTATAAAATATTTATTAATTATTCACTTTTGCAAGTAAGCTTTCTTATGCTTTTTGCTGAAATTTATTAGACTTACGTACCTAAATTATTTAACACTTTCTTCTTCAGTATCTTGAATAACATTGTTAATGTTTCACTTAAATAACTTCTGACGCAAGTAATCTATTCAAATATAAGGATTAAGTAGTCAGTATTAGTTTGCTTTATATTCTGCTCATCCATAATATTCTAAATTATCTTGCCTACATTAAATATTGAGCATTCTACAATATTTTGTATACATAAAGGTATTATTGTGAGATAATAGTTTCTTTATTCGTTTTTAAATGTTTTATCCACAATGAAACTGATTTGTTAAGTACATCCTTCTTTTCTTGTTTCGTACAATACCCTATCTAATTATATACAGAACATTACTTAAGTTCACTATGTTAAAATTAGTTGCTTCATTTAATAGGTACATACATAGATATCTACGACCCTTAAAGTATTTAAGAATATTTTTTAATCATATAAAGCTAAAGCAATATACCTGAACAACACAGTGGCTGCTGTGCTTTCAAAACTGAAGTCTCGTTCTCCCACAGGAGTTCCCCCGTAACTTCATTCAAATCCATTGTAATTGAATTACTTTCCGTCTCTTAACAGTTTTATAAATTTGATTATACTTTGCATGGCTATTAAAAATTAATACATTTGTCGCTACGTGTAAAGAAGCACTTTTATAAGTACGAATATATTTAAAAATGGATATGTTTATGTAAATTAATGCTATAATAACGGTATCTAAAATGGCCTAGTGTAAATAGGGCTTTTTACAAGGACTCTATACCTATATTATTTAGAATCACATGTACTTTGATACGATATATGTATAAAATATTTTTAATTTAAGGCGTCATGTGTATAAAATTTAATTATATGTACTGTATTTGGATATAGGAATGATGCGATATAGGACTATTACAGTTAATTGTTGTATGTTGTTATTAAAATACACGATATTTAAAACAAAAGACTAGAAATTATTGAGACAAGTAGGTAATACAACGGAAAAAGAATTGATCTAATTCGGGCAATTTTCCGGGTACCTCAAATAAAAAATAAAAAAATACTTATTTATAACGTATTTAAAATAAATATGTATTTTGAATTATAGGTGGAATTACGGTTTCAAATATTTTTGTTGCACGGTTATTTCTAAATTTTCTTATTTTAAAATTAGCTGTACGCGCGACTTCGTTCGCGTGAAATTAAATAAAATTTATTGAGCAAAATTCTCAAAATTCTATGAGCATAAAGTTCAATACAATGCTTAAAGATGGCGTCGACAGCCAATTCGGTTTCGCCGATTCAGATATTAGTATGTAAAACGACGGTAAACTGAAATTAAAGTGTAGTTTTTGCCTGCGAACCGATTACAATGAAACCAACCCTAAATGTTAGCTAATCTAAATACGTCACTGAAAACTGCATCCAAATCGTTTTAGCTGTTGCTGAGATTATCATGCACAATGAAGTTGCACACAAATAGACATACCAACGAACATACAAACAGAAAAAAATTCTAAAAACTACTTTAGGCTTATTAGCGTGTCTTTAGTTAGTAGCACTTAGTTTTACTGAAAAATATTCAATATACAGACTCACGTTTTTTACGATTTTATTATATGTATAGATATACATTATTTGGGATCATGGTAATGAAAGGAGACGTCGGGTTTAGAAGTAAGTGTTTATTAACAGTATCACATATACTAGAATATGAATATATACAAAAGTATAAAGTTAGGAATGCTAGTCCAGGGAACTTTGCCGTTTCGCCTTTTCTTGAGATAAAATACATCGATAAAATAATAAACTGCTGGGGGTTTGAGATTTTCTCTAAATTTTTTTTGATTTTAAATTTGTGTTATCATAACTTTATTGTATTCTAAAACTTAAAGAACTCTCATAAATACGTTATAGAACTGCATTCTATGGAGCATTCTTCACTGTATATGCCATTCGATTAAGGAATCAACTGAACGGAAACATACGAAGTCTGCGTCGTTGTTTGTGTTTACAAGTTGTCTAAAATTACATTACGTGTCTTAATTGGCAAAACGAAATCCCTTCCATACCCCCATCCTTATCCTTCTCTATCCTTAACTTGTCACCGTTTTGTTTTTGTATTATTTTTAATTTTTTTGTAATTTCAAGGACATAAGAAGCTATAACTCCATATTTTACATATGTATGCTTTACATATGTATCCATATTTTATATACGTATACTATTCTTAGCTGTATATACCATTCGATTATGGAATCAACTGTGCAGAAAAATATGAAGTCTGCCCTCATTGTTTGTGTTTACAAGTTGTCTAAAATTATATTACCTGTCTTAATTGGAAAAACGAAATCCCTTCCATACCCGCATCCTTAGCCTTCTCTATCCTTAACTTGTCACCGTTTTGTTTTTGTATTATTTTTAATTTTTTGTAAAATGATAACTCCATATTTGACATATGTATACTTATGTAAATATTGTTATTTTCTTTCATTAGTACTACAGATTGGCATTTACTAATAATTTCAATCAACCACACTATTTGTGCTCTCATTTTACTCATAGTGGTTGAACGGTAGAAATTGCTCTGGTAGCAATAAGTCCTCCAGTATTTGATTAGTTTTACAAGCTTGCAGTAGTGTATTAAAATAAATAGATATATGAATTCGTGATACTAAACACATTTTATTTAACGACTTAATTTCTTTAAATCAACCTTGGGAGACCATTTCTTCCTGATTTTTCCCATTTCCTAAATTAAAATATAAAAAAGCAGTTTTTTTCATTACTTGAAAGATAAAAAATACAATTTTCAAGCCACATTTATTGTGTCAGAACAAAATACTACAACATTGTATAAAGACTCTAGGTATTTATATTTTTAATATAATTTACGAATTTGCGTATATTAATATTAATTTTTCTAATATCGTTTCAATTTTAGCTTTTTCAGAGCATAAAGCAAAATCGGCGATTGCGAATGAATATTTACGACTTGAAATAGCATTTGCGTGCTCCTAGTGTTAACACGTAATCACTTTTGGATCCAAGGATGACGTCAGACGGGCTGATGATAGATTGCTTGTTATTTGTTACACTACGCGGCAATTAAATTCGTAACAGCGCTGCGTTTCATAATATGATTTTTATTTCGTTTTCTAATTGTAATAATAAATTGTACACCCGATCGCATGTTCGTTTAGTAGAAATTAAAATAAATGTAAGATTTACTTAATTAATTTAATTTATTTAGTTTTTATTGAAATACACATGTGCATATCGTGGACTTATTGCTCCATGAGATTTATTTCCCATTCAACGATGAATGAGAAATTTCAATAATCAGTTTAAAAAGTACAAAAAAGATGCACTTTAACTTAGCTGATACTTTTGCGGTACAATATTCTTTTCGAACAAAAATTAATTTACAAAATAGTATTACTGCTAGATGGATTTAGAATCGGTATCATGACGACTGTTCTTTTTATTTTATCTATGTGCACACCAATACAAACAAATGTGTGCTATCTTTCATTAAAAAAATATTGAGAATATGTTCGTTTACGAAATATTAGCTTTACGGTGGTAAGTTTCATTAGAGTGACTTCTCCCCAATCCGTACCAATTAAAACGTTGTTTTAGAATATCTGAAAGTATTCACAGCTAAGCAGTCGATCAACTTATAACATGCAGTTTAAGTCTGTAAAAATTAAAATTATGCTAACATAATAAGGGCAAAATGTTGTATGATCGTTTGATTTTTTGTTTGTGGTCGATAATTCCAAGAATTATTAATGCAATTCAGCTAAAGTTCTTTAAGGTATTGCGTCTACTTTTCTTTATCAAACGGATTAAATGATAGATATCTGAATCAAATGAAAAAAACATTCTCCCAAAAAATAGTAATAAGAAAAAATCAAACAAAGTAAGTTGAAAAAAACAGTCTCTGGTGTCTAGGCACCTTTTACGATACATACCAGAAAATTGTTAATATTTCAAAATTGTATAAAGTTAAATAACATACCTTAAAAACAATTACGAATAAGTTTGCCTTTAGTATCTACTTGATTTCATTAACAAGGCTATGATATGTGTTTTTATATGTATCGTTTCTGAAATAAAGTCGACATACATTTTTAATATATTCAAGTAATTAGTCATATTAATAAGCATCGCGCAGACTAAAACTATTACCAACAGTTACATTAGTAACAGTATAGTATTAACTTAGTGGCTACTGAATAGATATCTGAATATAAAAGAGAAGTAGACTATCGGAAAAACGTATTAAAAAACAACAAATTTACAAGATTATCATAATTGTAAATTTGCTGGCTTGGAGAGATCTTTTGTTTTATGGGGATAATAAAACCCTTAGATCTTTCAATAATGCATTTATTTGGGATGTGTGGTACGTGATTTTAACCCGTTTCTTACAGACGAACTTTCGTTTGAAAAATATAGTGATTTGAAATAGTATTTTCAGCAAATGGTATTAATATGTTTATTTTTCGATAAACCGACCATATTTGATTTTCTGTTGAGTTTTCTTTTTTAACTATTTAATGATTTTAAATATATATGTGAATATTATTTGCGTATAGCTATGACTAGACTCCATGATAAAGTTATGAATAAAAGAAAATATATGAATAAAAGACTTAATCATTTCAGAAAACAATAAATTAGATTTTATTTAATAAGACGTTTATTGAATTTGCATATTACTCGATTTAATACTAAAGTTTTTTTAATGAACAGTAAAACTATCGCCATAGAACAAAGTCACGGCCTTTGAATAATTTTACTTGAACGTGATTTTACCATTATATAGTGAGCACCAAATATACGTTCACTAAGCAACGAAACGACAATAGTCGTTTCGTTGCTTAGTGAGTATCCTTTCGAGATCTGAATTTGCGTTTCGCCCTTTTGCTAAAAACCATTTGTCAACATGAAACAATTTGCGCGAATTTACTTTCAGCTTGTTCCCTTGTTCACAGCGTCGAGACGCATAATTGTTTTTCACTTCTTACAAATCTATTTAATCATATTTTCACACAGCAACTTGGTTGCTGTAAGATGTAAGCAATTTTAGCTTATTTAATACTTAAAATTTAATGTGTCTACGTACATGTGTAGCTTCATTACAATTAATAATTATTCCTTATTTAACCCCTTTACTTCTTACCAAAAGTCTTATCTGTGTGCTGATATCCACCCAATTTTCTTAACCCGGTGTGGAGAGGGGAGAGAAGGAAAGTTTAGAAGTTAAAAGAAAACCGTGTGATATCAGGTATTTATCTAGCGGACGCCATGCAGGCATAATTAGTTGATTTTGGAAATGGGACTCCTAAGTAAAACGTCGCCGTGTCCTCTTCATTTTTGAGACCATTAACTATTAACCACCTACTATAATCGAGGACAAAATTTTATAAATACACTTATTGTACAAGTGATGCAGGACCCTGAAGGTGCGTCACGTGTCTTTCAATCCGTCATTTATCTTCGTTACATTACATAAAGTCACAAATATTTTGATACTATGTATATATATTTCTCTTTTTTAGTCTAATATTTTACTAGACTATAATTATAATTAGTAAAGTAATGCCATAAAGTATTACTATAGTTAAAACACAGACTATTGTAGAACTTAACATTACCTAGTTGGGCGCACGGTAGTACAGTACTAAATTTTGGGTCGCATTACAAGGCACTACGTTCTTCATGCAAAGTGTTTTGTAGACATTTTGACAATCCCATAACTCAGCTCCTGAAAATTCTTGAAGTCAGATTTTACACATCGATAGGGGATACTAAGAAATCAAGAGAGAAATACTAGTGTAAAATAAATTTCAATCCCAGCTCATATTAATAGTATATTCTGAGACATTTCACCTAAACAATTGTTAATTTCGTAGTTTATAAACTCCATCATTCCTTCAAATATTGACAGAACGTAAAAAAGGTTAGATCAGAAATTTGACTTTTTGAACATTGTTCAAGAAACCAATAAAGTCATAAATCTCAGAATATTCCGAAACTTTTAGCTACTACTAACCGTTTATGTGAGCATATCTACTGAGTTTTATAAATACTTAGTAAGTTTTTAAAATACGATACGTATATTGTCACAATAGGTGGAGCTAGAAAATAATAAACGTATAAATATTTTTAACAAAATAATTGAATCATCTTCAAATAACCTCCAAATATGGGACTCACTGAAAATTATATTGTGAAAATGCGTATATTTAGTTGGTACTTTTGCGGTACAATACCGTTTCCGAAGACAAACAAATTTGCAAAATATTTTACTGCTAGAGATTTTTAGAACCTATTTCAAGGCGATGCTCCTATTCTCCATCTTATATATGCACACATACACAAATTAATGCTATATTTCAATAAATGTCCGTTTCGAAATTGTTAAGCTTTATGGTGGTAATTTTTGTTGGCGTTGCTTATCACTGCCCCCTACCAACTAAACCGCTGTTTTAGAGTATCTGAAAGTATTCACAATAGTAATACATATAATGAAATTAAAAGGAAAGTTATCAAATCTATCAGGCGACCAACTTATAATTTGTACTTCAAGTCTATAAAAAGTCCACAGTAACTAAGTAACTCAAATAAGTGACTCAATTCAAATAAAAAAAATACTCTGTATTTTAAAATGCATTTTTATTATATCTGTGAAATATGTATCAGGCAATATGTTTACATATTTAAATGGTAAAAAATTATACTATTTAAATATGCACCATATTTCAAGGTCTGTGAAATATGTATCAGGCAATATGTTTACATATTTAAATGGTAAAAAATTATACTATTTAAATATGCACCATATTTCAAGGTCTGTAAAAGATGTAGTAGGCATTATTTTTATATATTTAAATGGTAAACAATTATACTATTCAAATATGCACCATATTTCAAGGTCTGTAAAAGATGTAGTAGGCATTATGTTTATATATTTAAATGGTAAAAAATTATATTATTTAAATATGCGCCATATTTCAAGGTCTGTGAAAGATGTAGTAGACATTATGTTTATATATTTAAATGGTAAAAAATTATATTATTTAAATATGCACCATATTTCAAGGTCTGTGAAAGATGTAGTAGGCATTATTTTTATATATTTAAATGGTAAAAAATTATGTTATTTAAATATGCACCATATTTCAAGGTCTGTGAAAGATGTAGTACGCATTATGTTCATATATTTAAATGGTAAAAAATTATACTATTTAAATATGCACCATATTTCAAGGTCTGTAGAAGATGTAGTAGGCATTATGTTTATATATTTAAATGGTAAAAAATTATATTATTTAAATATTCACCATATTTTAAGGTCTGTGAAAGATGTAGTAGGCAATAAATTTACGTTATGAAAAATTAATGTTTGTTAATATTTTAATGGAAGTACTATGTACCCTTAAATATTTATAAGTACCTAAATGATAGATTCCTAATGTATAAGTTCTACTTGTATTAGATAGGTTCTCTTTAAAGTTAGCATGATAAAAAAGTATCTACCAATATGGAGCATTTTATCCACAAAAGAAATCGTTTTAATATATTAGTGATGCACAGCTTTTTAACTTTAGGGTTGCACACAAGCCAAAGGGGTCGTGTTTATTTTTAATATTTCCTATTTTTGTATCGAAGTACAGAATAAACTTTTAGAGCCATATCAAACTTTTTGCAAAATGTGGTAGATGATTAGGAAGAGCTTCAGATTTTCGCCTGTAACAATTGCCGTCAAAATTATCCTAACACCAAAATTTTATATCATGCTTAAAATATCTAGTTACGAGGCAGTAAGTGTTTAAAATATATGAATGTTAACGTTTAAAGTATACAAAAATTGTGTACTGAATGGCCGATTTGATGACTGTACTCGTTGCCCTGTGTGGAATGTCTGTCTTCCTCGGGAAATGAGGCTAGCGGTCTTTGTGACGTTTATGTAGTTAGCTAGCATTGTAGTGTTTTTATGGGCGCAACTCAGTTAGGAAGAGAATTTTAAATCGTATCCAGATGATGAAAAAAGTGATCATGAAATTCAGTTATCGCTGAATGGATGTATTGGAACTTGTTAAGATTATGTTCAGCATTATCTGTGGAACCCACATCCACTGAACATAATATCCTACATGCGGAGCATATGCCGAGTTAACTACATATAAAACCAATGGATTTAGTCTTTATAATTAACATAAAGTTCGTTGTTTTATCATGTGGTCAAACTTACATTACATTATCTAGGATAAAGTGATCTACAGGCGTGATATGTTTTCCATAGAAATTAAAGTCTCGTCTCAAAAAAAATTTAATGTGTATTGCGGTCAATAATTACTGAAATTCAATATGCTGAAAGATCTGCAATAAAGCAAACAATACAGAAAATAAAAAATCTATAAAATAAATAAAAAAATCTACAAATAAAAAAATAATATAAAATCTAGATATATGATAGAAATTATCATACGTCAGACCTATACGTCAAACCTTGAAGAAGCTGGAGAAAAAAAGAATGCAATCCTATTAAAAACATCAATATGAAAAGGAAAAATGTCTTCTTAAAAAACTGGTACTAAAAAGAAATGACAAAAAAGCAGCTAGGTTCTTGCAAAGTTTGCTAGCGCACTTTACGTGACTCAATTAGAACTTTACTAGACTTTCTATATTTATTGTATATTATATCTTTCAAAATGTAATGTATGAGACGATAATTATATTTTATTTTTCGTTTATACTATATAATTATAAAGGAAAACGAAAATATAATTATCGTCTCCCACAGCGCGGTCGTATTTTTCCACGCTTCCACGTTATACTCGTTTTTCCACACAGCGTGACGCCCAAATAGCGATGACGTTATCGCAATGGCGAGTCACGTGACGGATTTCGTTTGAAATGTGACTTTCCTTTTTATAACTGTGTGGCTATAAATAAGCTGAAACGTAAACCTCAACGTTACTAATAAAATGTTTACATATTAGTGAAATTGAATGTTAAATTATTTCAGTTTGTGGAAATTGTGATTTTTGTTACCATTCCAAATTATATTCATTAATTCGTATAATTGTTAGAACATGCAATTGTTTTTGTTTGCTTATTTGTTACCTAGCAACTAAACAATGAATTTTTATTAGAATGACATGCATATAATTCGTGAGACAGATTATTAACACATTAGCCAAGAAAATTGTATATGCACATATGTTACTCAATCACGCCTAAACAGTTTCAAATTTGTTAATGAAAATTGGTATTCCATTAGCTCAATACTCCAATTAACATATAAGCCATTCTTTAACTCAAAGTGGGGTATCTTCTGCAGAATAAATTTTGCGTTTTTGAATGTATAATAAAAATTAATGCAACAAAATTTCAATAATATCATAACGTATTTATTAAATAGCCAAAATGTTTTGAGGTAGGGACGAGATTTTGTAATAGTTTTATGAGCTCTGGGCTAAAACCAGGTAGGTAAGTTGCCGAAAAACTATTAAATGGTATAATATATATTATTTACATACAGAAGAATTTTTATAGAAGAAGATACTTTCACGAAACCTATTTCCATAGCAAATCGCGTTACAAGTCGCTTGCCGATTTGGAGACTTGTGATAAATCTCATCTTTAACACCTTCACTTAACTTTTATTTCTATATCTCTTACTTTTTGCATGGACTAAATTATCTCCAGAAGGGTTGTTATTTATTTGAATATGGCCTTGGGTTACGTTTTGAATACTATATAAATTTTCTTATTTTCAAATAATTCAATTTCTTGACTTGAAATATCTTTCCATTTTTGGTTGCGAAATTATTAGGCCAAAAAAAGAAAAAAAGGAAATTTGAATGTTATGATGTAACACAAAATAGCAAAGCAGAGAAATCAATATAACATTGTGTTATATATGTAGGCAGAAGACATTAAACATAAAAAACTTGGTAAGCTAGGAAGAATGACAAAATAATAAATATGTTGCCAGATTCATGGACTTATTTATCTATGGTTTGATTCCATATTCAGAAAATTTACGTACGCTTCTCATTTCTAAATACTGGTCATTATTTTATGATTTATTCCATCTGTGTTTACTCCAATAAGTTATGGAATTCATTGAATAGTAAAAAAGAAAAAAAGAACATTTTAATGTTGTGATGTAATATAAAATCGCAAAGCAGAGAAATATAATATTGGGTTATATGTGCAGGCAGAAAAATATAATATTGGGTTATATGTGCAGGCATTAAACGTAAAATACTTTGTAAGTTAGGAAGGATGACAAAATTATAAATATGTTGCCAGATTCATGGACTTATTTATCCATGGCTCGATTCCACATTCAGAAAATTACGCACGCTTCTCATTTCCAAATACTGGTCATTATTTAATGATTTATTCCATCTGTGTTTACTCCAATAAATTATACAATTTATTGAATAGTAACACTGAAAACGCACCGTCCATATAGAGTTTGATAATTATTCTAATAAAATCGCATACCTCGTAATTTAATTTCCTCTATTATGGCAAAAACAGCACCATACGTTCGGAAACGAACGGTAGTTCATACACCAGGAAACGTACCATCCATATATACGCCTTCAAGAGATTTCCGGAAAAATTATACAGACAGTAAATTCTAGTTCATTCCAGCATCGGAAATCTATTGTATGTCTAGTAACATTATTCATGCTATTATGACTTTGTTTATATGCTATTCTGTCTGCGCTTTTCCTTTTTGTTTCCGACTTGTCAATTTATTTACTTGATTTTATGGATATGTTTATCATATCTATATATATATATACATATATATATATATATATATATATATATATATATATATTGTTTATTCAATCGTAACCTAACAATAATCTTCGTCAGTCCATCTTGAAATTGACTATATAGTATTATTATTTATCTGAACACTCTTGTAGCAAAGTCCATCATAGACATAAATATGTATTAATATAACATGAAAGATGAAATAAATGGAATAGACCAAATGAGATAAATAAAAAAACGGGAAAAATCAAATCACGAGACGTTATTTTTCTATTCAAAATAATTAATTGGCGAATTTAATTACAAAGTAATATAATGAATAACTAGCAATCCATCATGGGCTCGTCTGACGTCTTAGAGCTAAAAGTGATTACCTGTTTACATTAGGAGCTCGCGAATGCTAATTCAATTCGTAAATATTCATTTACAATCGCCGATATTGCCTTATACTGGTACTGTTGGAAATTGAAACAATACTGGAAATACATATGCTAATGAGTCTTCGTAATTCGTAAATTATTTTGAAAATACATATTTTTACAGTCTTTATTACTGTATTTTGCTCAGATAAGATAAAATGGCTTGAAAATTATATTTTTTTCATACCATTTAAAGCAACGTGGGAAATTGCTTTTTAAATTTAATAAACGTTTAGGATGGAACAAAATTGGCTCCACGGGGTATTATAATATATTTAAGATATTATTGTAATTTAGACAGTTTAAATTTTAAGTACAGGTATTTATAAAATTTTTTATTTTTACATGTTTTTTTAATTTTACGGCATCATGCTCAAACAAGAAAAATGGCTTGAAAATTATATTTTTTTCATACCATTTAAAGTAACGTGGGAAATTGCATTTTTTATTTTAATAAGCGTTTAGAATGGAGCAAAATTGGCCCCACGGGGTATTATAATATATTTAAGATATTCTTGTAATGTGGACAGTTTAAATTTTAAGTAAACGTATTTATAAAAATATATATTTTTACAGGTTTTTAAATTTTACAGTATTATGGTCAGACAAGATCAAATGGCTTGTAAACTATATTTTTTTCATACCATCTAAAATAATGTGGGAAATTGCGTTTTGTTTATTTTAATAAGCGTTTAGAATGGGGCAAAATTGGCCCCACGGGATACTCTAATATATTTTAGATATTCTTGTAATTTAGAGAGTTTAAGTTTTAAGTGAAGGTATTTAGTATAATTTACATTTACGAGTTTTCTTTGAGCGACTGCATATAATAGAGATAAGAAATAGAGATAAGAGACAAGAGGAATTTGTAAGTCCTCATTAATTTATTTTGTTATTGCTTCATATACTTAAGTAATTTATAAATATTTTTAACAGAAAAATTTTAACCGCCAGAAATATTAAAGTATACAAACGACGTTTTTTAAATATTTTATTTCGGGTAAGCAAGGACTGTAGCGAGCAAAAAATTAATGACGTTGGATTTCTTTATTTGGGGCTCTAAAGAAAATTCTTATAAATTTTGAGCAAAATAAAAAATATTGCAGTAGCGATAATTTTTTTTTCAGACGATTTGATTTGGAATGATTCCTATGTTAAATCTGGATCCACAATTAAATGAAACTACGTGATGTAGTATTATTTTTACTATCTTTAATTTCTTTACCACGACGTAGGTTTCGTTGTATTACAACATCTTCAGGTGGGATATTAGCAAATATTCTTTCAGCAGAGATATCTTTGCTAATATCCCACCTGAAGATGTTGTAATACAACGAAACCTAGGTCATGGTAAAGAAATTAAAGATAGTAGAAATAATACTACATCACGTAGTTTCATTTAATTGTGAATAATGAATTTCTACAAAATTAACGCCAAATATATTCAATATTTAAATCTGGATACTATAATATATGAGTCTAAGTAGACAGATATTAAAAAGAAACGAGATTTTAAAACGAAACTTTAATAAATTATATTTTAAAACTTTAATAAATTATATACTAATTACTTACATACATATTTTAAGTTTATCTCATTTCTTTTGTTATCCACTAAATACAAATGACTGCAATAAACAATTAAAGTTCTTGAAATTCCGTCCATCGTGTAGTGATCATATTATTTATTAAAATAGGGGAATCTTCGGTAAATAACAAGAAATTATGTTTTGGCAACGTTTCACTTTTCATAACCTCTGTAAAAGATGGCTGAAATTGATTCGTTTGGGAAGACAATTGGACACTATCACTAAGAAAACACCAAGCTAGTGGAAAAAGATACGAAATAAAGGTTTTTAAGACTAAGAGAACAGCAGCAAAATATGTTCTTTTAAAAAACATAGCATTGTGAATATAATACAACCATTTAGGAATAAAAAATGTAATCGCAAAGAGGCTACTAAAATTATTTTAAGTCCTACAATAAAAGCAACGTGTGAAGTTTTCACTGAGTTTGTCCTTCTGTGAAAGCCAACAGAAAGAAGTATCAAGTTAATTGTTATAGAAAGTGGAACTATTATTCTATACCCTAATTATCTGCTGAAAAGGAAATCAATAAAGGTGCATGATTACATGATGTAGAAACTTCAAGAAAAAAATAATATTGGAAAAAATAATAATATCGAAAAAAAATAATTTTGGAAGAATTTGTTGGGACTGTGTAAGATTATAATATATACATTTTGTATAGTCAGTAACTAGGAACTACAATTCTTTACTGTACCAATCGAGGATGCTATCAAAGAAAAGCTTTCAGGAAAGATTTCTTTTGGGGTATCATTGTTGCAAGACAACTCACTCGCGTGCACCTTTGTTATTGTCAAAGTTGTTATCCCGAAATGTGGCTCCACAGAATTCGACTACTTATTCCTTACCTGTCGCCTGCCGTCCAGTGATAATTATCTGTTTTCCCAATTAAAGTCAGATTTGAATTAAAAAGGATAACGAGTAGACGTCAGGAGGTTTTAACGCATTTTGAAGACAAAACTGTACCAATCGAGGATGATATCAAAGAAAAGCTTTGAGGAAAGCTTTCTTGTGGAGTATCATTGTTGCAAGACAACTCACTCGCGTGCACCTTTGTTATTGTCAAAGTTATTATCCCGAATTGTGGCTCCACAGAATTCGACTACTTATTCCTTACCCGTCACCTGCCGTCAAGTGATCATTATCTGTTTTCCTAGTTGAGGTCAGATTTGAATTAAAACGGATAATAAGTGGACGTCAGGCAATTTTAATGCATTTTGAAGACCAAACTTCAGGCTTTCTTCTTCAAAGGAATATTTTTCGACATTATTATTCAGATCGCTGTTAAAATTGTGTTGAAATACATTGAATCTACAGCAAAAAGTAGTGAATAATAGAAATATAATTTAACTTCATGATACCTGGATTATTTGGATTAAAAACAACTGTGGGTAACAAATTTCAATTTATCCATCTATAATTTTCGCCAAATTATATTTCTGAAAAATGTATCCTTACTTTTTTCGTATATTAATTTAAAAAAAACTCAAGAATGAAGGTGCATAAAATAAGTTTCTTAATTTTTCTTCAATTTTGTTATCAAATCTTAGTTTTCTTTTAAAAATAACTTATACACTTTTTTATATTTGGACAACAGTACCGGTAAATACGGCGAATTTTCTCAATTATTTATTTTCTGACTTAATCTATTATCATTTATCCAATTTATAATGTAACATGATATGACATATATTTATATCTCACACTTGACAAATTGAAAATTATGAAGAATATAAATTAATAATTTTATATCAGAATCAAATTATCCTTATCACAAAAGTTCAAGTCTAATTATGGTAACGTCTATTTGACAGAATTAGAGAAGAAATTCGTTAGATACTCTTGTGAAATAATGTAATGAATATTCACTGCGAGTTACAGATAGGGCAAAATTATCGTCCCCAGTGACTCTATTTAATCGAATAACGAAGGAATGAAACAAGCAATTAAAATTATTTGAAGTCTACCCATTTTAATGGTGAATTTAAATTCTTCCTCACAATCGTTATGAATAATAACTAAAATATTTAAAAGCCAGTATTTTAGGTTATAGTTCATATAAGTACTAATTAAGAATTGTCAGTTCAATTTTTAGTTATTTTATCAGACAATGAAAAGAAGGAAATTAATTCTATATAATATACTATACAAGAGAAGAATGGAAAATAAAGACATTTCAGCTTTTGAAAGAATATTTAAAACAACTAATAAATATATTAATGACATATAAAAAAACCCGTATTGACCTACTTAGGTTCTCCTTTAGGAATATCTATTACCAATCAATAATATATTTACAAGATAGCATAAATGGTATATCAATTTATCAAGCAGCACTTCAGGGAATTTCAGGATTTCAGTTGCGTTAACGTTTTTTTAATGCTGTCCTTCCCAAGAAACTGAAAATGAACTCAGACACGAATAGTTAATCAAAATTTTTCCTAGCTAATTTCTTTCAAATATTTTAATATACATTATATATATTTTATTTCTTTTCCTTATAACCTAGCCATTCTAAGTTGCATTAAGTAAAGTACTTTAGTATTTGTCTTTGATATTTTCTAACTAATAAAAAAATAAATATACTTATAGAAATATTTACATTGGAAATAAAATTACAGTACATTTTATTCTGTAAGAGTTTTCTCAGTTTTCCATAATGACTTTCAACAACCTTTTTATGAAAAGGGTCCCAAATAATATATCAATGTCTGCTCATAACGCAAACCTCGACCGCATTAGCTGTCATTTCCGTAAACAACTTTTTGTAGAATATTGTGTATCGAGCAAGCGAGGGGTTGGGATGGGTCGTGGTAAACGAGCCTAAACATGGTCCGACGGTGACCGGACTTAACCCTTGACACTCGGCAAAAAGTCACTTCGCAAATTTAATATATCTTTTTTATAAAGTCCGCAGCAAAAATTGTGTAAGGATGTATTTATTTATATTTCACATAGTCTACTTTATCGGCGATTTCCGTTAAAGAAATATTACATTTCGGAGAGTAATGGGTATAAATATAAACGAAATTTTTTCATGAAAATGTCGAGTTAAAATCATAACAAGTATTTTGTAAACTTTGATTAGCCGCGTCCAATAGATATGTTTGCAGTGTGCATTTCCTTGAAAGTCCAGCAGAGTTTAACACAACTAGCTTCGATTGCACGTGCGGTTACGTGTTCAATAAAATTATAGTATACTGTAGCTCCTTTTGTTGACATACGTTCATTGATGCCGACGTTAAAAACTATATATATATATATATATATATATTTGTGATCGTAATACATACATACTCGTACGCTATCATATTGCCATCGATCTCTGTACAATCAATCTGTTTTCTGTATTGTCTTCCAATGATGCCTGCATATGATCAACGCTATTCTAGATACACTTATACTAGTTCGATGACGTCACAGGCAAAAGAAATAATACACGACACATACAGGCAGACATGCTGTATTCGTTGTGGCTCAACCATTGTTAACGCATTATTAGGCTCGTAGTTATTAGCGATTGAAATCTGACAGTATTTTGCAACACAAGAAAGTTTGACCAGTCATCCCTATACTTAACGAGCGAATAGATGTTTTTACATCAATAAACTGTATATATATACTGCTCAATTTTTGTGAAAAGCAAATCGGTATACATTTAGGCTGACCACACATTGGCTACTATCGCGTGAACGATAGTTGTATAAACTGCAGTTCCGTCACTTAAGCTACCGTTCTGTCTTTTAAGCTACCGAACGGTTATGTGCGCTGCTGTGTTGTTAGATGCGACCACTAGTTGCATTTACCACTACTTAATTGCACAAATAACCAATCGTTCAAGCGATAGTAGCCAATGTGCGGTCAGCCTTATTATCGAGCTTTTTTATCAGTGAGATTATTATACAGCGACTTCAAGTTTTGAATTCTACAAGTAATCATCTTTTAAGTATCTTTTTAGAAAGAGGGAATCTTCCTTTCAAAATAATACGATTTCTTAATTTATTGAAATATACGGTATAATTTAAATTTGCCTTGAAATAATTACATGTGTGTCCACCCGTTGGTTTCTGCTTATTCTTATATGAGTATATGCTTACAGGTATACTAGAACGAGTTTAGTGATTTTTTTTCTATTGTTCAGTTATTAGAATTGAAGGGTTTTGATTTTTACAATGATTTGTCAAATAGATAAATTTTTATAAACCATTTTCTTGACCATGTTTCGTGTGGATACTCTCGCCACTTCCCTTTTATGTCTGCAGTTTTAATTGTAATTTTTAATATTTTTTTTTCAGTTATAAAGACATGATGTATGCACTTTTGATTTTACCAACGATTTAGTACTACGATATATAAAAACATGGAATAAATATTTATATATGCTCATCGTCTAACTGTACTATTTTTACGCGTAATTTAATTTAATTCACTATATTATAAACATATTTATTTAAAATCAACAACTACCTGTTAAAGTATTAAAAAATATTGAGTTTCCGAAAAGTGTGAAAAGTGTATGAAAATACATTTACCGCAGCATTTACCGTCTAGGCAAATTACTTAACCCTCTCAATTTTCCTGACATGCAAAAACGAAAATCGATTTCTGATAATTAGAAACTTGTTTATTCCAATTATGAAAATGGCATGAAAAAGCGCACTTACAAGTGTTCAAAAATTAGTAGTGAAGTAAGTATCGCATTTTTGAAAAAAGAAACTATCTATATACAGACTGGCTTAATATACAGGTGTCCCGTAAGGAGTGGACCAACGAAAATTTGGTGATGGAGGGGATTATTACACATACGAGACAATAAATTTTATTTTCTTAGGTCTAATAGTTTGAGACATAATTTTTAAAATTTTTTTTATTTTCATTCCTGCGCATGAAACAACAATTCATTAGGTATTATTACTATTTCTGAATTTTTATTGCATAATTGCATGGCCGCCACGTTTGCTAGACGTCAGTCCATTGGATTATTTTCTATGTGGAAATTTCATGAAGGCGGTCTATGATACTATTAAAGATAATGAACAACAATTAAGATAAAAATTGCACACCACGTATTTGAAGTGATAAAAAACAATGAAAGAGCCTTACAAAGTTTAAAAAAAATTGTAAGAAGGTGCTGGTTATGCATAAGAGCTATGGGAAGGCCTTTTGAGCATTTATCATAAATACTACACTAGTTTTATTTTACCATGACCGAAAAAAATGATTAATGGTATGGGTTTAGGAATAAAAAATATGTTATGAAATAGATTAATACCAGAAAATTATAACTTTCTGCAATCTGTGTGAATTGTAGATTTTTTTCAAATAAAGTTCCAGAAGGTGGCCAAACGCATTTGTTTCAACGTTTAATTTTTATGATGCCAATTATAACGAATGAATAACAATTTAATTAGGAAGTCGAATATTTTCTTAAAGCTCTTGGATAATAAAGATCAAATATAGTAATAATATCTGATAAACAAGTTTTTTTTCAAGTACAGTAACAAAAATTAAAAAATCATACCTCTGAAACTATTAGGCCTAGGATAATAACATTTATTGTTTCGTATGTGTAATAACCCCCTCTATCACCAACGTTTCGTTAGTTTACACCTTACGGGACATCTGTATAAACTGAATTTATCATGTAGAATTTATACCACTATTACGATATTATTGCTGGAAAGGTTTACTGCTAAACGTTTTGTGCGATTTTGTAATCAAAATTATTTGACATTTTTAATCAAGCTAAAAATTTCATGCTCGTCAGTTGCATAGTACGTAAGCTATATATGACTAGAAATTTAAGAAAGTAAATCATTCAAATTAAATCTACATTGAAAATAAAACAGTTTTTATTTTATTAATATTCCTTGTTACAAATAACACATGAAAAACGCACTTTCGAATGGAAATAACTTTTGCAAGCATTTTGCTGAGGAATTTACACACACACACGCACGCACGCACACACACACAAACACGTGTGTGTTATACATATATTTATATACATATATATATATATATATATATATATATATATGTATATAAATATATATATATAGTATATATATATATATATATATACATATATATATATATATAAATATATATACACGCTATAATTAATTTATTTGTGATATATGATTTGAATGACAGATTCATTATGCACAGTCTAAACTTTAATTAAATTTATTTATTTCTTGATGACTTTTAAGCATACGAATATTACAAAATACAAATGATGGAGTTATTGATTAAATTAATTTTTTAGCTACCTATGAATAATAGAAACGATTAGCAAAGCGTTGAAACGGTCTTGAGGCAATTTAAAAACAATAATGAGAGAAATCTTTAATGATACGTGTTTATAAACGTATCATGGAGATCATGAAATTTACAAATTTAGATAATATAATATTAAATTCAAAACATAAAAAATATATATTGACAAGATCGTGGATCAAAAGAAGGAAAAATCGAAAGAATTAAGATTGCATTGCATTTAATCTATGTCTTCTGTAAAATCCTTTAAGTTACTGGTAATATGAATTTATCAGAGATTATTCTATATTCTATCATAATATTATGTGATTATACTGAAAATTACTTACATGCAAAACTCACACGTAAAATATGAAAATGATTTAAGCTTTAGAAATTACGTAAGAATGAATCGCACAAGATAAAATTCATAAAACCGATAAAAACTCTGATCGTTGAAGTAATAAATATCTAAAAATATACACCCCGTTATGTTTCTACATAGATTGTATTATTTTGATCGATACTTATGTAACTTTCAATCCTTTAATAGATGCTGAATTTAATTTATAGATACCTCATCTATCTTCGAACACCCATGACTTTTTTATTTATATTCAAGTGGTAGATGGATCGACTTGAATGCGGATATGTTTCCAGCTACATTAATGTCATCATTTGCTGAAAATTATTTTTCTAATTTTCAATTTCCATTTGAGAGTTTCTTAAATTTCAATAACGTGGAGAGTATATTAAAACAATTTTAATGAATAAATTATATGTACATCCGTATATATATAAATATATATATATATATATATATATATATATATATATATTTATATATATATATATATATATATGTGTGTGTGTGTGTGTGTAAATGGTTTCTCGGAAACGGGTCTAACGATTTCGATGAAATTATTGGTATATTTATTACTTAGGTGATTATATTAAATAATTTTGAAGATGAGCTTTGTCGGTTAATTATTTTGGAAATGGCAGCCATTTAAAATTTTCAAAATTACTATGAATACTGTTATTAAGACTTAATAACTTTTGAATGGAATAGCATAGGAGAGAACGGTTTCGGGCAGGAAGAGAGTGAGAGGGGAAGGGAAAGGGGGAGGGGAGGAGGAAAGATGCATTAAGGGAAAGGGACCGGGTATGGGAGGGGATGGAGAGGGAGAGGGGAGGACTAGGGGGATTGTACGACGAGGGGGTAGGAGGATTGGAAGGGGAGGAGAAGTGGAGGAGGAGGGTAGGGTAAGGGAGGGGAGGGGGGAGGGAGGGGAGGGGGAAGGGGGGAGTGGGATGGAGTGGTGTGTAAGTGTGGGTTGGGATGTGGAAGGAGGGGAGGGGGAGGGGGAGGTGGAGGGGTGAGGGGGAGGGAAAGGATAGGGTGAGAGAAAGGAGAAGGGCGGGGAGGGCAAGGGGAGGGGTCAAGGAAGGGGTGTAGAGGTGGAGGGGAAGGGGGTAGTGAGAGGGGTGGGGAAGGGGAATGTGAAGAGGAAGTGGTAGATAAAGGAAAGGAAAGGTAAGGGGAAGGGGAGCGGAAGGGAAGAAGGAGGGAGAGCAGAAGGAAAGGGGAAGCGGAAGGGAAGGGGAAGCGGAAGGGAAGGGGGAGCATAAGCGAAGGGGAAGGGGCAGCGGAAGGAAAGGTGGACTGGTAGGGACGGGGAAGGGGGAGCGGAAGGGAAGGAGAAGGGGGAGCGGAAGCGAAGGGAAGGGGAGTGGAAGGGGAGGGGAAGAGGAGCGGAAGGGAAGGGTGAGATGGAGGGGAGGGGAAGGTGAAGGGAAAGGGACGGGGAAGGGGAAAGGGAAGAAAGAACGGGGAAGGGTGTGGTGAGGGTGTGAAGGGGGAGGCGAAAGGGTGGGTGAGAGGAGGACGGGGAAGGGGTATATGAAAAGGGATGGGAAATGCAAGGTGAAGATGAGAAGTGAAGAAGGGGAACAAGAAGGTGTGGTGGAAGGCGAACGCGAAGGTGAATGCGAGAGCGGACGCGAAGGCAAACGGGAAGGCGAGACCGAAAAAGAAATCTAAGGCAAAGGGGAAGGGAAATGGACGGGGAAAGAGAAGAAAATCTAATACCATGAACTAAGCAATTTCACGTTCCTATGGGAAACTCGAAATAAACCGAGCATGCTCGGTCACCATATATATATATATATATATATATATATATATATATATATATACGTATGGGGTGAATTCTGTAAACGAAAATTTTTAAAAAGGGTGATTGGTTTAGTGATTAGATTTACAGTAAAAGCTAGGACAGCTATTTTTAGAATTTTTGTCTGTCTGCGTTAAATTGGTTTTTAATATCGATTAAATTGAGCACGGTAATAGTTCATACCATCGAAAAACATATAGAATTGTTTTATCTGGATATTATAGATACAAAAATAACACACTAGTCATATGTAACAATATTATACTACACTATATAAAAATAACACACTTCATATATAACAATATTATACTAAACTATATAAAAATAACACACTATTCATATATTACAATATTATACTACACTATATAAAAATAACACACTATTCATATATAACAATATTATACTACACTATATAAAAATAACACACTCATCATATATTACAATATTATATTATACTACAATATTCATTTATTACAATATTGGTACTACCAATGCCATCTATTAGTGTTTTAGTAAACTTTATGCTCATAGATTTATTACTATAAGATACTGTCAATGCCATCTATTAGCGTTTTTCGTAAACTTTATGCTCATAGAATTCTGATGGAAAGAAATAAAAAAACACAAATAAATTCCGAATAATTTTTATTATATCCAATTCCACGAACGAAGTCGCGTCGACAAATCTAGTTAATAATAAAGTGGTATAAAATTTGTTCCTGAATACACTCCAAGATTAGTACCCCACACACAATGTTAAAACTATTTTGTCCGTTGTCCAGAGCTATTTCGGGGTTAGCTAAGCTATTAGGACACAGGTAACAGACCTATAAAAAGAAAATAAAATTTTTGATTGTGCCATCAACCCTCCTGATTTCGTAGAGTAAGACAAATGATTCACCACCTCAAAGCAGTGGGCTACCTCTCTTTGGCTGCGTAATGTCGAGATAAGTCGTGCAATATTGATGCTCTCTGCGTGGACCGCGGCAGACCATCCTAGTGAAATATTAATGGCTCAGCCGAGTGAAGGTCACGTTCAGATTACGAGGCTGTGACGGCGGTTGAAATGCCACAAGGCGATGCCAGTGTTGTGTTCTAAGTAAATTCCTTTATTTTGAAATTCAATTCATTATACATTTTTTACTTTTTTGGAATATCATTTTAGATAACGTGTTTTTTTTCTATTTACATATTAATTCATTACGCGTAATAACAGTTTCTTTACCTGGCAAAAATGTTACCTGAGACTCGATATTATGAAAAAGGTCATGGTTGCTGATGTTGACATAGAAAATGGAGGTATTCCAACAGACATTATTCAGTAGAGTATTTCATTAATTGAGGGTAAACATATAGTTCAGTAAAATTGTTCGAAAATATAAGTTCATAATACGTGGTTTTTTAAATTAAGTTTTATTTGATGATATTGTTAAGGGTCACGTTCTGAGTAATTTACCAGATTGGCATGGTCTGCCATCTTCGCAACAATTTTAAAGCTAAATTTCTCGTAAGCCGTTAGTAATTTGACAAAAAAGCAAAAACTATTTTTTGTAGAATATTACATTTCCCACAATTTCCATATTTGGAATATTGTCGTAAAACCTACTATTTACGAGTTATCGTGCTTTGAAACGTATTAAAAGATATAGTCCTCTCTTCTAAGTTCATATAAACTTGGAAAATTAAAAAAAAGTCATGGCCCTTAACACTATTCTCAAAAAATTAAATAGGAATAACCATGTAAAAACAATACAATTTTACTGGAGCCACAGTTTTCTTTCACAATGGGAATATAAATTTATTCAATGCTACAGAGACCTGTGTATTAATACTACCAGTGTATAAATGTCACAATACAACCTTATTATTATAACCGTTATATTTATTACTAATCGTTAATATTTATTACATAATATTTCATTATTCGAATATTTGTTTTTTCGTCTTCAATTCGTTCAAATAAATATTTCAACAAAAATATAAAAAAATAATTTGATGGTTCACATCTGCGGGCCGTCCCATGGCGGCTCACAATTTTTTTTTTGAACCATGGATTTGAAAAACCTAGAAATTTATTTTCGATAATTTTATAATTTTTGCCTTTGTATGTGTATAATTACATAACTATTTTTTTTAGATTACTACAATTTTGTCTTATATGGCCACAATTAAGATGATAGTAATTTTTTAAATACTCCATACCTACTGCAGTCAAGATGGGCAGAGAAAGAAAAAAAGACAGTATATTTTTTAAATTGATGTTGGCAAAGGTTCTTTCACTACAACAGAACGAATAGCATTAAATCAAAGACAAAATAGAAAATGACATGCGGACAAAAAGGTATAATCTGTTACCGATTTTTAATTATTTATTATAAAAATTTCGATATAATACCTGTGCTTCTATATAATACTATATTTCTATATAATATTATATAGAAGCTATATTTCTATATAATACTACTACTATATATCCCTTATTCTTACTTATTTCTATATAATAACTACTATATTTCTATATAATACTAAATGAATTATTTAATATTTCCACATCACTTTCGCTCAAAGTCGACATTGTTAGTAATTTGCATGAGAGTAATGTAATTTACAATGGTAGTTGAAAGTCAGTTTGATCAGTACCTTCAATTAAAATTACTATGATAACTTACATTTACAAGTTGAAGAAATTTAAACAACTACGAAAATCTACGTCATTGGTTTTCTGATACGCACTAGGGTAATTTTCTACGACTTACCCTTACTTCCCACTAAATTCGAAGGTAGTTGCGAGGGACTATAAAAGATGCACCGACGGTTTTGGAATTTATGGCTTCTTCCATTTCGTCTGTGTACTTTTTGTACGTGCATCGCGTAAAAATTACTGTACCTCTTTTGATGAATGTCTTTGAGTCTAATGAGTAAAATGAGACGTTTCATCTAAATACTAGAAGTTAAGAAGATACTTGAAGATAAGAAATGGCGTCTATTTTTCTATCTATATGTCCTGACACCATACATGAATTAGTGACTTACTTTATATCAGGTTTTAATCAATGTACCGTAACAAAATTGCAAACAACAGGACACTTATAGAATTACTTCTACGTTTCTATGTTTATCTGCAACTGAAATTTTCCTAGAGAGCATTAGATATATAATATTAAAATTTGGCTTATTTGCCTGATTTTGTGGCTCAATTCCAAACATTACGTACAAAATATAAAATTTTTATTTTGTTTACTGTTTCGAGGGTAACATATATTGTTTTTTTTAAATTTTTTCTAATAAAATTCGCAAAAGTCCCTAAAAGGACTATATTCCTGAAAATCATCCTCACGATTTCGTATGCTATTTCCGAGACAAACTTGGAAAAATCTCATTTTATCCATATAGCCCTAATCAAGTATGTTGGTTATCAGAATTCTATTACCTGAGATGTTTTTTTTAAATTTTATACAATTCAAGTAAAAAAAACTAATTTTCACCAAAGCATTCCTGACAGAGAAAAAGTAATGATAGCTACAATTTTGTTACCAAAGTACATAAAATATATGCAATCTGTAATAACATTGCAATTTGTTTCTAATATCATCATAATTTATCAAATTATCGCAGCGTTAACATATGCCATTGTTTCGAACTATATATTTGCTTTAAACCTGTTCAGTAATTCAAAACATTTATAACGGCGGTACACTCGTTATGTGAAGTTCAACTCATAACTTATCAACTTAATAATAACTACGACGTTGTTAATGATTGATCACTCCCACTTCGCAAAAAGCAGTAAATATGTGCACCAATTATTATAGTATTATAGGATGAAATATTAAACTTCACTCAAAACATTATTATAGGATGTTAGGGAACTATAGAAATTAACTAGTCAGGACAGTCTTTATAAAAACTTTATGAGGAATTTCTCGAAGGCATATTCTAGCCAAACAATCAACTTAATTTTATAAACGCAGTCTCAGAAATTTATTTTAAGGGGTAGGTATGTTGTAATTTTATATTAAAATCTACTTTTGTGTTGTAGTCAAAAACATTAATGATTACTTGGTCGCAAATATAATTGAATTTGTGGGTGATTTCTCCAGACTAATGCCCTTCAACGAAAAATAGTTTGTTTTAACGGATCAGTCGTTTTTACGCTGCGTAAAACTTTATTGACAGCATTTAGCAATAATTGAAATATTTAAAAATATTTTTAGGAAAATTACATATAATTCTGAAAGCTAATATTGATATCTCCATTATTTAATTTGGTAACCTCCACGATAAATTACATGAAACAAACTTTTAGAGTAAATAATTGGTTTCCTCTAACATTTCCACTCTATTATTTCGTATATGTTATCTACTCCATATAGGGCGGGTATTCAGTAGATAATATGTTCTGCAACTACGTCAAGTCACAAGTTTCTACGTCAAACGGTTTTGAGAAAAACTTCCGTAAGAGACAAATGTACACGGCAATGAACTCATAAGCGTTAATTTTTTAAGAGCTTTTCACAAAATCTCTCCCACATGTCTACCTATTGATAGTAGGTAGACATGTGAGGGAGAATAATTACAATACGTAGAAAACGTATACTAGAGACGACCTTGGTACATGGCTACAGCGTGAAACTATCGAATAGCTATTGACTGAGATTGTGTAATTCATTTCATTTAGGATTTAAGCCGATTTAGTAGAAATAACTTGCGTTATAAGCTAAAGCTTTATTAAAATTGCAATTTTATATAAAGTAATATTGATTAAAAGTAGAACTTGTCTGATATTACTTTTTTGAAAGCACTTCTTTTATTTAAGTATTATTTTTTGGAATTTCCGTCTGTAACACAATGATTTTTCCAATTGAAAAGAATTGTGTATAACTATTTATTGAAAATGCTTTTAAAGGTTTGATCTGAATATTTTTTTATTTATTAATACAAATTACGTAGCTCATCAAATAATTCTGCGTATCTTTGGTCTAATAACATTTTCCAGGAGATCTTTGTATTTAAATTTTGATTTTTTGTTTATCGTGTCTTCGTCAATATTTATTGAATTTAAAAAAAAACTGAAAATATTTATCAAACTGAAAAGTCCGTCTGTAATTTTCCCCTTTGCATATTCAACTAATATAATGAATTTAATGTTAAAAAATTTGTTTCTTGAGAGGATTTAAGTCGAAGAGTACCAAAGCTATTGATATTAATTTGACACACCTTATAGCTAGTAATATTGAATGCAACAGATTGGTTTCGTCATGATATATCAGACAGCTCCGTAGTTCATAATGCTATCTCAAACAGTTCCGCAGTATCATGATATCTTAAACAGTTCCATAGTTATGCATGTCCACACACGTTTACTTTTTGAAACTGCGATACTTATACGACTGCTTTATTTAGCCTGTACTGTATAGCTAACATAGGTCAAGAATGTATTCAAATACAGTGAAATCTAGAAATCTTTCTATGTGAAAACATATGATTACCTTTATTCTTTTGATTAGTACCTAACGTACTTTTTGGACGATATGTGTAGTTTTGATTATTCTCCTAGGGCACATCTATTATGCAGTAGCAGAACCCTTGATTAACAAAATATTATTTGATGAAATTCCATAGGGCGCAATTTAGGCCCTATAGCAGTCATGAGTCCAAGTGATTTATTTATAATTTTGACATTACTTATTTATTAATATTTATATGTAGATATTAACGTACATAATTGATACATATGGCGAACTTAATGATACGAAAGCAATCTCTCACAGCTAATCAGAATTGTAATCCAGCTCTGCTCGATAAGCGCCTGGAAAATCCAATACGGGACATCGCGGAGTGCTGCGACATAAAAGGGCCTAAACCCTGTAACTAATCCAATACACCACGGCGACGACGATACTGCACTCAATTTATAATTTTTCTACCCTCGCAGGTAAGGAAGCTAACTATTTCTTTTTTAATCGCACATTCATAATTTGCAGACATTAATGTAATGTGAATAAAGTGTCTGCAAATATTGTTTACGGCAATAAGTAATTCAGGATTGAGTTTTCTTATAGCTTAATTCAATTAACTTTGACAATTGAAGTTAAAAATTGACTGAAACTTTTCTAATTTTTCTATGATAGTTGAGAATACAATTGAGGACAGAATCTTATTAAAACAATACTAAAACTATTGATTGAGCTCCTGATTTTGAAAAATAAGACAGTAAGAATAGTTTTCAGCCTAAAATTCATGCCTTACTTCTCTTTTTAGGAAAAGTTAGGCAATATTGATGGCTAATGTATGGATTTCGGTGAACTAAGTCAGGGAAATATTAACAACCCCATTGGGTAAAGATCGCACAGGAGCCGTGAAATCGAAGCGGATGTGAAAACGTTTTGAGACGAATCTGGCTGAGTATGCGGAAAACGAGTGCGTTTATTGTCCTATATTGATGATTTGATTTTTAATTTAATACAATTTAGATGTAGTACATTTTCTCTGTAGCATATAATATAAAACAGAGGTAATGGGAAGTGATGATTAAGATATCACCTTTGGACATCGCTTAATGAAATATTAAGTTTAACTTTATGATATTCTTTCATATTCTATTCAAAAAATAGAAAAAAAAAATTGCTGTATTTTTCTCGAGATGTTACAGAATATTATTTGTTCACATATAGATATAAAAAAAAATTAAAAATAAAATATATGAAAATAAAGGCAATTATTAGACGCTCAATAAAGGGATTATGCAGGAAATGAGCAATTTTAAATTAATCGATACAAATAGAAGAGATAATTTTAAAATGAAAATTACTTTTTTTTGTATTTTATACATAATTTACACTTTTGTTTTATTTCAAGGTTGTGAGAGTAAATATTGAAGATTTTTATTTGAGAGATATATAAACGTGTGGTCTCAAACCTGAAATTGCCCGTTCAATTCAACGAATTGTTTCGATCGAGTTGTTAAATTTCTTCAAAAAGAAGGCACGCAAAATACATAACTTTAGTTTTGCTCTACATTGTGCGAAATGCCAATTCATAACACTGAAATTGTCTCGTTTCTTGTAATAGCAAGATCATTTGTTATGTTCCTTTAAACAATGAATAATTTATGTCTTGAATTCATAACTACATTATTCTGCAATATTTGGTGTCTAATTTGAAACGTTAGGTAATGTACAAACAAATTAAATTTTAAAAAAGGATGCGTGTACTTATGTACGCGCGTGAGAAGTTATACTTCTTTGGCATCATTAAATAATACATACGGATAAATAACCTCAATTATATTGGAGCACATGAAAAAGTCTATAAACACAATTTTTTCACTAATATTTACGAATAGTAAATATATTATCAAAATATTGAATTTAAATCACTACTGATTATAATTTATTAACACATAAATAAATCGCACTTATATGAAACTAAAACACGTGTGTGAATGTAGACACTAGAAACATGTGGATAAATACTATGAATATGAAAACAGTGAACAGAGGCGACGATGGTGATTTGTTTTGAGACTGCAACCGCTGCAACTTCATACTTTTGTGTGACGAATCTTAAAATCTCACTCTCATCATTTTTTCATAACGCGCCTAAAGAAGTATATAACTTCAATATATTTCTTGGGTTTCTATTTACATTATTCTTCGGTAGCCTGAGTTAAATTTGAAATATTCTTCACTATTTGCTTGAAATTTGTAATCACTGCCAAAGTTCTTAGAAAACAGTTCCGAAAGGCTTTCAATAAATTCATAATATCGGTGTATTAGAAGCAAAAACGTTACAAGGTCGTTAATTCCTTCGAGTTCGCTTCATAGTTATCCAGATGAGATTATGTCAATTCATTAGACATGGATTACCTTTCTCAAAATGCAAAATTATATTTAATCATTGGTATTCATAATTTTATAATCTATAATTAGCCCTGTTTATAAAATAAAGAAGTATTGATTTATGACTGCATAAAGTGTAATTTATTTCAGGAAAAATGTGTTCAAATTCAACCATGTTTATATAAAAAACAGTTTCGTCAAAACAGTTGTCACTTACGTGTATAAATCAGTTATAAGTGCAACGCTAACTAGTTGAGAGTAGCTATTAAAATATCTGTTATTTCACACTTATTTATTTAAACGGTTTATTGCTGATACTGTACTCGTGCAATGTAGATAAAGTAAATGATTATATCATAGTGTACAGAGAACCTGCTCACGTGGCCATGTGAAAGGTTAATTACGTCCTCGTTGGCATGTTTCGTTATACGAGTCAAGACTAACTTGCCATGTTCCAGAGCGTTACTACGGTATGAAAGTTGTGAATATATATCCATTGTAGTAATTGCAATGTAACTTTACCGTCAACGGCTTGTGCAAATTACGTAGAAGCGGGTTTTGTGCAAGTTACACTGTTAATTTGTTTTATATTGTGTTTTCTGTCGGTGGAAATTTAATACGTGAAAACGAGCAAAGTTTCAGTGTTTTTTTTTAAATGGACGATAATCATTTCAGGGCTCTAAAGAAAGAAAATGGAATCCTTATAAGTACAGCAGTTTTGGGAATTTATATTTTTACACACATGATAAATGAAAAAATTTCAATATAAATATTTTTGAGTGTTAATAATTCACATATAATATATGTTATCATTACGCCAAATTTTAAGTTTATAAAATTAAAAAAAATATCAATTAGTACTAAAATTAAAAAAAATATTGCATGTTATATTTGTTCATTCTTATTCATTTCTACATAAATATTTTTGAGTGTTAACTATTTACATATAATATATGTTATCATTACGCCAAATTTTAAGTTTATAAAATTAAAAAAATATCAATTAGTACTAAAATTAAAAAAAATATTGCATGTTATATTTGTTCACTCTTATTCATTTCTACATAAATATTTTTGAGTGTTAACTATTCACATATAATATATGTTATCATTACGCCAAATTTTAAGTTTATAAAATTAAAAAAAATATCAATTAGTACTAAAATTAAAAAAAATATTGCATGTTATATTTGTTCATTCTTATTCATTTCTACATAAATATTTTTGAGTGTTAACTATTTACATATAATATATGTTATCATTACGCCAAATTTTAAGTTTATAAAATTAAAAAAATATCAATTAGTACTAAAATTAAAAAAAATATTGCATGTTATATTTGTTCACTCTTATTCATTTCTACATAAATATTTTTGAGTGTTAACTATTCACATATAATATATGTTATCATTACGCCAAATTTTAAGTTTATAAAATTAAAAAAAATATCAATTAGTACTAAAATTAAAAAAAATATTGCATGTTATATTTGTTCATTCTTATTCATTTCTACATAAATATTTTTGAGTGTTAACTATTTACATATAATATATGTTATCATTACGCCAAATTTTAAGTTTATAAAATTAAAAAAATATCAATTAGTACTAAAATTAAAAAAAATATTGCATGTTATATTTGTTCACTCTTATTCATTTCTACATAAATATTTTTGAGTGTTAACTATTTACATATAATATATGTTATCATTACGCCAAATTTTAAGTTTATAAAATTAAAAAAATATCAATTAGTACTAAAATTAAAAAAAATATTGCATGTTATATTTGTTCATTCTTATTCATTTCTACATAAATATTTTTGAGTGTTAACTATTTACATATAATATATGTTATCATTACGCCAAATTTTAAGTTTATAAAATTAAAAAAATATCAATTAGTACTAAAATTAAAAAAAATATTGCTTGTTATATTTGTTCACTCTTATTCATTTCTACATAAATATTTTTGAGTGTTAACTATTTACATATAATATATGTTATCATTACGCCAAATTTTAAGTTTATAAAATTAAAAAAATATCAATTAGTACTAAAATTAAAAAAAATATTGCATGTTATATTTGTTCATTCTTATTCATTTCTACATAAATATTTTTGAGTGTTAACTATTTACATATAATATATGTTATCATTACGCCAAATTTTAAGTTTATAAAATTAAAAAAATATCAATTAGTACTAAAATTAAAAAAAATATTGCATGTTATATTTGTTCACTCTTATTCATTTCTACATAAATATTTTTGAGTGTTAACTATTCACATATAATATATGTTATCATTACGCCAAATTTTAAGTTTATAAAATTAAAAAAAATATCAATTAGTACTAAAATTAAAAAAAATATTGCATGTTATATTTGTTCATTCTTATTCATTTCTACATAAATATTTTTGAGTGTTAACTATTTACATATAATATATGTTATCATTACGCCAAATTTTAAGTTTATAAAATTAAAAAAATATCAATTAGTACTAAAATTAAAAAAAATATTGCATGTTATATTTGTTCATTCTTATTCATTTCTACATAAATATTTTTGAGTGTTAACTATTCACATATAATATATGTTATCATTACGCCAAATTTTAAGTTTATAAAATTAAAAAAATATCAATTAGTACTAAAATTAAAAAAAATATTGCTTGTTATATTTGTTCACTCTTATTAATTTCTACATAAATATTTTTGAGTGTTAACTATGCACATATATTTTATCATTACGCCAAATATCAAGTTTGTACGTCAAAGAGACAATTTTGTGGACATTGTTAGTAACGCCTTTAGAGCTATCACACCTAAAATTCTAAAATAACTAGTTTTGGAATACTTATACATCGCTCTTTCAATTGATACAAGAATTAAAAAAATATTGCATATTTTATTTGTCTACTCTTATTCCTTTTTATATAAATATTTTTGAGTGTTAATTATGCAAATATAATTTATCATTACGCCAAATTTCAAGTTTGTACGTGAAAGACAAAATTTGTTTTCATTGTTAGTAACGCTTTTAGAGCTATTATACCTAAAATTCTAAAATAACTAGGTTTGGAATACTTGTACGTCGCTCTTTCAATTAATACAAGAATTAAAGAAAATATTGCATATTTTATTTGTCTACTCCTATTCCTTTTCATATAAATATTTTTGAATGTTAATTATGCAAATATAATTTATCATTACGTCAAATTTCAAGTTTGACGTGAAAGACAAAAATTTGTTACCATTGTTAGTAATGCTTTTAGAGCTATTATACCTAAAATTCTAAAATGACTAGTTTTAAGAATACTTGTACATCGCTTTTTCAATTAATACAACAATTAAAAAAAATATTGCATACCATATTTATCCACTCCTATACATTTCTTTATAAGTATTTCTGAGTGTTAACTATGCACATATAACATATGTTACCACTTTCAAGTTTGTATGACAAAGAGAAAATTTTGTGGACATTTTTAATAACGTCTTTAGAGCTATCATAACTAAAACTCTAAAATAACTAATATTGGAATACTTGTACATCGCTTTTTCAATTGATACAAGAGTTAAAAAAAATATGGCGTTCTTTATTTGTCCTCTCCTATTTAATCCATACGAATATTTTTGAGTGCTGTTATTGAGATATATGTGGATTATATGCTTTATCGCTATGCTATAATTTTGACGTTTCTACTATTTCTATATTATTAAAACCTAATCCTAATCCTAGTAATGTTATAAATACGAAAACACGTTGTTCTTTTCATTTTTTTATCTTGCATTTACGCCTTAACTACTCAACCTAACTCCGTGAATTTTACATACTCATAGCCTGTGTACCGAGGAGGGAAATAAGATATTTATTATCCCAGAAGAGAACTCCTTCCAGACAAAAATGGTTGTGATAGGCACACAGAATTAGACTGGAGTATTCTTATGAAGGTTTTATTTCTTCTTTTGAAGGATGGAACCCTACAATTATGTTATTAAAAGTTTACCGGAAAATTAAGACGACGATTCTAAATCTTACATTTCTCGGAAATTCGCCATATTAGTCTAAATTTAAATATTCTGACATTACATTTATTAATATGTATGATACAATTTACTATTCTGAAGATATCAGAATACATTAAATTAACGGCTACTCTTGGATCAAAAATATACTTAATGTTCTGATTAATATATTTATTTATGTCTCGCTATGTTACTTTTTATTTAAATATTCACCATGAGTTTTCTGAATAATATGATAATAAGCTTATAGAAAACCTCAGTACAATTGGAGTTTTCATCACTAAAGCTTGATGATTCTGCTATATGCTATAAGCTATGATATGAGCTTATAGAAAAACCTCAGTACAATTAGAGTTTTCATTATTAAAGCTAGATAATTCTGCATTTTTGGGATTTTTAGTTCTAAACCCAAAATTTTGACATGTAACTGTTGTCAGACATTTGTTGCGATGAATTTGAACACACAGGATACATGGGAAACCTGATAACTGTTAGGTAACCGATGATGATTTAATTATCAGTTCGGATGAGAATGACTTATTTGATGAGCAATCACGGGTTTGATTTCGGTTACGATCTGGACTGCGAGTTGTATTTCTTCTTGATTTGAAAATTTGTGTAATTTGTCTTTAACTTGTTCAACTGTAAGCATTGAACTAAATTTAATATTTCCATCTCTTGGCTTTCCATCGAATGCCACAAAAGCTTTGTCTATGTTCGTGGGTTAGGTTAGGTTAGGTTAGGTAAAATACACGTTCAGTTGTTTTATCAACTTCTTCCATCTTCTTCTCTTATTCCAGTCCGAGGAGATGGTAAATTTCGGCAACGAAAGTGAAAAAACCTTCATACAGGATTTCGACATTTTCATGTCTATATCATACATTATGTAATAACTAGATTTTAATTTTGAATTTATATTTTTAAAGACTTAAAAGAAATATTCCTAATAATGTACATAAAAGTTTCACAAATAAGGACATGGGTTGATATCCCACTCCTAATATAATGTATTGTCCTGACAAGGCTTAATTTATATTACTTTTTAAAGGCGAGATTATTTTATACATTCTTGTAACTCGCTCTTTTATTTGATATCTAACACCATAAATGAAATAAAAAATAAACCGTTCCGTATCCTCTGAAATTGATAAGGATAACAATTTTAGAAGAATAGTTTTCAAGCTTTGCCGAAAAATAGTTATTGGGTAGTTGTACGTTGTTTTTTGAAGGGAGAAAAATCTGGGAAAGGTAAGTATCTGATTTTGCGCCCCACATTTGCAAATAATTTTAAATTATTGAATTCTTCTTTAGGGTTACAAAATATTAGTCAAACTTAATGGAATTTTAAATATAAACATGATAACCGCTACGACCAACGATTTTCGAGAAATCGGCTCACAGATTACGAAATAAATTGCACAAACAATGCAAAATAGAGAACAAATGATGAACTGACTTTCAGAAATGACACAGAACACCCCAGTAATCGGCGAGGTAACCATGTTTATCGACCAACAGTCTATTATACTATCACAATTGCGTGGGAAAAGGAAATAAGCTATGATCTCGCAATTAGTAGAATTAACATGATGACTTATGAAATACTACTTTTTTGACTCACGGTTTCATTCGTTTGGAAAAGAAAAAGTGGCGGTGTAATTTTAGAATAATATTTTTTAAATAAAGATCATTAATTGTAATACTAAAATAATATTATCCAGTTATTATATGAATATAATATAAAGATAGAGAGAGAATAGAATACTAAAGTTGACGCTTATAACGAAGAGATTTTTTTAATTATCAAAAAATATAAGTTCCATTCTAGGACAAACAACAATCTTATTTTCCTTTCCATTACACGGACTACATTTGCAGAAAATTTACGGAAATCGGGTAACTAATTGAGGTGTAAGTGAGTTAAGGAAATAAACTGATAACTTGTTTTCATATTCATGAAATTATTAGGATCAGGCTTTATAAATATATCAAACGCCGTATATTCGAAAAACATTTTATATCCCATACCATCCTCTCTGAGAAGGATTATTAGTTCTTTTTATGTAAAATGAACATCTTTTAATATAAATACAAATAAACGCGACGTTAACGATGCAAATACAGCGTTAAGATGCAAGCCATATGCCATTCTTAATTATTCAAGAGATTTTTCTAAATTCGACTCCTGTACTGGGTTTGACTTGTATAAAGTGGACAAAGGGAAAAATTACAATGTGTAAACAGAATCTGCCTGCTCGGCAAAATAAGATCCTTATCCGCACGTTTCCTTATACGAGTCCAGACTTTAAATCTTTGTGTCCTAGAGGCGACCAACGTGGCATGTTAATGTATTTTGTAGACCATCAACGAAATTCTCAGCAGCTATTGTTCAATAACTTTTTCCAGGAGATCTGCATATTTAAATTTATATTTTACATTTTTATTCCTCGTATCAGTATCTTTTACATTTTTCCAATTAAAGAAAAACTGGAAAGGATTATCAATAGAGATGAATAAAATTAAGGTATCTGTCGATGATTTTCGAATTTTCAGCTTTTAAACAATATTTTTGTTTGCATTTAAGATTAAAACGAATCTAATGCTAAGAAGTATTTGTTTGTCTATCTGTCTGTGATAAAGAATTTAACTAAAAACTATTGAAATTATTGACATGAATTTTACACAAGTTTCAGGTAGTAAATATTGAGACCAATATATTTATTTTATCTCGGTATCTCAACAGTTTTTCAATTACAATAATATTGGTATAAGATTTCGTGAAACATATCCACACAGATCAGATCTATTTTATCTACTATATCCATAGGGTGCCATCGGTAGAGCAGTTGCAAAATGAATTCCATGGGACGCCATTCATTGTACAGTAGCGGAATCCTTTATTATCAAAAGCTTTTTTGATGAAAATCAAGGGCGTTAATTAATGGTATTTATTTTATATTTTACTTAAATTGTTTGTTAAATTGTCTAAATCAATTAAAATATCCACGCGGATGAAGCCGTGAGCAGAGCTAGTAAATTTTTAATGTTAATAATATTTTCAATTTATAAATTACCTATCCTCGTAGGTAACAGAGCCAAAAACTTTTTTTTCGGTCCTTGTTTGTCCATATTTACCACTAAGATCTAATGTCAACAACATATTACCAATAATGTTACCAATTATGCCAATAATGTTACCAATTATAAGTAATTCAAGTTTAAGATTCACGCTATTTTTTGGTTTACAATTTTTCTTGGCAATTTAAGTTAAACATTTTAACCATTTATATAACTGTTGTAAATACAATTTTCTTCTTCTATTCTCTTTTTATAAAAAAATTATGTAGTATAATCATTAACGCATGGTTTACGGTGAATTGAGCTACTCATAAATAACTCATAATAACATAATAACTCCATCGGATAAAGCTGGTGCAGAAATAGAAATTGCAAAGTCAGCTTTGAATAAAACTTAATAAACATTAAATTTTACTTAATTATGGTCTTTAAAATTCTTTTAGAATTTATTCTTATAGGAATATAAAAATATCTGATGTATGCTTATGACCACAAGATAAAAGTGAAAACTTCTTTAATGTATATATACATAAACAAATATATATATATATATATATATATATATATATATATATATATATGTATATATATATTATTGATGAATATTATATGATAGAGATTAGTTCGCGGAATCAGAAATAATATGATATTGTTATTTTAAAATACAATTACAAACGCAATTATCTTAAATTATACTTAAATAAAATATTGATCCAAAAGTGCCCAATAAACTACTTATAAAATGGTGCATTTAAATAAGTAGTGTATTTGGTCGATGCCGAAGGGAGCCGAGTTTATCCGATTCAGTGTCACCAATCCGGGCGTGATGGCTCAGTTTCGTTCATTATTCAGAAAAAGTGCGCAGGTCCGCCTAAAGAAGTTTTGACTTCAAAAAACAAAACTACTTTGATCATAATTTTTTTAATGAAATTATAACACCATTCTTAAATGCTTAAGAAGCTAAAAGAAAATGAGCAATTTTAAATTGGACGACGCAATTTTCTTACATAATCTTAAAGTGAAAACGATCTGTTGATTTGAATATAATATATAATATATATATTTTCATTTTCCGTCTAAAGGTTGAGGAGTAAAAATATGGAACGTGTTTGTTTGATAGATGTATAAACATGTGACGTCCGATTGACGCAAATTGTTAGGACCGAATGAATTAGAATAAAAATGAAATTCATATAATATTAATAATATTCCTTAAGACATTGGGAATATTTTTCCGTTTAAAAATATTTCTTAGAATTTCAAGAACTTTCCATGTTTCATTTTTCAGTCTTGAATTATTAATTTGTCTGCTGAATTCACAACTACAGTACTCTGTAATAGCTAGCATCTAATTTGAAATGTTTCATAAATAAAAATATATCCAGAAATTAACATAGGTATTTATAATTTAAATTTCTATTTTTATTATTCTACAATAGCTGATATTAAATTTGAAATGTTAGCAATTTTATATATAAAAATATGCAAAGAAATTTAAGAAGTAAGCTTATTTTGTGGTCTTTGCACAAGGCTTTTGAGAGGTATAAAAGGCATTCAATTATTTCACAATATTGCCAAATATCTCAAAATAAATACGTCGAATATTAACAAAATTATTTTTACTTTGCTTCTTAGTTATCTAGAAATTATCATCTGAGTTTTAAATGCGTAGGAGAAGCATAGCATTTTAGCATGCTCATCTTGTAAAGAAAATGTCGCTACTGTTGGGAAATTTTTTTTAAAATCGTAAATTGAAATGTTTTCACAAAAACTTTGTTGTTTCCAAACATTTTTTAAGAATTTTACAGTACAAATTTTATTAATTTACAGGTTCCACTTTGCTTACATAAAGGATTAGTGACACCTTTGTTAAATGTATCCGTTATTTTTAAGAAAAATAGCCATTATTTACCTCCATAAATAGGATAAAAGTACAACGTTAATTCGTTAAGAGCAGCTATTAAGGTACCTGTTATTTCACACTTAATTAATTAAGCGGTTTATCTACGCTTTATGCTTATATTTAGCTCGGCTTGTGCAAATAAGATAAGAAAATAATTATGTTGTGGTGTGGGAGCGAATCTTCCCACGTGGCAAAGTGAAAAGTAATACGTCCTGGCTGGCTTGTTTCATTTTGTGAGCCAAAACTCACTTGTCATATTCCAGAGTGTCACTACAGTATGAAACCACTGTATAGGTATCAACCACTTTTTTGTATATCGCTCTGACAATCGATTTCCTCAAGCGTTTGAAGTTGAGTACAGTAATAAAGTATATTATCCGCATATACTTCATCATTCAATATATATTTGGTTTAAACTAAATAACAACAACAACAAAATTTTAGAGAGCATAAATGAAACAAAATTCCTAAAATATTTTCATAATATTTATACAAAATAATTCTAAGAATATTACTGAAAATATCCACAAAAAATGTTTGCCCACCTCCGAAACGGCTAGTTAAAATGATTATAAAATTAAAATGTCAGACATACGTTTTCTACGCACTGCGAGAGTTTGCCCATAGTAGAAATAGTGCCGTATATTTCGACATCGTATTATAACAATTATCTGCAGGTTTTTGTGGCTTTTCTAAATTATGGTAACCAAATATTTTTCGATTCAAGGCAGCAATTTACACTCTAAGTAAATTAATTTAATTTAGTTCTTTTCTACTTCTATTTGAACCGTTTTGTAATTCAAATTAATGTAATTGGAAAACGATAGCTTTAATTTACTGTGAAATTTTGTAAACTTACTTTTGTAGTAGAATATAAAGCAATCAATATTTGGTAAATTGAATTAGTTTTTAACCCATCGGTTTATTCCTTTTATAGAACATAGCAAACACGCCCACTATTTGTGAACAAAAGACTAAATTTGACAATGACTTCAAATTCAGTATCAAATTGCACAAAGGGGTGTTGTACTTTTAACTGTTTAGGAGTTTCTTACTATATTTGTGTAGTCCATCTAGATACTGATCACATTTATTCTAAAAAACAATGATGAAAATTGGTCAACGCATTCCCAAGTCATGACTGTCTGAAAAGCTCTCTATTTCTAAATTCTGATGAAAATCATGCAAAATTTAATGTTTTGTTTGAATTATAAAATAGTATTAATATAATAATATCAAGAAATATTAATGGGAAAGCAAAATTTACATTATCATACTACGTTATAGACGTTGTACAGTCAACTTAATAATGTTTTTATTATTCAACTAATAAAATCTTCGTAGGCTTAAAATGTGACATTTAACATTATTAATTTTAAGAAATTTTTTTACGGTTCTTTAGATGATATGTTGCACGTGTATTAACATAAGCATAGATTTTTCGTTGACTATAAGTATCACAATTTTAGACGAATCGTTTTCAACCTTTGCCAAAAAAATAGTTATTGGGTTGTTTTTTGAAAGCAGAAAAATCTGGGAAAGGTAAGTATATGATTGTCTACTCTACATTTGCATACAATTTTAAATTATTGAATTCTTCTTTGGGGTACAAAATAGGAGTCAAACTTAATGAAATTTTAAATGTAAACATATATCCGAAGAAAATATTCAAAATGTAAAAAACACTTAGATAAAATTTGCTTACGAATTGATAAGTTATTCTTCTGAAGTTTACAAGAATAAAAGTTAAAACTTAATTCGGTCGATGCGATAGCAGTGAGGTGATCTTAAAATAAGAATAGCGTATTTGTTGATATTTCATATCCAAACGTTTGTTAAATTTTGTCATAAACTTAGAAATTATTAATGGAATCACGCCTGTGTGCGTATTATCTACGCAGCGCTTCTCAAGCTACGTGTAAAATGGGCACCGAGGCGTGAGACTTTAATGATACTGTAATAGAAATTAAAATGAATTTTAAATTCACGTTAATTAAATACATTATAAGGATTATTAAGAGAGTTTGTCATTTTTATTTAAATTAATAGCTAAGGTCTATCAACAATATTACGTCCACGAAAGGTGTGATAGTTATAATTATTTGTCATCTACTAGTGATTGGACGGTTTAATACTGTCTACATAGTTTTTGTAGTTATAATAATGTAGTTAATGTAAAATGTTATCAACTTTAATAAAATGCTGCCATAGATCGTCTAATAATATTGTTGAATATGAAGTTAGTGGGATTTTAGAACAATTGTATAATTAACGTTGCATTTCACGTTTATATATATGTATGATCTAAAACAGTACAAATTTGATGGAGAAAAGTTATTTCGCATAAAAAGGAATTGCTGTGTTTGAATTTATACGATTTAATTTTCCATTTGAGAATATTTTATAACAAACTTTTCAAAATTCTACATAAAGTGTATCTATCAAATAATTCTTTTTCTTCATCGATGTAATAAATCCTAATTGGAGACATTGTATGCAATCGGAAACATTATGCATAGTCTTAATAGGGGATATAATAATAGTCTTCCGTTTAGTAAAGGTCGTTCAATTTTTTTAGGCGGTTTAAAAAACATCCAAATGTTCGTAATTACAATACTAATGGTTGTGCAATACCAAGCGCAGTATATCATACGAGAGATATCTCTAAATATAAAATTAATCTAAAAATATTACTCGGCTATTAAATGAGTTTTTAAGGGAATCTTATAAGTAAGTTATTAATAATGGAATTTCGTTTATTAAAAATTCCCTGAAGGGAACGTTTAATCTCTCCTCTTTTGATTTATGATAAAATGTATCCAGTTTACAAATTATGTCTGGAATATTTATTAACAGCGGTCTGGAATATTTGGATTTTTCAATACACATATTGGCATGTGGATAGAAAATTGATAATTAATATGATGTACTATATAACAGCTGCAGTGCTGGATTAATATGTTTATTACTTCGCCAAGTTACAATTTTTTACGTCAAACGTGCCTCGTAAAAAACGTTATGACGAACGCAACACGTGATTTCATAAGGCGGACGGATGAAGACGGACGGACAGGTCAGTGGTCTTATTTAAGTGTTTAATTTTTCTCCGCTCTAATCCCTAAGCATACTTATTAATAGGTGATCGGTGGCCGTAGCGACATTATTTTTCAACAAAACAAATTCGATTTGTTTTCCACCAAAACATATTTGTTACGATCCCGCGGTTAAAATATTTGAAATAAGTTGTAAAATTCGGTCCCGTAGAAGTCATAAGATACTTTTGACTCACGGATTTGCTCGTGGGGAGAGTGGAGAACGTGATGGTATAATTCCTGATCCTGAAGACGATCAATTGAAAGAGTAAAATATTGTTATTCATTTACTATATAAATATATATTTGCATACTCCTTTTGTCTCTCTTATCCCTAATTGGTTGATATTTAATTAACAAAACGTAAACGTTTTATTCTGGCGTAAACATATTTTATTTCCATCTTCATTACAAAAGTTATTTACAAATTTTCCGAAGACTTCTTGAATAGTTGGGGTGAAAAAACGAAATGGACAAATAAACAGCCAACTCATTTTCACATTTATAATATTGGTAAGAATTAGGATTAGAATTTAAGAATATTCTGAATTCAAATTTGTATATTCAATATTTGAATTTTTCTTTTATTTTTCCACAGGTAATTTATGAGAATTATCTGTGGTTTTTTGGTAAAACAGACACCTTCTATCCTTATAATTTATATACAAGCGTGATGTTAATGGCACAAATGCAGCAATTAAGCTACATGTCCCGTGTGACTGTTAATTATTGAAACGATTTTTCTAAACTCGACGCCAACACTGGGCTTGGCTCAAACAATATGAATAAAGTGAATAATTACAATATGTGGAAAGAATCTGCCCTCGCAGCCACATAAAAGGTTAATTAAATTCTTCGTCGGCATGTTTAATTAAATAAGCTAATACTTTAAATCTTTGTGACCTAGAGGCGACTTTGATGCATGGCATACAGCGTAAAAATGCTGAATAGCTGTTCACTGAGTTAGTTCAACTAATTTCGCTCAGGGCTTAAGCCGATTTTATAAGCAAAATCTGTATTAAGACTGTGTAATTTTATATAAAGTGATATTGATAAAATTGTGGAGTGGTTTGGTATCATTGTTTTATTTAAAAATTGTGTTTTTGAAAATTTCGTTTCTAGCGTAATGTTGTTTCGGTTTGAAAGAGAATTTTAAACGATAACAATTAATAAAACTGCTGTTAATCGTCTGACCTGACTATTCGTTTTTTTCTTGATGTATTTTTTGCCGCCTGTCGACCAAGTTATATGTAATTCAGGACCAAATTTATTTTCTGTGTGAACTTTATATTTAATATTAATGTTTTAATTTGTATTCGACCTGCCAAATTTCTAACTTCTTTTATTAAATAAAAACTTAAAACGGCTATTAATTGTTAATTTTAACATTAAATTTACAAACTATCGTCATTAATTGATTGTTTAAACTAAAAAGCTAAGACGTAAATAACATATTTGCAAATACCGTTAATAATCGTAAGTAATTTTAGATTATATTTTACCATACCTTAACTTCAATTTGCGCTGGTATTTCTAGTTAAAAATTCACTGAACCTCTGCCAGTCATGCATAGTAATAGAGAAAATAATTTACAACCCTGTCAGGATAATACAAAAACATTTAATTTAGCACTCAGCTACCCTTATTTTAAAGAGTACAGACAATAATTCTCAACGTAAAATTCGCTGTTTTTGTCTCTTTTCTGAAGAAGTTGTGCAATATTGATCACATAGACACGCATGGATGCTAAAATATTAAAGATTGAATTTAGTGAAGGTCATGAAACTGGTGCGGATATAATACCGCTATGAGATCAAGCTGGGCTGAGTTTGTGCGGAGAAAGAGAGTGCGTTGTTTCATTTTAATGACTTTATTTTAAAAGTTAAGATATGGTATATTTAAATCTAGCCCATAATATATTGCAGAGGGTAATGGGATGTGACAATTACGAAATCAGCTTTGTGCAACACCTAACAAAAATTAACTTTCATTTTATGATATTTTTAACTTACTTATTGGTTTAGGTTTCAAATATAATGTATAATTTCGTTTTATTCAAAGGTTGAGAGCGCAATCAATGAATACGTGTATTTGAGAGATACAAATGTGGCTTCAAACCTAAAATTGCTCGCTCATTAACGAATTGTATCGATTGAATGAAGTCTTAGAAATTCACTAATTCGAAAGAATAATAGCAAATTTGCAAAATGAGAAAGAAATCCGTATAATATAAATATAATAATATTGAAAACGGAGGCGTGTAATTTAATCTAAGTTTGTCCTATGTAATTCGATAAGCCACTTCATGATGTCGAAATTGTGTTTTAGACTTCATTTCTTAGAATTTGAAGATGGTTTCATATTTTATTTTTAAACCTTGAATTAAATATTTATCTCTTGATTTTATAGCTACAGTATTCTGTCAAAACAGGCGTCTAATTTGAAATGTTTTATAGGTAAAAATATTCGCAGAAATTAAAAATAAATTTGTTAAAAACTAATTTTAGAAGAGCTCATATTCAGTATGATATTATCGTCATTTCATGTGTATAAAGCTGTATAGAAATTAAAGAACTAAAGTCAGTTATTTAAAATTAATAAATTAAAAAAATAACACATAATATCCGAAAGTTTTTTCAGATAAATTATCAGAAAGGGAAAAACGTTGGACATATTAAATTTGCTACATTGACGTATTGAAAGTAAATATGTTAAAATCATTAATTATTTCGAGTCTGTTTCTTAGTTTACAGAAGTGATCATCTGAGTTTAAAAAGCGTAAGGAAAGAATATAATTTTACTGTGTTCGTCTATTAACGAAAACGTCCCAGTGACTATATTTACAATATTAAGATCTCTTATTATCATTCTTTACAACACGATGAAATGCTGATTTATCGTTATGCAATGCGTAATAAAATCGATAGGAAAATTAGGGTCATAATTGTTGTTGTTGTGTCCAAATTTTTTTACATTGTCGTTCTGTCCAAAATTTTTTACATAACGAATTAATAACACGTACACATGATACTGCTTTGAAAAATATATATAGTGGACACAAAAATCAAAGATAAATGCAACGTTAACTAGGTGAGAGCAGCCATTAAGCTGCCTGTTATTTCACACGTAATTATAATTTAAGCGGTTTATTTAAACTCAACGATACACTCATACTGTGCTCGGTTCGTGCACGCAGATAAAGTGAATGTTTATATCACAGCATGCGGAGAGAACCTGCTCACGTGGCCACGTGAAAGGCTAATTACGTCGTCGCTGGCATGTTTCATTATGCGAGGCAAGACTCACTTGTCGTGTTCTAGAGTGTTACCACGCTGTGAACGTTGTTAAAATGTATTCATTGAGTTAAATGCAATCTAATTTTTTCCGTTAACGGTTTGTGCATGTATCCACGTAGCAGGGTTCAGTACTTCTAAAGAAATAAAATTGAATTTCTATTATATCATACTAATAATTTTACGTGATATTTATCGACTTCCAAAGAGGAAAATTTTCTCATTTTTTAAATGTACCTATGTACAGCGTAACTCGGATACGTATCCGTCGATTGACATTATTGATCGTGATTTTTTGAAAGTGATATCGAAAAGGCCCTATGTATATATGATCCATTATTTTTTCATTCATCTGTCTGAGAAAAACATCTGACACAGCTGTTTTTCTCCGAAAACTTAGAAATTTCGAATAATGGTAATTTATATTAATCCACATTTATTTCATGATAACAATATCCATGGATATTTTTAGTCATATATTTGGAACTATCGATATGGTTGGGTTAAAATTTTAAAAAAATTCAATAACATTTTCAACAAATTTTTTTCCTTCTTAATATTTTTTGTGAGATTATTCTGGAAATAATGCTGAAAATATCTAAAAAAATACGTTGTTGCCACCTCCAAAACTGCCAAAGTCAAATGATGATAAAATAATCAAGTAAAGTATGACCCGAGCTCATACAGTGAGGTATCCTAGATATACGGATAGTATTTTTAAGTATCAAGATTACATAGTATTTCTCTTAAAATATTTACAGATATTAATATTACTTTTCATTGTAGAAATATGTGGTTCAATATATTGAAGGCGTGGAAATATAAGAGCGTGAAAATACCCTAAATATCTCAATATCAATTTTAGAATCATAGCTATACTTTTCTAGTCATGCTATCTTTTTAAAATTGTCACTTTAGCAGTTTTGGAAATTTTTGTTTTTACACACTCGGTACTTAAATAAATTTTCCAGTGCTTTACTTGGCCTTTACAATTTTTTCGCATTAATATTTTTAAAGGTAACTCTCCACTTATATGTGGATTAATATGAAATATCTCATTATGTAAAATTTCACGTATGCATATTAAACGATTGCTGAGATTGTGTGGATATATTTTGGACATATGATTGGAACTATCGTATACACATGAAACTGTATCTGAGAAAAAAATACTATGATAATATATACTATGATAAGGTGAGTGTTCTTGTGAGTTTTCTTGTTTTTCCCTTTTTAGGTATAGAACCCTAAAACAGCATTATTAGAAGTTTATGTAAAGTTTACTGAAATATTATAGCGATGATTCGAAACCTAATCCTTCCTTTTTATAGTAATTATATTATTCTATGTCTTTACTTCCAAATCAGATTTCCTGATATCACTTAACCTGCTGTTGAGTCTAATACACAACGACTGATATCTTGAACTATTAATTTTGCATTTAAATAGGTGCCATGAATTTTCTGAATAATGATTTTTATGAAAAACTTCTCAGCATATTTAAAATTGAAAATGAAAAATTTCTGACAAATTAATTTTCTGAGTAGAGTTTTGCAAAATGACTAAATAAATGTGACCGGTGTTTGTTGTTGGACGTTTATTTGAAATTGTTCACATCTTCCACAGGAAAGTGTGAACAATTTCAAATATTTCGGTCGTTGACTCCTGACTATTGATGTTGATAATTTAATGGTCGGCTCGGTTGTCTGGGTGACTGGGTTGCTACATGAGGGGTGGCTTGTTTCTTCTTGGTTTGGAATATTTGTTAAACCTACCTAATAAAAAAACTTATTTTTCCATTTCTTTGCCTTTAACCAACTCAATAGTAGCTTTATCCAGACTTGTGGCTAAAAAATATACATTCAATTATCGCATCAAACATTGTTTTGATTCTTTATTTTTGCGAATTTAAATTTTTCGTAACCAAATATTGTTTTATTAATGTCATTTCTAGTAAAACGTAGTGTGAATAATGTCGAACAGATGACATTAATTTCTTAGGTCTCAGTTTGTATCTTTTATAGGAGAAAGGAGCAAATAAAACCATAGTTTGTGAATAAAAAACTCGTGAAGAAAAATGAAATGGACGCAAACATGATGAACTTACTTCTCATCATAAAGTATTTCCTGTTGTCAAATACCGGCTCATCTTAATCGTCAGATCCCAATCATCATTTGTGACCAAAGGACTCATTAGGACCGGTCAAGTGAGTCCAAAACCCGATAAATCTACTCATCATTACCGATATATTTTATCACCGTCTTTCAACTTCTCGTTAAATTCTGGCTACCATCCGTGATTAAAGAATTTATAAACACATTTTTAAACTGAATACCAATTGTTCAATGCGGCATTGTAGTTTTATCCATTTAAGAATTCCTTAGAATATCTCGATAGTCTATCATGAGATTATGATCATATTTACATAAGGCCTTTTCGATATTACTTTCAAAAATTTATGATCAATAATGTCAATCGATTGATACGTATCCGAGTTACGCTGTACATACATTTAAAAAATACACACGTATCTATTTGTGAAATTTTCCTTTTTGGAAGTCGATAAATGTCACGTAAAATTTAACTATTTTTGCAACAATGAAATAGTATATAGTTGAAACTCACATTATTACAAATCACGTTGCACAATTAAATAATGTTTTTATTGCGCAATCATTATATGCTTGTGCAGATATAAATACTCAAAATCTGACATTTTCTATATTTCCTGTGTGTCTTATTGTGGATTTAGGTGGAGGGTTATTGCATCTAATTTTTATTTATGTACTTACGCAATTTGTTATTGATGTACAATAGTTATATATGTAGAAATTGAAAGGACGTAACGTAGAAAAAAAACATAGATGCATTGATGAAAGTTGAAAGTTTTTTTACAAATCGACAGGTTATTCTTTAGATAATTAACTAGTAGCGCTTAATTCGATCCATATAATAATAGTGAGACGATGTTAAAATAGAAACAACGTATTCATTGAATTTCATATTTAAACGGCTGTTTAATTTTGAGCGAAGCATCAAGATTAGAACTATACGCGTGCTGTGTGCGTATTATGGACGTAACGCTCTTCACTCCACGAACAGAGGCGTGAAACTTTAATGATGCATGCGTATAATCTTAAATTAAAATGAATTTTGAACTAGTGTTAATTGAATATATTATTAGGTTTATTAGAGGAGTTTATAATTATATATATAGTTCGAATTTTTTAAATTTGAGTTTATAATTATATATATATTTTGAAATTAAAATCAATTTTGATCTAGTGTTAAATGAATATATTATTAGGTTTATTGAAGGAGTTTATATTTTTTTGTTTTAAATAAAAGTAAATTCTAGCAAAAAAATTGTTGTTTACAGTTGTGGCCTAGTGTAATTGTTATATTTATTTGTCATCTATTTTTGACTTAATACTTTCTATATGAAATATATATATATCTATATATACGGCTCAATACTTTCTATATGAAAATGTAAATATAAACCTGTTATAATAGTGCAATTAGAATAACGTATTTTTTACCTATTATTATTGAATAATGAAATTAAAAAATAAGTTCCTGGGACTACTGGAGTTTTGAGTTTATGTACCTTCTAAACGGTTTCGTTGAGCATGAATATTTACAAATAATGAAGACATTTAAACGAATTAAGTTGTCAATACACTTAGGTTAGACATATAAGATACGTGAAAGTTAAATGTATAATAATGTAGTTTAAAATTAACTGATGTAGTTAGTTAAATAATAATGTAGTTTAAAATTAAATGCATCAATTTAATTTCCGAATAAATTTTGAATTAGTACACAAAAGTCGTTTTAGTCTTTAGGCCACGGCTCAAATTCCTGTGGGATGTACTGCGTTATTACAACTACCGATAATGAAAAGAATTGAAATGAATAAATCCGTAAATAAATACAGTAAACGTGAAATGAAAGTAAAGCAAAGATTAGATACAGTTTTAGTAATAAAAAAACAAGTATTGTTGTATTTGGTCCTAAATTCTTACTAGTTTGTCACATTATTTCCATTCAAAACACATAATGTGACATTTTGAACGACTTAAGTAATAAATAATAAAATATATGACGTAGGTTTGTTCAAATATAAAATTGAATTGATATACATAATTGCTGTCTTTGATCGTTTCAAAAGATTATTGACGGTGAAGTTAAACAGAACTTTAAAATAATTGTATTGTCGACATGAATTTGTTTCCTAACACTGTAAATATAGTTTAGCAATGTCATTATGCAGAAATTTCATTATTGGACATTAATGATATTGTTGTGTTTGATTTTGCACGACTTAATTATCTTTGTAAGAATATTTTATTTAATTAAATAAAAAACTCGATAAAAAGCGTCTCACTCAAATGATTCTCATTTTTTATTGATGTAAAAAGTCCTAATTGAAAACATTGTACACAATCAGAAATATTACGCATAAATCTAATTGGAAATATTCTAATAATTTTATATTTGATAACAGACGTTTCGGTTCTTCTAGCATTTGAAATTTAATTAATAATTACGTATAAAAACAAATGCAAATCAGACAGTTAAGTTAATTTTAATACGATTACGAGATTGCCATATGGTGTGCCATCAGTTAGCCCATAATTTAATTCAAATTAGATGTGGGATTATGGGCTTAGAGTTACAAAACTTTATGCTAAGTCCCTAAACATATTACTATAATGTAAATAATAGTTTCACGACGAAGGTAATAGCAAGGAGGAAACAATAATTATAAATAAAAAATGTATTATTGGTAAACAACTTTACCAATAATATATTTTTGCTTTGATGCTCAATTTACGAATTATGTTAGTACTCTATATTTTCAATCTTCCTTCATTTTCTATTCAGTATTTTGTAATAATAATTTGTCTCTTCCTGAAAGTGTTTCTGATATTGATCTCGAGCAACCCAACACATCAATTTCTACTCCTATATACCAGCGTAAATAGATGACTTCTGCTATTACATGTATAGATTAGATGTTGCGATATTATTGGGTTAAAGATATATTCCGCTGTCGTGATCAAAAATCCCCTCGGATGATACTGCGAGCAAAAAGCTTAGTTCATTGTTTTTCACTCTATTCTAATGGAAACATAGACCATTAGAATAGAGTGAAAAACAATGAACTAAGCTTTTTGCTCGCAGTATCAGATCCAGTATCAGCAGATCCCAATCATCATTTGTGACCAAAGGACTCATTAGGACCGGTCAAGTGAGTCCAAAACCCGATAAATCTACTCATCATTACCGATATATTTTATCACCGTCTTTCAACTTCTCGTTAAATTCTGGCTACCATCCGTGATTAAAGAATTTATAAACACATTTTTAAACTGAATACCAATTGTTCAATGCGGCATTGTAGTTTTATCCATTTAAGAATTCCTTAGAATATCTCGATAGTCTATCATGAGATTATGATCATATTTACATAAGGCCTTTTCGATATTACTTTCAAAAATTTATGATCAATAATGTCAATCGATTGATACGTATCCGAGTTACGCTGTACATACATTTAAAAAATACACACGTATCTATTTGTGAAATTTTCCTTTTTGGAAGTCGATAAATGTCACGTAAAATTTAACTATTTTTGCAACAATGAAATAGTATATAGTTGAAACTCACATTATTACAAATCACGTTGCACAATTAAATAATGTTTTTATTGCGCAATCATTATATGCTTGTGCAGATATAAATACTCAAAATCTGACATTTTCTATATTTCCTGTGTGTCTTATTGTGGATTTAGGTGGAGGGTTATTGCATCTAATTTTTATTTATGTACTTACGCAATTTGTTATTGATGTACAATAGTTATATATGTAGAAATTGAAAGGACGTAACGTAGAAAAAAAACATAGATGCATTGATGAAAGTTGAAAGTTTTTTTACAAATCGACAGGTTATTCTTTAGATAATTAACTAGTAGCGCTTAATTCGATCCATATAATAATAGTGAGACGATGTTAAAATAGAAACAACGTATTCATTGAATTTCATATTTAAACGGCTGTTTAATTTTGAGCGAAGCATCAAGATTAGAACTATACGCGTGCTGTGTGCGTATTATGGACGTAACGCTCTTCACTCCACGAACAGAGGCGTGAAACTTTAATGATGCATGCGTATAATCTTAAATTAAAATGAATTTTGAACTAGTGTTAATTGAATATATTATTAGGTTTATTAGAGGAGTTTATAATTATATATATAGTTCGAATTTTTTAAATTTGAGTTTATAATTATATATATATTTTGAAATTAAAATCAATTTTGATCTAGTGTTAAATGAATATATTATTAGGTTTATTGAAGGAGTTTATATTTTTTTGTTTTAAATAAAAGTAAATTCTAGCAAAAAAATTGTTGTTTACAGTTGTGGCCTAGTGTAATTGTTATATTTATTTGTCATCTATTTTTGACTTAATACTTTCTATATGAAATATATATATATCTATATATACGGCTCAATACTTTCTATATGAAAATGTAAATATAAACCTGTTATAATAGTGCAATTAGAATAACGTATTTTTTACCTATTATTATTGAATAATGAAATTAAAAAATAAGTTCCTGGGACTACTGGAGTTTTGAGTTTATGTACCTTCTAAACGGTTTCGTTGAGCATGAATATTTACAAATAATGAAGACATTTAAACGAATTAAGTTGTCAATACACTTAGGTTAGACATATAAGATACGTGAAAGTTAAATGTATAATAATGTAGTTTAAAATTAACTGATGTAGTTAGTTAAATAATAATGTAGTTTAAAATTAAATGCATCAATTTAATTTCCGAATAAATTTTGAATTAGTACACAAAAGTCGTTTTAGTCTTTAGGCCACGGCTCAAATTCCTGTGGGATGTACTGCGTTATTACAACTACCGATAATGAAAAGAATTGAAATGAATAAATCCGTAAATAAATACAGTAAACGTGAAATGAAAGTAAAGCAAAGATTAGATACAGTTTTAGTAATAAAAAAACAAGTATTGTTGTATTTGGTCCTAAATTCTTACTAGTTTGTCACATTATTTCCATTCAAAACACATAATGTGACATTTTGAACGACTTAAGTAATAAATAATAAAATATATGACGTAGGTTTGTTCAAATATAAAATTGAATTGATATACATAATTGCTGTCTTTGATCGTTTCAAAAGATTATTGACGGTGAAGTTAAACAGAACTTTAAAATAATTGTATTGTCGACATGAATTTGTTTCCTAACACTGTAAATATAGTTTAGCAATGTCATTATGCAGAAATTTCATTATTGGACATTAATGATATTGTTGTGTTTGATTTTGCACGACTTAATTATCTTTGTAAGAATATTTTATTTAATTAAATAAAAAACTCGATAAAAAGCGTCTCACTCAAATGATTCTCATTTTTTATTGATGTAAAAAGTCCTAATTGAAAACATTGTACACAATCAGAAATATTACGCATAAATCTAATTGGAAATATTCTAATAATTTTATATTTGATAACAGACGTTTCGGTTCTTCTAGCATTTGAAATTTAATTAATAATTACGTATAAAAACAAATGCAAATCAGACAGTTAAGTTAATTTTAATACGATTACGAGATTGCCATATGGTGTGCCATCAGTTAGCCCATAATTTAATTCAAATTAGATGTGGGATTATGGGCTTAGAGTTACAAAACTTTATGCTAAGTCCCTAAACATATTACTATAATGTAAATAATAGTTTCACGACGAAGGTAATAGCAAGGAGGAAACAATAATTATAAATAAAAAATGTATTATTGGTAAACAACTTTACCAATAATATATTTTTGCTTTGATGCTCAATTTACGAATTATGTTAGTACTCTATATTTTCAATCTTCCTTCATTTTCTATTCAGTATTTTGTAATAATAATTTGTCTCTTCCTGAAAGTGTTTCTGATATTGATCTCGAGCAACCCAACACATCAATTTCTACTCCTATATACCAGCGTAAATAGATGACTTCTGCTATTACATGTATAGATTAGATGTTGCGATATTATTGGGTTAAAGATATATTCCGCTGTCGTGATCAAAAATCCCCTCGGATGATACTGCGAGCAAAAAGCTTAGTTCATTGTTTTTCACTCTATTCTAATGGAAACATAGACCATTAGAATAGAGTGAAAAACAATGAACTAAGCTTTTTGCTCGCAGTATCATCCGAGGGGATTTTTGATCACGACAGCGGAATATATCTTTAACCCAATAATATCGCAACATCTAATCTATACATGTAATAAAATTGTAACAGAGTGAATTCTGTATATTGAAAATATTTAAAAAAGCGATTGATTTAGAGTATGGAATGATAATAGAAGCCACAAAAACTTTTTTTAGAATTTTTGTCTGTGTGTTAATTTGAGCGAGTATTACGCATTTACTGGACGGATTTTGATGAAATTTTGGTATGGTAATAGTATATACCAAAGAGCGATGTATAGGAGAAAAAAGTATCTAAGTTACACGCAAACGATGTCGTAGACACTAGTTTATAAATAATGTCAAATCTTTTGACATGTTGGAGTACAAAAAAATTATTATTGACCAAAAAATAACTAATATAATTTTAAGTGACCAATATGTTAAGTGGAATCATAAATTATATTTCAGTTGTGCAAAGCTGCGGAGAATACACACAGCATATATATTTATATATATTTATATATATATATATATATATATATACGTATATATACATTTATATATATATATATATATATATATATATATATATATAATAATTTTTTTCCGGTATCTAGTCTTCCGACACTTATGATATACTGTAATCGAAGTCTGCGTGACGGAGAAGGCCGTGAGAGATCGTTAATTTCTAGATGTCTGCACCGTTTTCGAATCTACGCACCGTCTCTGAACGTTGTTTTGTAATCGACGCTCCATTTGTACACCAATTTCTCCAAAATATGAATTGTAGCGACCTAAGACTTCAATTTCGTAGGCCTAGGCATTAAATTTTGCATTCGAGAGCTTATTAATTTTAATTCTTATTTTAAAAAAATTCAAAAACTTTTAATTTAATGCTTTAATTTTGTAGTCAAAAAAGACTTGCCTTTCCTCGACTTTGTTTCTTTTGGATCAAATTTTAAAGCAAATATTCAAACAATCCAAATACTCTTTTTGACCAAATTTGAAAGTGGAAAAATTAGGCAGTAATTTTGAGTAAATATATTTACGTAAAATGCATAAAAATAGAATAAAGTCATTACGCAACTACAGAATAAAATTATTATCTAACTTACCAGGCTAAATTTATTAATAATTCAGTTTAAAATTTAGTTCCATAAAAAAATGAAATCTTTATAAGATTACTAACATGGCATCCGTCTTATTCCTTCTGCTTCATGAAATCACTGGTATGTCTGATGTGCCGTTTTGTCAAAAACAGATTAACATAGAAACTCATATGACATAGTGATAAACATATTATAACACATATATTTCAGTAGACGACACTCACAAAATTATGATGTGAAAACGTTAGAAGAATCAAATTAGGTGCACGAAATTCTTTTTTGTGTTTCATATCATGAATTATCAGTTGCAACGGCAAAATATAAGGATACAAGGATTGCTATCGGTAAAATACTATCATATTTGTTAAGCATGTTTGCGGAGCGGGAGTTTTATTACCAACAAGCTCTTTACCCGCAGCTTTGCTCCCATTTACATGAACAAGTAATGTCGAGTTGTTAGCTACAACGATCTGTTGTTAAACACATCATTATTTTATACTTCTATAATAAAAAATAGAACTAAAATTGAAAAAAATTAAAAACGATCACACTAGATCAGAGGAATGCATTATTTCTTTCCTGTCACTGCACTATCGTTTATAATTATTGATTATTCATATTTTACTATTATATTTATATATTATACGCCCAATTTGGTAGTGATTCGGTGCCTAATTGTAGAGTTATTTGATAACCTACAAGAGAGAACATAAACCTAGATGTTCGTAATTACACCAGGGACGCTGTGCACCTCTAACCATAAATTAGATCAAGCATATTTTCTTTCTTATTAAATGAGTCTATAACACGACTTTTTGTAAGTATCAAGAAAAAATTCACTAAAACCTAGTCATTTCTAGTTCATTAATAAATGAATTTAAATTTTTACAAATCCTCAGAAGAAAATATTTAATTTCTTCTTTAATTTCTTTACTATGAAAAGTACTCAGTTTACAAATTTTCTTTGAAATATTTATTCACAGCGGTTCGGAATATTTGGTTGAACAATATTGTCAACATAAAGCAACAATTTCATTTATAAAAAAAATATTATGAGTACAATTTTATAGTAAACACGCTGTAGTTTTTTATGAAAAATATGAATAATCAATAATTATAAACGATAGTGCAGTGACAGTAAAGAAATAATGCATTCCTCTGATTTAGTGTGATCGTTTTTAATTTTTTTCCATTTTTTATTATAGAAGTATAAAATAATGATGTGTTTAACAACAGATCGTTGTAGCTAACAACTCAACATTATTTGTTCATGTAAATGGGAGCAAAGCTGCGGGTAAAGAGCTTGTTGGTAATAAAACTCCCGCTCCGCAAACATGCTTAACAAATATGATAGTATTTTACCGATTGCAATCCTTGTATCCTTATATTTTGCCGTTGCAACTGATAATTCATGATATGAAACACAAAAAAAATTTCGTGCACCTAATTTGATTCTTCTAACGTTTCACATCATAATTTTGTGAGTGTCGTCTAATGAAATATATGTGTTATAATATGTTTATCACTATGTCATATTATGAGTTTCTATGTTAATCTGTTTTTGACAAAACGGCACATCAGACATACCAGTGATCTCATGAAGCAGAAGGAATAAGACGGATGCTAAGTTAGTGATCTTATAAGCATTCTATTTTTTTATGGAACTAAATTTTAAGCCAAATTATTAATAAATTTAGCCTGGGAAGTTAGATAATAATTTTATTCTGTAGTTGCGTAATGACTTTATTCTATTTTTATGCATTTTAAGTAAATATATTTACGCAAAATTACTGCCAAATTTTTCCACTTTCAAATTTGGCCAAAAAGAGTATTTGGATTGTTTGAATATTTGCTTTAAAATTTGGTCCAAAAGAAACAAAGTCGGGGAAAAGCAAGTCTTTTTTGACTACAAAATTAAAGCATTAATTGAATATATTTGGCGTTAATTTTGGAGAAATTCATTATTCACAATTAAATGAAACTACGTGATGTAGTATTATTTCTACTATCTTTAATTTCTTTACCACGACCTAGGTTTCGTTGTATTATAACATCTTCAGGTGGGATATTAGCAAAGATATAATACAACGAAACCTAGGTCGTGGTAAAGAAATTAAAGCATTAAATTAAAAGTTTTTGAATTTTTTTAAAATAAGAATTAAAATTAATACGCTCTTGAATGTAAAATTTAATGCCTAGGCTTACGAAATTGAAGTCTTAGGTCGCTACAATTCATATTTTGGAGAAATTGGTGTACAAATGGAGCGTCGATCACAAAACAACGTTCAGAGACGGTGCGTAGATTCGAAAACGGTGCAGACATTTAGAAATTAACGATCTCTCACGGCCTTCTTCTTCACGCAGACTTCGATTACAGTGTATCATAAGTGTCGGAAGACTAGATACCGGAAAAAAATGCGCTACCCTCTCGCGTTTAGTAGAATGTTCTAATCAGTTACAAAATATGCCACGATCTCGTGGAAACAGAATATATTTATAAAATATTACTTTTACTACAATTATAATATATTTTGTGTTATAAAATACTATTTTTGAATAACTGTTGTATCTGCATGGAGTATATGGTGGTGTAATTCGTGAAAAATATTGTCAAAATTAACATAATTTTTCTGTAAAGTCAAGGAATATTTTTCACTTATGCAAATACATGTGTATTTTAATGTCGATGCCTTTATCCCTAACGGGAATGTTATATAATTATCAAAAAAATAATTCTTATTTTGGTATAAAAAGTGTTTTATTTCCTTTACATGGAATGAGTGTGGGTAAAATTAGATCGATTGAGTACTTGAGGCCTAAAAGCGAGATGAATCGGTAAATAAACTATTGAGTTTCATGTATATAATACTATTAAGAATTCCGACTTATAGTATTTCAGAATATATTGAACACAGATATGTATGTTTCATACAATTCGTTTCCATAAGAGACTTCTGAAAATGATTAATTTTCCTTTTTCTGTAAAACGGAAAACTTCACGTAATTTAATAATAAATTCGTTGTCAACGACGCAAATGCAACTATCAAGCTACATGCCACGTGTCACTCTAATTATTCAACCGACTTTTCTAAACTCAACGCCAACACTGGGCTTAGCTCATATGACGAGGACCGAGTGAATAATTACAATGTGTGAGAGAATTTACCCGCTCGGGCACATAAAAGGTTAATTAAAATCCTCTTGGAAAATGTTATACGAGTTAAGAATTTCGTGCATTCATGATTTAGCCTCATTTAACATTAAGCTTATAATGTTAATAAAATATTTGCAAATATTGTTACTAAACTTAAGTGATTCAGGATTAAATTTTACGATATTTTAACTTCAGTTTAATATAGTTATTTAAGTTGAAGTTGCACTGAACATTTAACAGTCATGGATATTACTTCAGAATATTATTTACAGTCCTATTAAAAGAATATTAAAAATTTTAATTGAGCACTGATTTAGAAGAGCAAAATTTCTAATACGCTGCGTGGAACTCACGGCTTACGTCTTTTTATGAGAAATTGTGCAACATTGATAATTAATGCATGGGTTATGGGGAATTGTGCTTTTGAAATGTTAACCACTCCATCGGATGAAACTCGTGTGTAGGGATAGAAAACGAGTATATGTATTGTTTTATTTTAATAACTTTATTTTAATTTAATGAAAATGTGTTTTATAAATTAAGGTGTATTAAATGTGTGTGGTTTAATTAAATTTTGAAAACAGCATATTGCAGAAGCAAATTGGCAGTGGTAATTACGAAATCAGCTCGGAAAACGGCTTAATAAATACAAGTTTTGCTTTATGATATTCTTTTGAATTATGCCCAAAAAAGAAGTTTTATATTCATAATGCTTCCTTTCCTCATGATATCACAGAGTTAAAATTAAACTTCTTGGTCCAAAACTTGTCTAATTAACGGAGAAGATAATCCTTATCAGGCCGAAGGAGGTGAAAATAAATAAGTAATATTAAAATGACCAATGCAATTTTCTCAGGAAATTTTAAAGTGAAAACTATCTTATTGGTTCGGATTTCATAAATAATATATACTTTTATTTTTTCAAACGTTGGAAGAGCGAATATAATACGCGTTTGTTTGAGATATACATATTTGTGCATGTGGCCTCAAATCTGGAATTTGATCGAATAAAATTGCAAAAATTTGATATTTGTAAATACTAGTTCCGAATTTATGAAAGAAAAATTAAATTTATGTACCATAAATGTTACATCAATTTAATTTTTATTATATCCAAAGAGGATGGTGATTTAAAATAATTGTAAATTTGTAAAATTGATTTTAAATTTGTAATAATATCCAAAACGAAGGTATGCAATGAAATTTATATTTGTTCTATAAAGTTTGATATGCCACTTCATAACAACGAAATTTTCTTTTAGTCTTTTATAAGTTCATACAATTTTGAAAACATTTGATACATTATTTTTGAATCTTGAATTAATAATTTATCTTTTGAATACATAAATACAGTCTTCTACAATATCTGGTGTCTAAAATGTTTTAAATGTAAAAAAATACGGAAATTTGAAATTAAAATTACATTTTTTTGTTTTAATTTCTTATTTATACTATTCTAAAATATTTCACATTCACTTTGAAATATTTGTGATTTTATAAATAAAAATCTGATTAAAACTTAAAGAAGGCTATTAGTAGAAATTTATCCAAATAAACGGAAACGAAAGGCATTGAATAAATTTACAATATCGTTTTGTTAAATTGAAAATGTAGTGATTTCGAACCCGCTTCTTAGGTATTCATTAGTGATCATGCAAATTTGAAAGGTGTAGCGTTTTATTATGCTCAAAAACGAAAGAAAATGTCACTAATGTTCGGAAATTTATGTATAAAAACCAGGTATAGATGTCACGTATTGATAATTTATATTGTATTATTAACCATCCTTATAAAAATGTGAATAATTGATTTAGGGCTCTTAAAGATGTAATGCAATTTTCAGGAACATATGTTTAACAAATTCTGATGTTAAAAATACAAGTAATTTTATAATATAAATTTAATTAAAATACATGTTTCATACCGGTTACACAATGAATTAATACTATGCACTAAGCACACACTATTTTGGAATACAGGCATCACATATCTGCATAAATCAGAGGTAAGTGCCATGTTAACTAGGTTTGAACGGACGCACATAATTATTTAAGCGGTTTATCTAAACTCGACGTTGACACCCTACTCGGCTCGAGCAATGTAGATAAAGTGAGTATTACAGTGCACAGATAATCTGCCCACGTGGCCACGTGAAAGGCTAGTTGCATCCTCGCTGACATGTTCCATTATGCGAGCCAAGACTAACTTGTCATGTTCTGGAGAATTACAATGCTGTGAAAGTTGCGGATATGTGTCCATGGACCTCCATGCAATGTAACTTTTTTCCGTTAACGCTTTATTTAGGCATCACAATTTTAAATTGATTTTATAATGTGATTCCTATCTGAATTAATAAAACATGCAAAAAGTAGCGGAGCTTCAGTGCTTTTTGAAATGAAAGAAAAAAGTTTTAGGTACTTCTATAAAGAGAAAATGGAATCTTTTGAAGATAAATTACCATTTCGTCCATCTATCTGTCACAGCTGTTTTCACAGAAACGGTTCAATATAGAAATTTGAAGTTTGGTATAGTGATAAATTAAAGTAATTCGTATTTTCTTCTACATGTTTTGATTGGCTTGAAGTAAAAAATACTCATAAAGAAGTTTCAAAATGAAGTAAACAATTTTCAACATTTTTTAGAATTTTATGATTCAAGAGATATTTCTGAAAATATACTCAAACACTTTGCAGCTTCTCCAAAATGCTAAAGTGAAGTAATTATGAAATATACATGTAAGTATTTGTAGAACTCACACTATGAGTTTCTCCTACGAATTTATGCACCTATAAACGTTAAGTTCACATAATCTTCGTATTAAACTATTTATATATAACTTTTAAGCATACAAGCAAATCCTTTAGTATGTCTTTTATAGGTGTGAACATTTCAAAAATTACGAAATATAGAATTATAAATATATCTACAGTAAATTTTAGGAAGATCCCAGTAATTCTGTTGTTTAGGGTTCCGTAGCGGAAAAGGAAAAAAATGGAATACTTATAGGACCCCTTCATTGTCCGTCTATCTGTCTGTCTATCAATATTCTTTCTTTAAGGAACCCGTGGAGGTATCAAGTGGAAATTAAGGTATTATACTTTGCTTTACGGTCCCTTGGCACTGTTAAAAATCAAGCTCCTAAGTCAACGTAATCAAGAAGAACCTTAAAAATACTGCCATTTATGTCGCATATTTTAACATTCGCATGTAAATCAAATCATTTCATGATATATGTCTCGTTGACATATATCATGAAATTTGGGAAAAAGTAAGTTTTGTAGTAAAAATGAAAGAAAGAATCCGAAAATTGAAAATGCCCAATGTTATAACTTCTGTAAGGGACATGGTAGGCAATAACGTTGTGTAAAATTAATATTTGCAAATAGTTTAATAGGAATACTACGTACCTTTATATGTTTCTAAACGCCTATATGTCTACGGAACACCAACAGTGCGAGTTTTTTTTTATAATTTTAATCTTAGCAGTTTCGGAGTCTCATATTTTACCCAAGCAATACATAGAAAAAATTCGAGTACATTATTTACCCACTCCAAAATTTCTAATTAAATCTTTTTAAGTTTTATCTATTAAAGTTTACATAGGTTAATATGTTTCATCACCATGCTAAATTTTAAGTTTTAATAACACGGTAACTGACATAATTTCTGTTTATATTTTTAGCGATATGTTTAGAACTATCATAAATAAAAATCTGATGTTAATAGTCCTCACTGGAATCCTTTTAATTCACCCTCCTTGGTATAAAAATTAACTCTCCTACTTTATTTGCCAATTTTCCTTCTCTAACAGTTTAAAATTAATATATTTGAGTGATACGATTGAGATATATGCGGGTTAGTTTGCTCTAAAACGGTGCTAAAAATGTCTACGTCAAACTATTTTCGTGTAAAACGGCTGTGATAGACGAATTAACGGACGGTCAGCCTATTGTAAAATCCTGGTCAATATTTTTGACCAAAACACTCATCAGAATAAGTCAAGTAAGTCCAAACCCTGATGAATTTACTTTTGGCTCAGGCATTACTTTCGTCATCCGTGACTAAAATATTGTAAAATATGTGATATAAGTTGAAACTCAATATCTAATTCCATAAAGGGATTTTAAACTTTTATCCATTTACAGGATCCATAACCTATCATCAGATTCTTACCATATTTACATGGGATCTATTTGATATAAAATGAATCATGAATACCAGTCAACGCGTTTTCGAATTACAGCTGTAATCCAATTACCGGGGCACTACTTTCCAATTTCGTCATCAAACTATGTATGACTAAAGTATTTTAAAATATGTCATGTAAGTTGAAACTCAATATGTAGTTACTTAAAGAAACCTTGAACTTTTATCTGTTTGCGGGGTCCATAACTTATCATCAGATTCTTACCATACTTAGATGGGATCTATTTGATATCATTTCCTTTCAAACAAAGTGAATTATGAGTACCAGTCAACGCGTTTTCGAATTATGGCTCTAATATAGATTTCAAAAATACATACGGGAATAATTGAAAGCTTTTTCCTTTCTTAAAATTGAGCTTTTCCTTGCTAAAAATCCTGTAAAACTTAATAAATTTTTTTAATACCGTTGTGGTCAAAAATTAGAAATTGAAATGTTAACATTTACATTATAACAAAGCACGTTGTACAATTCATCTAATTATATTTCTATTGCTAAACATTTAAGTGCCCAAACTGCGATATTTTCTAAGTATCGTATTTGGGTAATAATCCACTGTTCAATACCGGTAAACACGTAATTATTAAATTAAAATTAAAACTTTAATGTTAAGAATCTTTTTACATACTAATTGGAAATACTTTTTTTTAAATAACAAATTATTCTTAAGGAGCTTATAAGTGTAAAAACTGTACGTAACTTTAAAATAGGTGCAGTGTATTTGTTGAAATTTCATATTCAAGCTGCTATTAAATTCTGATCGAAAGCCTCGAGAGTAGAAATGGAAGCGCGCTTGTGTGCTTTTCATATTATATACATAACGCTTCTCACCCGGTAGACGAAAGCGTGGGACTGTAAGTTCATGAAGATATAATTTAAAATTAAAATAAGAACAGTTCGAGTTTAAAATTAGACTTATTAGCAGAATTTATCATTTCTTATTTTACATTAAATCTAAAGAAAAGCTATAGCGCTTGTGTGTGCATTATGTGCGCAATGTTCCTCACGCTACGAACGGAAGCATAAAACTATAAGGTTAGGAGGATGTAATTTGAAATTAAAAAGAATTTAGAGTTCATGATTAGACTTATTAGCGGAATTTATCATTTCTTATTTTACATTAAATCTAAACAAAAGCTATAGCGCTTGTGTGCGCATTATGTGCGCAATGTTCCTCACCCGACGAACGGAAGCATAAAACTATAAGGTTAGGAGGATGTAATTTGAAATTAGAAAGAATTTAGAGTTTATGATTAGACTTATTAGCGGAATTTATCATTTCTTATTTTACATTAAATCTAAACAAAAGCTATAGCGCTTGTGTGCGCATTATGTGCGCAATGTTCCTCACCCGACGAACGGAAGCATAAAACTATAAGGTTAGGAGGATGTAATTTGAAATTAGAAAGAATTTAGAGTTCATGATTATACTTATTGGCGGTATTCCATCATTTTAAGCAACGTTTTAAGTTTAGGACAAAAATTGTATTTCCCAATTGAAATCTAATATAATTGTTATACTTATTTTTTGTCATCCACAATTGATATCACGATTTAATAATTTCTGCATGTATGTGTAGGTCAACATTTATAGTTATGATAATAAAATTAGAATATTGCATGTTTTGGAATGGGATATAAATTATTGTGATTACTAAAACATTTGGGTTTATTTTATTTTCCTATCTTCTTCGTCTGGTGTCTATTACCTAAGTATTACGTTGACAAATATTGACTGTGTTTGGCGTCACTTTCACAATTAAATCATTATTCATAATTAAATGAAACTATGTGATGTAGTATTATTTCTAATTTCTTTACCACGACCTAGGTTTCGTTGTATTACAACATATTCAGGTCTAACTAGCTTTGCTAACAGCCCACTTGAAGATGTTGTAATATAACAAAACCTAGGTCGTGGTAAAGAATTTAAAGAAAGTAGAAATAATACTACATCAAGTAGTTTCATTTAATTGTGTATTACGTAGACATTGAATGAATCGACTCGAGTGTTATACTTTCCCACATAAGATCGACATAAAATAAAGTTGTTTAAAATGAAAATTTGATTTAATCTTCTACTAAATCTTGAGATATTAAAAAATTGTCTGAGTTATATAGGTCATCCTTAAAATTATACATAGTAATAATGATGAGAATGAAGATATTTATGTACAAATTTATTTAATGTAAACTAAAACAACTAATATTTTAATATTTAATTTTATAATTTTGATGTTTAGGAAACAAGCATTGCCATATTTCCCTTTGAATTCTTAAAAATTGCTGAAATTGTTTTAGTTTAAATCACATAATTTTAATTTTGTTCACAATTAAATGAAACTACGTGATGTAGTATTATTTCTACTTTCTTTAAGTTCTTTACCACGACCTAGGTTTCATTGTATTACATCTTCAGGTGGGCTATTAGCAAAGATTTTTGCTAATAGCCCACCTGACGATGTTGTAGAGAAAGTAGAAATAATACTACATCGCGTAGTTTCATTTAATTGTGAAGAATGCATTTTTACATAATTAACGCCAAATATATTCAATATCTAATTTTGTTACTTAAAAACTTAAATTAAAAGGGAAAAAATGTGTACAAAACAGGATTGAATAAATACAAAATAAGAAATTAAAATGATTAAACTAATCATTTAAATAGAATACCCTATTTGAAACAAAATAGAATTTTAAAATAAATTTCTCACAGTTGGTCGCAGTTACCGATGAGAGGAATTCTTATTTTAAAATAGTTTAAATTTAGTGTAGGATATTTTTCTGGTCAAATTTCACTTTTGGGAAAAAAATATTGTTTTATTTCAATTCCATACGAACTGAATATTTATTGAGAATATTTTCTTCCGATATTATAAAAATTCGATACTTTACAAAAAACAATTCTTGTAATTTGTTGACAACTAATTGTAGGTAATATAAAACATAACAAATCGTAACTGGAAATATTATATACAAACCTAATCGGAAATCTTATAATAATATTCTTCTATCGGTTACAATCGTTTAATTTATTCTCATTTTTGCTATTTAATTAATTATTACAATCAGAAAGCAAAAACAAATAAATCATAAAATAACAAATTAAATCACAGTTAAATCATAAAAAAAACAGTTAAATCATAAAATAACAAATATAAATTAAGGAGTTTGTTTTAATTTAATTACAAGATTAGCACATAGCGAGTCTTCATGAATGCCCTATCCAAATTGTAACTATATACTAAGGCATTAAATAAATTAATACCAAGTATGAATGAGAAACAATAAGTAAAAAAAATTACGTTATATTGGTGATGAATTTAAAATTGTTATGTTTCAATTTACGAATTAGTTATATATATATATATATATATATATATATATACATTTATATATATATATATATATATACATATATATATATATACCTATATATATATATATATATATACATATATATATATATATATATATATATATACATATATATATATATATATGATTATTTTTTATTTATTGTGCTGTAATAATAAATTACACATTGTATTATATATTTGTGAAAGTGTTTGTAATATTGCTTCAGAGTAATGGTTTTAGGCATTTACATAGGTACACGTGTAAATGTGTAGAGCAATACATTTAAATAGGTATACGTGTAAATGTGCAGAGCAATGCATTTACATAAGTACACGTGTAAATGTGCAGAGCAATACATTTACATAGGTACACGTGTAAATGTGCAGAGTAATACATTTACATAGGTACACGTGTAAATGTGCAGAGCAATACATTTACATAGGTACACGTGTAAATGTACAGAGCAATACATTTACATAGGTACACGTCCACTTTTATGTATTAACATAAAACGATGATTATCTCTATGATATTCTATATGCTTATATTGGATAGAGTGAAAACGATTTTGGTTTATTTTTCGTGAATAAAGCCGCCTTATAGATTCATACAATAACAGGAAATATATGTTTGGACTAACTATAAGTATATAGAGGTGCCTCTAATTGTATGTAGCTTCTAAAATGTATTATCAGCTCTTGCTGTTAGTATCGTTCATGTGAATTTCCGAAAAAGGTGGTAGACTTATATCCAATCCAATGGCATCATCGAAACATCTCTGTTAAATCCTTGATATATACACTTTGTGCTGTCTATTGGTGCGCTGCGGTACAAAAATTTTACTATTGAGCAAAAACACCGAATGTCATTCTATAGGAATAAAGTTAGATCTCGGATATATGCTTAAATTATTTAATAAGAATCGGTCTAAAATAACTTAGAAATGCCTCACTAAAACGGAACTAAATAGCGACATTACCTCCAATTTGATCCAGTTGACATTTTGATTCTCGTGAGTACGTTTATCCTAAAAACCATAAAAAATTCCAGATTGCATAGTAAAAAAGTAGTTATTGATGAAAATGGATTTTTGAGGCATTTCAAAGCATTGTATTTTTAGTATTAACTTTTCTTTGCTTAATCTTTGAAAATCTACTAATGCATACATATACTCAAAAACTACTAAACCGATATAACTAAAATTGGAAATGAAATTAAAAAATATTCATAAATTTAAATCGTACAATGATTAGACATAGCCAACATGTTTACTTGTTGACATAGCCTACGCATGAAACACACATACGCTTGCATATATATGGCTTTTTAACTTATTGCGTACAATGTTTACAATGTTCTGAGTTACTTAGACGTTTTACTATTTTGCCAAGAAATGTGAAGGAAAATATTAAAACCATAGATTGAGTATAGATAGGAAAGCGGAGGCCGAACATTTCAAACAATTAGCTGATGTGGGTTTCCTGCCAACTGTAAGGTGTGACAAAGAATGTACTCTCAAAAATAGTAGATGGTGCTAAATGCATTCAATTTATTATAGGGGTCGCTGAAGGTTGTACCAACCAATGTCGTAGGATTGGCAGTCCGGCGGCCGTCATAGTCCGTTGTATTTTCTTTTGCTGTGTATGTATGTATATACGCATGATATTACCTGCCGCATGAAATTCTTTTGTTTCACTTCTTACTTCTATATTTTCTCCGATGAACTTATATTTTTAAAACAACTATTTCAAAAGTATTTTTATATTAATTTAAATACCAATAATTTATAGTTTAATTGTTTGTTTTGTATTAGAGTAATGTTACTCAAAACGGTATGCATTGTACCTGACAGTCACTTCACTCAAAAACTATGGATGAACTAACATTTTTTTTGTTTTTAAAACGTGAAATTCGGCAAGCATTACTTGTAGTATTATTGTTTATTTCCAAATAATATAACAGTGTATTTTTAAACTCTGTTAACCTGAACATTTGCACTATTATTACCGCGAATTATAACGTAATATTTGATTTGTTTCGCTACATTAAAGAGGTAACGCTAGATATTTATGATCTTCTGAAGTTAATATTATTGCTAAAAATTATCCATCATCACATATATCTAACTGATTTTAAATCTATGAAAGTAAAGTGTGCAGCACAAATTTCAGTGATTCTATGCAATGAATATTTTACTGCTCTTCAAGAACGGAGACACAAGCTGTATACATAGCAAATTTTATTTCAGATCTTAATAAATATATTGATAATTTTAATACCAGTAATTTTGGTAAGGTTAATTATAGCTTATGATATACCTTTCTGTGAATAGTTCCCATTTATGTTTTCTAGACGATGTAATTAAAAATTGGGACGAATGTAGAATTCATAATGCGTAAAGACCTGCATGTGTCAATGGTTGGATTATATGTATAAAATCTTTGATTGATTTATTCAATGAACTTTGAACTCATACTATGTATCAATATTTACAGATAGTAGATAAAAGAGGGATTCTATAGAAATTTTTTTTGAATGGTCCAACAATGAATTGGTTTGTCCGAAATCCAAGAGTCATACAATTTCCATATTCTTTCCCATAAACATTTATCAGCAATCATTTAAAAATAAGTTACAATAGCAATTGTGAAGATGAGAATAATTGCTTCTTTTTATCTCTTCCCTTTATAACAAATCGTAAGATCCAGGTAATGTATAGATATGGCTATATTGATTTTAATCGTGAAGACTTTACCGAATTGACCATTATAGAAGATAATGCTGTTCATTACAAGTATTTAGCAGGTTATGTGACACTGTCATTCTTCGACAGGATTCACAATTGTAGTAGCTGCAAGAATGCGGTTATTGATCAATTAAGATTTAAAGATACTAATTGTAAATTATTTATTTCTTTTAAAATACGTGACAACTTAAATGAAGAATATGGTTTAATTTTTTCAGAGATCGCATATATTGTATCACAAAATCGTGGGAAGCTGTTTTTCAGTTAATTTTAATGAAAATATATTTATTGATAATTTAAAAGAGAGTACTTCAATATTTAAAACAAGTTACTGCTGATTGTCAGATATGTTTTACAAATTATTTATTCAATCTCCGAAATTTAAACAAAGTTAAAGAAATTAAATAATTTCAGAAACAAAACTTGTATAATTTATAATTATTTTAAACTTTTACTTTGATCAGAAATAAAGTTTGATATTTTTTAGATATGCACCTGCGCTAAATTATTAATCTTCCAAGCTACTAATTGCAATCTTTTCACGTGTAATGTTATTTATTTTTCTGGTTTACCATTGGATGAATTCAATAAAATTTTAAAAGTCATATTTTATTATTTTAGTAGAGTGACAAAGTTTAGCCTCGCACTGTTTTATCTATGTGGTCAGTAGCATAAGTTTATTTGTACGTATTTTATTTTATACTGATAACAATATCGTTTTTATAAGTTATCTTGATATTAACTTATACCAGTAAAAACAATTGTTAGCCATGTATTTATGCCTCTAATTGGCAACACTTTATTCAGATTAACCAAGCTAATATCGCATAAAGGAATAGTCCATGTGGTGAAATTCTAGTTACGAAATAATTACTTGCTTTGCTTGCTTTTCCTTTAATACTACATAATTATCAATATGTTAAGTGAAATGTATTTTTTATTTTTGGTCTGGATGTCATTCATAAACTTTTAGGGATCTACCGCTACAAGCTTCCTGATTATAATCTATCTGATCAGCATTTAAGTCAGACAAACCTTGAAGCATATTTTGGGTCATTTGAGAATCTAAATAGATTTTTGATATAATTACTTTTTATAATATTATGCACGTGTACATAGTACAATCTTAGATATTTGTTTGATGAAATATTGGTTATTTTAAAGTTTTACTAAATATTCATGAAAATGAAAATATTATTTAATTAATTTTTAACAGGCTTTTAAATTTAATAAATATGAATTCAACGTTCTATTACAGTGTCATCTATGGGAGATGATTCTCCCTAGATTACCATCTGTCTAGCGCCATCTACCTAGGCACTCGAAATAATTGAACCGCCATCTGGTGAGTCGGCTGCCTGTTCTCCATACAAAATTATAATCACTTTTTCCATATGGAATATATGGAACATGTTTAATCTATACTTCATTTATTATTAAGACTAAAAACTAAAGCAACAATGTAAAAAATTTGTTTAGCAAATATTAAATATGATACCTTTACAATTAGTGCAATTAGTGTATCGCGCAGATTAGAAACAAAAACAGTGATAATTCATCAGCTAAAACTCTTAAGCATGCTACTGTATACATACACACACACGTGTATACATATATATATGTGTGTGTGTGTGTGTGTGTGTGTGTGTGTGTATACACATATATGTGTGTTCATATAACTGATTTACGCCTTTCATTACCGAACTAAATCGACAAAATTGACACATGTTTCATATTTGAGAACTATGTCATCCCCCAAATAACAATTATTTAATATATTTGTATATTAGTAAATTCCTGGACATAGTCTAATCACTTTTTAAATCCAATTATAATTTATTCTGCCAAATATTTGATTCATTTTTAAAACAGTGGAAGAAAAACTAGAAATGCAATTCTTCATAAACAGTCCCAAAAGCAAAACATAAAAGCGTAACATAACTCAAGATGACTTATTAACAATATTGACAACATTTTGTATAAACTTTAGTCTATTATGGTTGAGTTGTTAAAAACTCGTGTTATCTTATGTGGTTAAATAGAATGTCAATGTGATCCTGACTGAGTCGGCACATTTCCATAAATTTTGCACTTTACCTATCTTACAGCAAAGTAATGAAGAAATATTTTGAACTAAAATAATATAAAATTCAAGGACAAAGTAAAATATTATCGAAAACATGCCGTATATATGTAAGCGAGAGGCAAAAGTTAATATGAAGATATTTGAATTGAATACATATCTGTTCAATGTTATTTTCTTCATTTTTCATTTGCAAAGGTAAAATTCATAGGTTTTCACGTCACACAAATTGGAATTTTGACGTGTTCGTGTAAAATAAAAGATAGTGCAAGATAGTGTAAGCTATTGAAAGATAGCCCAAATGCAGGGAATAAACTGATTGGCACAGAATGAAACTGAGATAATTATTTAGAATCTTTAGCGATACATCTACGGAGTATAATTGTATTGCATATAGGTAGACACCTATTATATTTTCCTTAATTATGAAATGGAGTTTCAAATGACATTTTCTTTACTGTATACAAGTTTCAAGCAATTTAAGTATAATCATATCAATATATGCACAAATAACATAGAGTTTGTTTTTCCAAAATATGATAAAAAAAGTCAACAATCATGAATAAAGACTAAAGCCATGGTCGGATACAGGCGGCCGTGTTGACTGATGACATAGCTTTATTTAATATATACCACTATTACAAAGTGGTACACGTAAATTGGCGTCGTAACTTCTGTTTATCTAAATGTACCTTTGACCGTATTTTGATATTTAAATCAACAGTCCCGACGTATAAATCATGAAAATGTCTGTGCCAAGCTTTATAAAAATGCACGTTGCCGTTAAGGCGTGATTGAGTCACAAATATCCAAACATATTTTTGATGGTATTACTTTTCTATGTGTATGAAGCGTGGATAATATTATTGTCTATGCATTGCTTCGTTACGCAAAATATAACATTAAATTTGGTATTGATTAGCCGTTTGGTTACATATTTATCGGGTAACAAAAATCCAATCTTTCGTAATTACGAAACTAGTGGTTATGCATTAGGTAGACCTTCAAAACACTAGAGGTACTTTCAAATATAAAATGAAACCAAAATATTTTGTCGGTCAGATTATTTTTGTAAGTATTGAAGAAAATTTATTTTCATCCAACTTTACCTCGTATCTAACTTATTAATAATGGAATTTGGTTTTTTCTCTGAAGAGAATATTTAATTTACATCTGTTCTTGACTTACGATATAAAGCCCCTAGCCTACAAATTATCATTAAAATGTTTATTTGTAGTACTTGATAATAATAAAATTTCAAGTGTCCTAGCAGCCTGGGATATTTGAATTGTTTGATCACGTCAATTTTATAATAAATATACTGTATAATTTGTGAAGGATACGAATCTTGGGTTATAATCAATATTTGCGCAGCGACGGAAAAACAATACAGGTTTTTTTTTATTCTACGAGCATTTTCAGTATTTCTTAATTTTCTTTTTATTATTTTTATTCTAGAAAATTAAAATAATGATACGGCTAACTATAGATCGTTTCAACTAATAACTGTACAAACAAGTCCACATGAACCTAGCGGTGGTCGAAAAGTATGCTAGTAATAAAACACCCCTTCTGCATACTGCACCATACATGCTCACTACGCATAATTTTATTTTAAAATTATTTTCTAAATTTAATCTAAAATATTCTATAATATTAAAAAACATGTAAAAATTAAAGGGTTAGGACATTACGTATGAATAAGACATTTTAACGACTGAATGAGCCATTCCATAAAGGACAATAAAAGCAAATTAATGCACTTAAGTCGGTTAATTCAAGAGCAACGGCGTTATTTTAAGACGCAGGTACCATATTTGCCAGTATGGATTTAATATTCAGCTATACTTTTGTGTTGTTAGCAAAAACACTAATATTTGCTTGAGCGCTTGAGCCCAATATAGCTTTATAGGCGAATTCTCTATATGCTCTTCAACCCCAAACCGCCCCATTGTCTTTTGACAAATTACTCGTATTTACGCTGCATAAATTTAATGCTAGCGATTAATAAGCAAAATTCATGAAAGCAAATAAACTTAATATATTTTAGGGACTTTTGTAAAATATATATAGGATTATTTCATACATAATTTTATAAAATTAATTTTGGAATCTTTCGAACTTGAACAATGGGGCGGACAGAACTTAATTGGTTTCTTTTAAGATAACTTTTAAGGAACATAACAATTTTGTAGGGTTAATGTTTTCTGTTTTACTGTACTGTTTCTATGCTTTGCATGTGCCCAGGTACGCACACAATTTTTAAAGATCTGCGAAATAAGAGTTAAATATGATAGACTTTCAAATATAAAATTGAGTGTCGCCAGTCCTAGCTCGCTATAATCACAGCATGAATTCTCATCCACAATTAATTATCTATTCCTAAATTCAATTTAAAAATAAAATTAAAATATATAAATTCTCCCATTTTCTTTAACCAAAAGAGTTTAAAGCAAGGGGAGCGTTAACGTGTAATATAATACGATCAATGGTTTTTTTGAGAAATTGGTGCACAAATGGCTCAACGATTACGAAATAAAGTGCACAAACGGTGTGAAGACTTTCGGAAACGGCGCAGGATATCCGCCGCCTCACGAACTCGCCTCGCTCTCATCCCCATGCATACTTATCAATAATCAATTACAATCTCACAAGTTTCGATAAACATAAGAACTGGAAGAAAATTCGCTACAGTTCTGCGATTGATAGAATTGTTTTAATGAATTATAAAATGTACCGCAGTCTCGCGGAAACAGAATGAATTCAATGAATTATAAAATACTACGTTTGACTAGAAAATAAAAAGTAATCATAGACAAAAAAAAAGATTAAATATTATGACAATATTATATACTTATTATATAAAGACATGCACATACTTATATTGTCGCTTTTATCTACAATGGTGAGATTTTTTAATTACCAAAAAAAATTCATTACACAGATTACCAGTGCGAAATTCACAGAGATCAGTCGAATAGTTGAAGAGAATAATTGAATCGATATAAACAAAAACTGCTATTTCGTATTTATAATATAATTCCCAAAAAATATTAAGATTTAAGAATATGTTGAAAGTCGAGTAGTACATTCCATACAATTCGTTTCTATAGGTAATTTCTCATAAAGATTATTTTTTATTTTTCTATAAATCAGTGATGTCTTTTATCCATATAATTTAAAGACAAGTCTGATGCAAAACAACACAAATGCTGGTATTAAGCTATATACCATGCGTCTATCTTAATTATTCCATCGTAATGTTTCGTCGTCGACATTGAGCTAGGCTCAAGTAATGTGGCCGATGTGAAAAATTACAATGAGTAGGGGTAATCTGCCCGCTCGGTCACATAATAGGCTAATTCAGATCCTCGTCGACGCTTTTCATTATTTGAGCGAGAGACTTAACATTTTTTTATACTAGAGGTGACCTTGGTACATAGCTACAGCGTGAAAATATTGAATAGCTGTTCACTGAGATAGTGTAACTCATTATTTGGTTTAGGGTTTAAACGGATTTAGTAGAATTAGCTCTTGTTATATGCAAATTATGTTAGTACCGTGCACGTTTGTATAAATGAATATTAATTAAATGTCACAGTGCTTTGGTATTAACTTTATTATTCACGTGTTATTTATTTAAATTGCTGTCATATCACGATTCGTGATTAATTCAATTGAAAGAGAATTTCAGAAATTAACAATATATAAAAGTGGTTTTAATCGTTTGACTTGACGATTTATTTGCGTGTTAATTTATTTTATTTTTGCATGTTAATAAATTAATCAGTTGCCTGTCAAACAAATTTGGTTTAGTTTGGATTTAAAATTATTTTCAAACAAGATTTTTTTATTGGATATTCAATTTTGATGTCTCCTTTCCTTTAAACTTTTTGGTTAAAGAAAATGGGAGAATTCATGTATTTTTAATTTTATTGTAAAATTCAATTTAGGAATAGATAATTAATTGTGGATGAGAATGGCCACATTTTTTTTGATCTTGCTTTTATGATTCATTCATATGATGATCATATGATCATAAGATGATGTCATAATGTAAAATATTTGCAAATATTACAAATATGAGTAGATTAAATTTTACAAAATATAAACTTAAATTTTATTTGTCAATTTAAATTAAAAAGTCACTATGTATTTACCAGCATATTTATATAGAAATTGAGAATATAATTTACAATCTTGTCAAAACAAAACTGAAACTTTTGATTATGCGCTCAGCTACCCTGATTTTGAAGAATGAAAACAATAGTTCTTAACGAAAGTTCACAGTATGAAACTCACGGCCTTTTCTCTTTTGAGAGAGAGTTGGGCAATATTGATAACTAATACATAGATTATGGCGAAACTGAAATAGCTACTGAATGAGCTACTGAAATATTAAAGACTCCATTTGATGAAAGGGTCGTGGAGTTGGTGCTGATGTGAAAACTCTATAAGACGAAGCTGGCTGTATTTGTGCCGAACGAGCATGGTATAAGTATTGTGTCAATTTAATTATGTTAATTTAATTGAAAGAAATAAAGATGTGGCACATTCAGATTTCATCTATAACATATTGTAGAGACCAATAGGCAGTGATGACAAAGAAAACAGCACTGGTCAATATCTAATAAGTCTCAAGGTTTATTTTTTAATATTCTTCAAGATTCTATTAAAAAAAGTTGATAGAGGAAATTCTTATATTTTGGAGGAAGTGAAAGAAAAGGAACAATATTCAATTGTCTGATGCGAATTGCCCAGGTAATTTTGAAATGAAAATTATATATGGCGTTGAATTTCATATATTATATACATTTTTGTTTCGTTGGAAAACATGGAACGCGTTTACTTGAAAAATATATACAAGCGTGGCCTCAAACCTGGAATCGCTCGCTCATTTTAGCGAATTGTTTTGAAATTGCAAAAATTAAATAATTCAAAATTATAATTTCGATTTCATGAAATAAGAACAAAATTTGTTTACCAATAAAATTTGTATAATATAAATGTTATAACTTTGATCCGAAGGCATGTAATCTAATCTCAGTTTATCTTATGATATACTATTTTATAACACTCAAATAGTCTTTTAGTTTAATAAAAAATTTCTTAGAATTTCCAAGACCATTATATATTGTATTTTCAAGTATTCAATTAATAATTTATCTCTTGGATTCATAACAATAGTGCTCTGCAAATAGCTGTTATATAATTTGAAATCTTTCACAAATAAAATTTATACAGAAATTAAAATGAAATTTATCTTTTAAATTCCTATTTATATTATTCTACAATGGCTGATATTATATTCAAAATATTTGCCACGACATTAATAAAAATCTGTATAGAATTTAAGAAGAAAGGTTATTTATTTTGAATTTGTATTCATTGCCCAATTTTCAAGATGAGATCAGACAAAACAAACAGAAGGCATTCAATGAGGTTACAATGGCGTGTTAAAATAATAGGTTAGACATTAATTCTTACGTGACCATTTGTTAGTTATTTAGAAATAAGCATCTGAGTTTAAAATCTACAGGAGAATTTTAGCCCGCTCCTTTTTTAAAGAAAACCACCAATTTGTTTACCCATGTGGGGAAAATCGTATTTAAAATTCACAAATTTAATTGTAATCACCATTCTATAATCGATTATTAACCTCCTTTATGAAAGGCTGAAAGACTGATTTATGATTGTTTAATACGTAATTTAATTCGTATTAAAATTAGGTTCCAAATTTCTCGTAGATTTTTGAGTATTTCACAATACAAATGTCTTATACTTTTTAAAATATGAATTAATAACATCTGCCAAGTATACGTTATTCATACGTTACAAAGCAGTCGTCATTTATTTCCATGAAGCAGGCACCATTGCAATGTCAATTAGCTGAGAGTAGCTATTAAGGTGCCTGTTATTTCGCACTTAATTATTTAAGTGGTTTATCTAAGCTCGACGTCAATACTGAGCTTGGTGTGGAGATAAAGTTAATAATCATATCGTAGCGTACTGAAAGGATCTGCCCACCTATCCACGTGAAATGATAATTACATTCTCGCTGGCATGTTTCATTATAAGAATTAAGACAAGCTTGTCACGTTTTCGAGTTACTACCCGTGAATATGTATTCATCGAGATAATTATAATGACACTTTTCGCGTTAACGGTTTATGAAGGTTACATAGAAATGGCTTTTGTTTCAAGTCACACTTGTAAATTGACTTTGTATTGTTATTCCTATTCGTGTGAATATGGTACGTTAAAACTGAGTTTGGCATGTAGATAAAGTTAATAATCATATCGTAGTGTACTGAAAGGATCTGGCCACGTAGCCACATGAAAGGATAATTACATCCTTGCTGGCATATTTCATTACAAGAATTAAGACAAACTTGTCATACTTTCGAGATTTACTACCTGTGAATATGTATTCATCGAGATAAATATAATGTAACTTTTCCCGTTAACGGTTTATGCAGGTTACATAGAAATGGCTTTTGTTTCAAGTCACACCTGTAAATTGACTTTGTATTGTTATTCCTATTCGTGTGAATATGGTACGTTAAAACTGAGTTTGGCATGTGGATAAAGTTAATATTCACATCGTAGTATACTGAAAGGATCTGGCCACGTAGCCACATGAAAGGATAATTACATCCTTGCTGGCATATTTCATTACAAGAATTAAGACAAACTTGTCATACTTTCGAGATTTACTACCTGTGAATATGTATTCATCGAGATAAATATAATGTAACTTTTCCCGTTAACGGTTTATGCAGGTTACATAGAAATGGCTTTTGTTTCAAGTCACACCTGTAAATTGACTTTGTATTGTTATTCCTATTCGTGTGAATATGGTACGTTAAAACTGAGTTTGGCATGTGGATAAAGTTAATATTCACATCGTAGTATACTGAAAGGATCTGGCCACGTAGCCACATGAAAGGATAATTACATCCTTGCTGGCATATTTCATTACAAGAATTAAGACAAACTTGTCATACTTTCGAGATTTACTACCTGTGAATATGTATTCATCGAGATAAATATAATGTAACTTTTCCCGTTAACGGTTTATGCAGGTTCCATAGAAATGGCTTTTGTTTCAAGTCACACCTGTAAATTGACTTTGTATTGTTATTCCTATTCGTATTAATATGACACGTTAAAACGAGTGGAGTTTCAATGCTTTTTAAAATGAATTATAATAGTTTTTATGTTCCAAACATCGAAAAAAAGAAAAAAAAAATTTATAATAATTAAATTCCTTGTTCTATACTGAAAAAAATATATTTATAATAACTAAATTACTTGTTCTATACTTCATATAACTGACATAGCTTTTCTTCTCAAGATGTATTCAATGCAGAAATTTGAAATTTGTCATATTAGTATAAAATATATTTATCAACATATTTAAAGTTTAAATATGGTGAATAAATAACTCCTAGTTTTGACTAATTCTACATACCTCATCGTATATCAACATAAATTTTCGAGGAAGGTAGGGAGGTCAAATGATATAAAATTCATAAAATGACAATGAAATAAATATATCAAACACGATCAGAATTCGCACTACAAGAAATTCCTTCTGCACTTACACGTATATCGATGTTTATTGTCATATCAAATTTCTAGTAAACTATTTACAAACATTAATATGATCATTATACATAAAAACATTTTGTCTAATATATTTCTGAAAACAGTGTAAATTTCGCGTAGCAATATTGTTTTACTAAAAGTTCATACAATGGACAAAAAATATGTTGTTGCGTTTGATTCTATACGGCTCATTGACTGCGTGAGAATATTTTATTCTGGACATCTAAAAACTTAACATTTAACTATCGAATAATTAATGCGATAATGCCCTTCGTTGACAAGCGAAATGTAATCCCTTATCAAATTTTTAAACTTTATGCGAGACGATCGAAGATCAATACAATATATAAGCTATGTCCGTGCTAAGTTTCACGAAAATCTATTGTATTGGTTAGGCGTGACTGAGTAACAAATACCCGAATATTAACATTCCACGTGTCCGCCCTATTAACAATCCACGTGTCCGAAACCAGCGTTATTACGTAACCTATGTATTACTCTGCTAAACAAAATATATGCACGCTAAATTTGGTAGTGATTCGTTACTTGTTTGGGATATTACTAGATATCAAGTATTAAAATTTTCTCAATTACACTATTAATGTTACACAATACCGGGGGCAGCTCTAAAATTAGACAAAAATTATTTTCTTAGTTATTAAATGCGTTTGTAAGGCGACATTCCATTACGAAAAAGGCGTAAGTATTCCATTACGATAATAGAAGAAAGAACTTGGCTGTGTCGCCGGTGCGGTCAGGTTGAGTGTGGTAACATTTATAACGAAAGGAATAAAAATCATTTTTTAAAATATTATGTTTATTTTTTCGATTTCCAATCATTACTTACATAAAAGTAAATTTCAATAATTTAATTTCTATGATTGGAAAAATTCGGTTTAGTATAGGATGGTGATGTGATTTTCATTATATAATTCTTAGATAAATATCTTATTAACTGAGAATTATTTTAGTGACATAATGAAAAACAATTACTGTTATTTCTCATAAGGGATTATTAGTGGGCGACTAATATATAATAATATCTGCAAACTCATTTGAATAATGTTTATTAGAAAACATTTGCGTTTGCACCGAAATGTTTTTGTAATTATAATTTTTCAATCGAATTGTCATTTACATAAAAATGCGATATCGATATTTATGGGATGATATCAGTTATTTGTACATTTTCATTTATATTAATTGGTTATTGGAATTTGTCTCGTACGTTTCAATTCTATTCCTTGGAATTTTTCAACTTATACATTTGAGTAATTTCCGTTTAGTATTTTCTTTGCGTTATTGTTTTACATTGAAATAAATATATTTGACGTTCAATTTGTTCACAATTAAATGAAACTACTTGATGTAGTATTATTTCTACTTTCTTTAATTTCTTTACCACGACCTAGGTTTCGTTGTGTTACAACATCTTCATATGGGATATTAGCAAAGATTCTTATTAAAGAAAGTAGAAATAATACTACATCACGTAGTTTCATTTAATTGTGAATAATGAATTTTTACAAAATTAACGCCAAATATATTCAATAGTTCAATTTGTTAACAATTTTTTAATTCGTTTTTTTTAGTATAGAAATGATACTGCGTAGTGCAGCAGTACTTCTACTTTGTTCTATTTTGTGCGATCTAGGTTTTGTTGTACGACAATGTCTATGTAGCTAATGGGTTTCCTATTTAACGTGGATAGGTTAATGCTAGGGTTAGAAAATAATTTAAATATTTATTGCCAAAGTTAATTATTAAAAATTATGCAGACCCAATTACTTAAGTACTTTTATGTATTTTACATTATGTATTTTTCACGTATTAGCTTAATATTAAATTATAAGTAAGAAAGTTAATACTAGAATTATAACAAATTGAAAGTGTAATGTCATCCCACAAATACATGTGTGCATTTGATTAATAGTCCTAGGCTTGCAAAGTAGGAAAGAAATTTAGTAAGACACAATCAATTTTGAAACTCAATATATTGCAGAACAACTCAATAATTACAAGAGCTATTTGATTTAGAATCAAATAAATTGTAGTTTTTCTCAATCAATAGATTTTTACTAATTCATTAGAATAACTGAGTCATTAAGGTAAATCGATTCATTTGACTGATTCAGATTCGGTCAGAACTTATAGGTGAATAAATATTACCCACAATTAAAGTATTGTAGAGATGAAGAAAGTACAGATGCAAAATAATGCTTATTCCATGTTGAATTCTGATATTTCATATTATATTGAAAACAAAGTATATATCAAGTAATCTTTTTTAATAAAAAAATATGTACAATAATTCCGTCTGGATAGCTCTTTTTTGAAAGATCAATTAGACATTTTAATGGTTTGATGAAAAAATTGAAAGTAAATAAGCAGGCTTGAATTAATCAAAAAAGGACCCATAATTTTTCATTAAAACAATTGAATTGCATAAATTTACTTTTAATATCTACCTTTGTTTTATAAAAAGATTGTATGGGCAAATTTGGGCACATTTGTGAGCGTTTTGTAAACATGCGCCTTTTAAATAGAAGTAGCTTTTTGTCAAAATAAAAAAATTTGGAAATAAAATTGCACTTAGAGTGGTTTACATTTTTAGAATAGAAAACATTTATCATTTGCATCGGAGCCTAAAATTGATATGAAGAATTTCGAATTTAGATAGTATACTTTCCATGATATGAGCAGTCCCCATACATACTGTAGTAGCATAGATAGCGTGTAGACCTCAAAGGGTATTTTTAATTTTTAAATGTTTGCTTTAAGATTTAGTTGGCTCACTTTTTACCATTAAAATTTTCTAGTCAGTTATTGTCGTTTTCCAGAAAATAATACCTTAGAAATTATTTACCTTTAAAATATGAGTAACTAAGTATTTAAATATATAAAGAGTAATAACTTATTTCGTAAGGTCGTAGCCATAATTATAAGTAATAACTTATTTCGTAAGGTCGTAGACATAATTAAAGTTAGATGTTTGACGCTCTAAATTTAATCCCAATTTAAAAAACATTGTTAAGTTTACCAAAGCCTTATCATATCATAAATATTATTTTTCTGACTTTATCCTATATAATTTGGTTTGTGATCTGCCATACTGCAATGTTAATATCTTTAACCAGTTTACTTTTACTTTACATAAAGAAGAAAAATCTTCATATTTTCTAAACGTGTATAATATTAAAACCTTTAGAGTTAAGTATTTATCCATCAAGAAAAGAGTCACCTCTATCAGAGGTAGTTTATTTTAACTTACACATGATATATGAATTAAAATGAAATAAATTATCTGATTATAAATAATTTCTTAACGCTGATAATTAATTTATTAACTTTATTTCCATGAATAAAAGATAGATGCGATGTTAACTACTTAATAGTAGCTATTAAATTAGTTGCCACATGTTAACCTAAATTATTCGGTTGGTTAAATTACACTCGACGCCTATTTTGGAATTGTCTCTTACAATGAGGACAAAGTGAATAATTTCAGTCTGCAGAGAGAAACTGGCCACGTGGCCACATAACATGTTAATTATGGTCCGCGTAGGCGCTCTTCATTATACATCTTCTTATAGGACGGCTTTTTATAAGATTTTAACCCATCGAGTCCTAAAGTCTGGCCTGGCTCGTCGCTATGATGCTAAAGCTGTGAATGTCCACTGGGGCAATTGCAATGTAACTCTTCCCGCTTGTGCTTTGTGCAGATTAAGTGGAAGTGTTCTGTGTAATAAGTCACACTTCTATGCTAGTTTTACGTTTTTTATTAACGAACTTTGCAATGAATATGTTTGAGGACTTTTGACGCTTTTGGGTGATGGTTTTAGATGCAATTTTAAGTATAAACAAATATTTTGAAATTCTACAATTATTTAGATTAGATATTAATCAAGGTGGAATTTTGTAAATTTTAACTCCGTTATAAAAAATGGTTTAAATATTTCAAGTACAAATTTGTATTTGTTTTATTACTTTGGTACTTTCTCTTGAGACAAAGTTTCGAGAACTTAATAACAGTTGAATTATTGTCAAAGCTTTTTCTTCTTCTGATATCTGTTTTGCCTACTACTAAGAAATTCATTTAAATTTTTTCACAAATGTATATCTATACTTTTAATGTAGAAGATCTCATTGAGTACCCAGTTTTATTTTGCACATTAATTTACATTAATTATTTTAATTAAATATATTGTTTTTCTTTACTTAGTATAAATTGTAAAAAACACATTCCTTATCCGGAAAACATTGTAAATTATTTTCATCAACGGTAACATCACTATAACAAGAACTGTTATTTTTAAGATATTTCAACATTATTACTGAATAATTTAATCTAAATAAAATCTTCATACCATTCACAAGTAAATATGAAAAGGAAGTTAAATATGTCCACATATGTACATATTTAACTTCCTTAAAAGTTAAATATGTATATACATTTGTACATTGAATAATATTTTTTACTCCTAAAAGTTTAATTATTTATTGCTTTGCAATTTTGTAGTCTTATTAAGTTTTTACATCTGGATGCCCGGGTACACCAGGTATTGAAAACATTTAATGTATATAGGCATAAAATATATCGCCTGAAAGAATATTTCAAAATAGAGTTCAAAAATATATTTTTTTTAATTTTTAAATATTTATTTCAAGCTATATAAAGGATAATCATGATTTATTTCGTAAGTATATAACCAGAGTTGTCACTTTAAATTTATTTGGAATAAACTTTAAAATCATTGTCTTGTCAGTCTTCAAATGAAAAACTCTATCGTGTCAGAGATAAGAAAAAAAAATTATCTTTCTAACTTTAAGGTAAATAAATTGATCAGAGATCTGTCATTTTGTAAGATTAAATTTTTATTTTGTATATTTAATTAAATTACCATTAGTTTATGCGAAAAAAATGATCTCTCATTTTCTGTACGTATGCTACGATGAACATTTTTGACTTCAGAATTTTCCTTAAACAAATAGTCGTCTGAAAAAACTACAGAACATTTCTTTGATACTTTTAAGGTAAACACATATATGAAAACTTCAGGGTGCAGGCGATTTATTCGTAAATTTATAATAAATATGGAAACCACGAAATTAATAGGTAATTAAGTGTGAGAGATAATTTTCTGTAAGTAGTAAATATTTCCTGTCACGTTCTGCACGATTTGTTTAAACTAATATCTTCTGATAATCATCCATTGTTGATTTTGCGTAAAATAGACAAGTTTTATCTCCATAAATCAAAGATAAGTGCGATGTTAACTATTTAATCCTCGCTATTAAGCTAGCTGTTATACGTGAACCTAAATTATTCAGTAGGTTAAACTAAACCCGACGCCTACGTTGAGATTGGCTCTTACAATGAGGAAGAAGTGAATAATTTCAGCGTGCGGAGAGTATCTGCTCGCATGGCCACACAAAAGGCTAATTACGGTCCTCGTAGGCATTCTTCATTACGCGAGCTAATTCGTCGAGTCCTGAAGCCGACTCTGGCTCGTCGCTATGATGTTAAAGCTGTGAATGTCCACTGGGGCAATTACATGTAACTTTTCCGGCTTGTGGTTTGTGCAGATTAAGTGGAAGTGTTATTGTAATAAGTTACATTTCTATTCTGATATTATGTTTTGCGCTAATGAACTTTGCAATGGTTAGAGTTATGGCCTGTTGGCGCTTTTGGTTGGTGGTCTATTTTTTTTAGTTAGAAGTTAGTTTAGATAATTACTTTTTTAGTTTAGATAGAATATTGATCGTATCAAAAATAATATTTCGAGCTTAGACAAATATTTTGAATAATATTTATTTAAAGTGAATATTTATTCGTTTTTGATCTGGTATAAAAATCGACAGTAAACTGAAATGTGCATACTCTGCGGTTTTTTTTAATTGCAGGAAATCCCAAAAATGATTAATCAAAAGGAGTTTTAGCAGAGAGCAGAGCGAGAAAATTGTTTAAAAAAAAAATAATTGATAAATTATTATGGAAAATCAATAAGTTCTCACGGTGACAGTTAACCATTATCAATCATCCATCGACTTCCTCCGTCCGCTGCTGGACGTAGGCCTTTTCCAACTCGCGTATGTATTCATTGGAGTAATGCCCATAATCGCCACCCGGGGCAGGCGGCTCAGTAATTGAAGTGCGTAGCTTCTTGTACCAATGGCACTGGTGCCTGTCACTGGTCTGTTGATTTCAGCTAAGCGATCACAAAACATCACTTTAGCCTCGCTCGACTAGCGGCCAAGAAACCGGGACATCGTAGTACGCTACGCCGTCAAAAGCCGTGAGCGTGTAATTAACGCAACACATCACGATAGCGACCATTGGTAGACAAAATATTCACAAAATTCACAAGAATTACCACCTATAACATGTTCTTATATGTGTATACGTACATACCAACGAACAGAGATGCTTGTAATTTTTCAATGGCACATTGAAGTTATAATAAATATATTGAAAATAATATTATAAGAATAAAAAATGGTATCGAAAAACCAAAATAAATATTAAGGATTAAATGTATCTGCGTGCGTTCTATTACATTGTCCTTTCTTCCGCAACTTTCTAACTTTTGATGCAGTTAGTTTGTAATTAAAGCACATTTGACATAACTTAAAAGTTAAATTATACGGTTGCAGTTAATAAAGATTTTTATTAGAATATCACATGTTTTGAGAGCTTAATATAAATCGGGCGACTGTCTAAGTCTACTAAACTGGTACTACTAAAAATGGTATTCAAAGGAACCTTCCTCAATGCTACTTTTCACTTGTATTATGGAAGGTCCCTTTGAAAACCAGTTTCACTTTGCACATTTCTCAAAATTTAAATGACATTAAACTTTAATATATATAAACTTTAATATATATGTCTGAATTGGAAGTTTAACATATTTTTAGAGTTTTTCAGGCTAAAAAACTTGCGTGTTCCATTTTTTAAAGTTTTTCAGGCTAAAAAACTTGCGTGTTCCATTTAGCTCCGCATTGGCAGTTTCAGTGATTTCATCCCTATTATAATGTTGGCATTTCACTGGGCGTTGCGTGTTCGCGTAGCGTATTCGCCCTGTTCGTTCAAATATTCATGCCAAATTCAAACAGCACAAATACGCCAGCCATACATAAATGCAAAGTAGCAAATATGTTTGTTTATTCATAATCGGCGTACGCACTAAACGGGTACGTATTGACGATAATATTGACTAACATCACCAATCCCTGCTGCTGATTTATCCGATTTTTAAATCTTTGTCTTGAATCCCCTGTAGGCAGATATTAAAGATTCTTGTTTTTTTAAGATTTTTTATTGTGCCTGGAAATCCAAACTATTTTTTATTGCATTCCATGCGTCACACATGAACAAAAATGAAACTAATGACCATGCGTTATTAGTTTCATTTTTGTTTTTGTGTGACGCATATTTAGGGTCCCAATGTAGCGATGCATTTGGTTTAACTCCTAAAATTTCAGCCCAATATCATTCGTTCAATCCATTTCACCGGATACGCCTATATATGTCACCGTAACTCGACCTACTGAACTAACCATAAGTGGACGGTAAATGAAAATATTTGACATACTTGCTTCCTTTGATTAGTATACAAAAACCGACAAACATGCAAATATTTGTGTATTTGCATAGTTGTCTTGTTCGTACCAATGAGGTAAATATAAACAAATAAATGACCGCCGCATGGACGTTTTCGAGCAAATGAGGTAAATACACGAACATGCAATGTCAAATGAAGTGTTAGAATAAGACGTTAAGAAAACACTATTAAATATTGTCAGTACTTATAATAGTGTTATAAGAATGATAAAGAGTGTTGATAAGGGAAATTTTACATAAACAAAAATACACTGATCTTGTGAAAAAACTTTTGTACGACTTTATAAGAAAATTTCTCGGTCTTACGAAGGATAATAGGCAAACTTGAGCTGGTCGATACAACGATGGCGAGGTAATCCTAAGATGGAAACAACGTATTTATCTGGATTTTACGTTTAAGCGCTTGTGTTATTTGACCGAAACTTTGAAAACCCAAACGCAAGGGCTGTTGTGTGTTTGTGCGTAGCGCCTTGCTCCAAGTTGGTGGCTCGTTTCAGTAAATTATTTCTCCTAAATGAAGATATGAAATTTTAAGGTTAACTTAAATAAATTGAAGAGGAAATGAATATTTAATTTGGGATAATCTAATTTAACAACGGTTCTTGTTGAAATTTGCTAGTCAAATTAAATTTTTAACTAAATAATTATAGATGTCCGGAAAGCTGCAGTCCCGTTTAAAAAAATATTTCGTTCTATTTTCTGCCATACCGTGAATTGTTTAATGCTTATGTTGGTGATATTAGAAGGAAATGTATTAATATTATAGGTCTTGTAATTTTTACATACATTATATATACATAATACATTAATATTATAGTTATTGTAATTTATACGTATTAAGTAGTATAAATGTATTTATGAGAAGAAAACATTTGATTTTTTTTTCATCTAAAAAAAATTTTAAAAAATGCAATTCAAGTGAAACCAATTATATCCTTTAATGGTTTTGTCGGCTGTGATGCAAATGGCTTGGGCTCGATTCTCACAAACAGTATATTTATTATAACTATTAAAAAATTCAACATTAAAGATCGCTAAAAGTTTGAAGCAAATCAATGTTCGAAGTGCATTGCACTCTCTTTGTCAATTATAATCGACCATCTAAAGACTGTTTTTTACAAACTTATGTGAATGTTGCAAAAAAAGATGATCTACTAAGGAAAGAAAGAAAACTCACTGGAATTATCTAGAATTTTACTGCATTTATATGCAAAGTTTTTTATTGTGTCTCATGGTTACTTTTCCCCTATAGCTAACTAGCTTAAAAATTGGTTATGATGTAGTTTGTTTCTCATGGAGGCATATTTACCGTATATTGGAAATTGTATTATATGACTTTGTCTTTGGAAAAAGTAACTTTGCATTATATTTATAATTTATAGAATCTCATATAGACCGCAAAAAATATTTATTCAGTATGCTAAAGAAATTTGCAATTAGAATATTAAATATTATGGATTAGTCGGAAAAGTTTTAACTAATGAATTGTACTTGAACTTAAAATATTTATTATATGTGTATAACATACGAATTTTTTTTTGATTATGAAAATATATCTGATGAAAGTTACCATAATATAGCATCATTCTTTATTGAAAAAATAAAGTATTTGTTTTACTTCCTTTTAAATCAGAACGTTTTTTCTATCTGCCGGAAACAATTTTGCTATCGATTTTTTAAATCCAAGCACACATACAATGACACACACACGCACAGGCAAATCCCCGAGCATATGCATTCATAAAAAAAGACTATATACATGCACCCACAAATTCGCACACATTGAATTTATTTCGTAATGTGTACTTTCACCGAAATTATGAACAAATTGCTTTAGCATCCAGAAGGAGTCCAGTAAAAGTCAGGAAAGAAGGGTATTATCAATTATTTATTAGTAATATCATTTATTTATTAAGTACGTGTATATTATAATTTATTTATTACTTACGTATGTGCCCTTTTTAGGGTTATGAATAATTGAGGGAAGTACCCGATTGACCATGTACTTTTTTATCTTAAAGCACTCAGCGAAAAGAAAAAAATAGACTTCTAGGTCTACGTACGTATTAATTGCCATGTAATCAAACGACAGTGACACTTAAACACTTAAAACATAACTTTATCAACAGTTAAATTCACATATAATATTATTTTATAAATGGAGTCACTTATTGCTTTGTAAATATGGATTTAAAAAGCGTATAGTCTTATATGATTCCGAATACCATATAATCATAAAAAATTAATATGCTGCTAGCTTCTAGCTCTGAATTATGAAATTTGCTAAAATTATCACAGACTACATGAAATGACAACCCAAAAACTGAGTCAGAATAAATTTAAAAAAAACTTTTTTCAAGGTGACTGAGCAAAAACCGCTATGCAATAAATCGTCTGAAAAATATTTTAAATGTTTGGTCACAATGAGAAAAATTTGTTGATGAAATTAAATATTGTTTATTAAGAAAACAATTGTAAGATAAAAGAAGTTACAAAAATAATGAGTAGGGACCAGCGGCATAAGTCGAGACAGGCGACAGAAGTTGAGAACATTCGTCGAAAATGAAAAAATGGAGTTTATGTGGAAAATTTAATAAAAATTAAAATATTCAAAAATCAATAGGTAGCTATTTTGAAGATTGATAGATTAAATTATTTGAATATAATTTATTAAATAAACCAATTGATAGAATAAAGAATCAAAGAAAAGTTAGTTAAGAATTGCGACGAATATTTAGATATTAATATGAACCTGAAACAATATCCCAAAAAGAGTGGTTTGGTTACTATTTGATCAAAGCCACGCTTCTGGTAGATAGTTTTTGATTTACACATTTTCCCCTTGAATAATTTCAAATATTACCATGATTTTAAAATGAGATATTATACAAATTTCCATATCAATTCAATTATACGCCAAACAAACCAGTGGATATATTTCAATGTTAATTTAAATATAATATAGAAATTATACAGATTTTGTATTGACGAGATATCCTTCTTTTGCATAAATAACGTATAAGCGTGACACAAACTGCGTAAGGGCCGGTATTAAGCTACCTGCTGAGTGTCGTCCTTAATTATTTAACCGGTTAATCTAAACTCGATGCTAACACAAGGTTTGGCTCGTGTAATGAGGACAAAGTGAATAATTACAGTGAGTGGAGGGAATCTGCCCCCGTGGCTACACAAAAGGCTAATTACGGTCCTCGCAGACACGCCAATATACGCGAGTTAAGATTTTAACCCTTGGGTCTTAGAGGTGACCCCGTTGATTTCTATAGTGTGAAAAATTCAGCTGGCTATCCACTAAGATAATTAAACTAGATTATTACAAGTGGGTTATGTTACCAAAAATATTTGTTACTTTTTGTTTCGTATACAGAAATATCAGAATCTATTGAGTAGCTTGGCTTTTTTTTTCTGGGATGAATGGGTATGCTTCTACTTTATCTTGCGATGTTTCAACTTTATATTTAATGAACAGATTTCAGTACTGTTTATTGATATAAAATTAATAAATGAGTGGATTGAAACTTACGGCAACATGTGCAATAATAATTTGAAAACGCTATCATATTCTTATCGTATTCTATTATTCTTTAGTAAATTTTTAAATATTTTTATCAGATAACCTAAAATTTACTTCAAAAATCAACAGAATTTTCTAGCCCATTTTCTTTATTATATTCCAACAAGTAAAGCCTCGAACCCATCAAGACATGGTAAATACATTAATAATATATACTCCATCGTACGCAACGTTCCAACACTGAATAAAATATGTTTGGAAAAGCCTCGAAAATGATGCATGTACTGAAAGGCCTATGTCATCAACCACCGATATAGAGCACCGACTGGTATAGTATGCAATCGAATGATGGGAGACTGAATTAAAAAGTGGAGAAATAATTAACGAGACCGTAGTTACAGATAGTTTTTTCCAGAATTGAATAAAAATTGACTTTACTCTTTGCTTTTTTGAGGCAGATCCACCTTACCACTAGATCGAATTAACAATATGAATGAAAAGTGGTTTGACCACTACGTTCCAAGTTCAAAAGAATAATTGAAAAGAGCCAAAAAAAATTGTGGAAATAGATGAATATACTTTGGAAATGTACAATTTTTCCATAATAAGAGTTAATATTTCCTTAATTTTAGTCAATAATTGATAATTTTTTATAATAAATATTAGTTTTTGAAAGTTTGTCATGATTTTATGAAAGCCTTACGGATCTTCATACAAATTTTTTTGACGGAACAGAAAAAGAAAATATTCATCTAATTTATTGTTAACATTAATAATTTTTTAATTAATTAATAAAATTATATTTACCTTCTTTCCTAACTTCGTTTTACGCACCTAAGTATGAAGTAACACTTTTTTTATTTTTCTTCACATAATAACTCTACCTCCATTTTACGAACCATTCACTATTTTAATTATTCGTAACTAACTTTAATGATATGCTTTTATGAGTTTGTTTTCACAATGTACCATTTTTAGAGCTCATGGATAACTACGAGTACTGTAGCAATGCTGAAAACAAATTAAAAAGCGATTATAAAGTGAAATTTTCAGGCTCACATGGGCAAGTCGCAAACATTTGTAGTAGGCATACATGTTATATGATACGACTAGATTAGTAAAATATCCGTACAGTGGGTAGTGCCACGAAATTATAAACACATTTATAGTGACATCGTCCATTATTCAAACTTAGCCTCGGTGTGTTGATATTATCTACACATTGCATTACACCACGATAATGGACAAGATAATTGATAATGATGGACAGACTCTGCACACACATTCTGGTCGTTATATTTTTATTTATACTGTTATAGCAATAATAGATATGATAATATTATTGTTTCGTTCACTAGAAACAAGATTTCTGATTATTTGTTCAGTATTATTGATGACTAAAAAAACCGGGGAAAATGTTGTAAAATTTATTTCAGTTAGAAGTTTGTAGGTAAATTATTTAATAATCATCTTTGATATAATGGAGTGCAATACTTAATGTTAATTCATACCAAATTTTATATTATAAGAAAGTAATAAAATGTGTGTTGTATACTGATCACAAGCTCGTTAGCGTAAAGATGAATGGAAATAAATTTTACACTAGAAATCATTTCAAGGTTAGGAACGTTTTTAATTTTTACCAGAAATACTCGTAAATTGTTAAGAGACACGTGGAATTTTGTTAAGGTTTCCATACACATTTAAGAACATACAAAAATTTAAATAATTATAGGTATACAATATTTTTAATATTAATATTATTTTTCACTATGTAAATATATTGGATAACACATATTTTAAAGAAGAACAATTATTGACACTGTAAAAATAATACATATGACACTGTAAAAATAATACATATGACACTGTAAAAATAATGTATATGACACTGTAAAAATAATGCATATGACACTGTAAAAATAATGCATATGACATTTCTATTTAATTATAGATCTATTCTATTACACACTACTCAATGAAGTGCACCTAAAAACATTTTTAATACCCCGGTATGACGTAAGGTGATGTTCATATCATAAAAAAACGTAGGTTCTTTAAATATTGGAGTACACATACTACGTGTTCTTGTAAAATTTAATTATGATTACACTTAAACTGAAAGATTTATAATACTGTGATATTCGGATTGGTAGATACACATGATAAAATTATAAAGGTTCCATTTTGCTATTCGGTTATAGAACTTTAAAAATGGAATCTCCATAAGATCACACATATGTTCGTTCGACTTTTTGTGCGTCACAGCCACAGTTAACATTCGAAACTAATTACATGGGAAATTCATAGGAAGGCAACGAAGTATTCCAAAAGTATTTTTATTAAATTTTGTGTATTGAATATATTTGGCGTTAATTTTGTGGAAATTCATTATCCACAATTAAATGAAACTACGTGATGTACTATTATTTCTACTTTATTTAAATTATTTAACACGACCTAGGTTTCGTTGTATTACAACATCTTCAGGTGGGCAATCAGAACCTAAAGATGTTGTAATACAACGAAATCTAGGTCGCAGTAAAGAATTAAAAATAAAGTAGAAATAATACTACATCACGTAGTTTCATTTAATTGTGATTAATTTTGTGTATTGGGTGTAATATGAAATGTTTCTAGTTCCAAGGAATCGAATTATTTTTAGATTGTTTAAAGTTAATGTTCAGACAGTAACGATCATTATTCTGTTGCATTGTGTCATGTCACTCTCACGTCTGTACTTAAAAATGCCAAAGCTTAGAGAGTGATATTATAACCTAAAGATAAAATAAATATTATTGATACATTAAAAAAAGGAGAAACCGGTCGTAACTTAGCTAATGAGTAAAGTGTAGGTTCTTCCGCGAAAACCGATATTAAGAAAAATGCCAATTCAATTTAGAAATACACCTGCAAATTGGATGAAGAAACCGAAAAATTAATTTTTGCAAGAAGCTTTATATTGTTGGTTTTTACCAAAACAATTTACTGGGAAACCGATATTTAGTAGTTTGCTCTGTGAAAAAACATTACAGTTAAAATAGGTACTGATGAATCGTTTGTGGAAGTAACGGATGGGTGTTTAAGTCTCGTCATGAAATTTGCGAATTTGAAATACAAGGTGAGAAAATGTCAGCTGATGTAGATGCAGAAAATTATTTTAAAAGTAGTTTTGGGAAAAAAATAGACGAAAATTATTATGACTTGGATTTCGTTTATAACGCTGATGTGTAAATTTTTTATCCCTTAAGTAAAAAAATATCAGAACGAAATTAGTAAACAAGGAAATGTTCTACTTTTACTGGATAATGCGCCAACCCATCCTTCGGCTGAACTGTTAGAGAAAGAAAATGGAATATTTAAAGTAAAATTTTTGCTTTCTAATGTGACATCATTGCTACAACTAATTAATCAAAGTGTTATTGAAACATTAAAATGACTTCATGGGAAACAAATTTTACTTAGATTGTTATCCGTTGATGAAGACAACGTAGAAGACGTTTTGTAATTTTTCAGGCAAATTAATTTAAAGAAATGTTGTTACAAGGTTGTAGATGTGTGGGGCTTGATTGAAAGGAAGACTTTGAACAAAGCTTGGGACGGAACACTAAAACGGGAGAATGATAATTCAATAACCAACACGCACGATTCTATTATGGAGGATATAAATGAACCAATGTCAAACGTACAAATATGCCAGAAATGTGATGTTGATGATATGAAAGAGTGGTTCCTTTGTGATAGTAATGATAAAGGTTTTCAGATCACATCGGAGGACGAAATTTTTGAAAACATATTGTAGGCAAACGAACAGCGGAAAATACAAGAAGAGGAAACAGAAGAAAACATAAATGCAGAAAATTATGCAGGGCAATTTCATGCGAAAGCATTTAAAGCCCTGAAAACAGCTTTCAAATGGTACGAAAAACAAACAGAGTGTGATACCGTAAGTTTACTATAGTTAAAACGAATTCATGGCGTAGCAGCATTAAGAGAAAAAAATGTTTACGTCAGTTGACAATTACCAAATATGTACTTTAAACCAAATTAAACTACAGTGACTATCCTATGTGATTTTTTTTGGTAGTCATTTCATAATTAAAGTTACAATATTTTAGTAATTTAATTTCTTAATTAAAATTTCTCTAATTAAACATTGATTTTGGTTCATAAGTTGAATTGGTTTATGTTGTTTTGAATAAACGCCTAGCATTGTGTGGACGCGGGCAGCTTAAGTTATTTTTCTAGAGTTAATAATACATAAGTATAAAAATATCTTTTCTTCATATATTCAGTTACCCGAATTTTCGATTAACGAATTTTCATTTTAAAATGTAATGAAAATGAACTAATATTTTAAATCCTATACACTCTTTAAACTCAAAAATATAAATCAATTGTGTAAAAGTGTAGATCACATTAAAATATGTAGGCATGGAAACTTGCACACATAAATCACGTACACGCGTACTTCTTGTTTTGTAGCGTGTAAAAAAATATTTTTTTATGATTAAGGTCACTAATTGTGTATTTAAACTAACAGTAATGTTTTTATAAAAAAATAAATAAGTAAATTGCCCATATTATAATAAACTGCTCAGGGAAATTTCAGCATTTCAAAATGTTATAAAAAATGAATGCAGGAACATGGGAAAAAAACAAGATAAAAATTGCAAGAACGAGACGTGAATCCGCAATTTAAGTGAACAGATAAATCAACAGCTCGTACGTTTTATGGCGGCGCATTTGTCACCATAACCCGATTCGTGTACATTTACATTCTGCGTTTTCACATAACGTTTGTTGTACGCGTATAAGCCTCGTAAGTTGCATTATGTCCCCTTTAACTTTACAAACCCATATTTACGTGACTCAACTAAATATGATTGAGACGAATGAATATAAAGGAATAAAGTTTTTTGTAAAATATACTTATGCACGTTATTTGTTTTTGATGCTTCAAACGTAAAATATACTATCAAACGTAAAATATACTTTCAAGATAAAGTATACTATGCATGTGATTGTACATATTATTTTCTTCCAAACATTAATTTCATTTGTACTTATCGATAACGCGATAAGTACTTATCGATAAGTTTTTTATGTGACTTATTAAGAAATCAACGGACTTAGAAAATTTCTAAACGCACATCATTTGCTCTTGCTACCAATATGTATATTGGCATATGTTGCCTGTTTTCTAACATTCATTGCAAATTTACCAATCGATAATGTAGAATATTATTATAAAAATTGCGTGGTTTCACTTTTAACTTATATTTATTTCTAACTTCAAATTTGATGTATAATTTATGATGACATAAACTAATTTTAAAGCTTTCTAAATTATTTTTATTGGTACTAATACAATAGAGCTTCATGCGTCACAGAATTGTGTGACTAGATTTATTTTCGTGCCTCAAGGGACAAAATTATAAAACTGCCTTATGTGTTTGTTTGTCACAGACTTACAAATTATTAGCTTCTTATTACACTTATGTGATATATTAAATGGACTTTATTCTTGCTAACACTAAGATTTGAAGAGAAATTAAAGGAAATTAAGTTTCAATAACAATATTCAAGTTTTAAATATTTCATAGCGTTTCTTGTGGTATAATATTAATAAAAATGAGATTTATAGTTTAAGTATAAATCTTGATGTGCTTTCGACTGTACCTATATTAAATTTACTGTTATTATTTTTCACAATTAAATGAAACTCAGTGATGTAGTATTATTTCTACTTTCTTTAATTTATTTAGTACGACCTAGATTTCGTTGATTTCAGATGGGTTATTAGCAATGATTGCTAGAAACCTAGGTGTGTTAAATAACTTAAAGAAAGTATATTACATCACTTAGTTTCATTTAAATTGTGAATAATGAATTTCTACAAAATTAACATCAAATATATTCAATATGTTATTATTTTTATTGAGATATTGGCGATATGTTTTATTACATTAGGTATTATTAAACAATTATTGTGTTAGGAAATCTGCATTAGTTATGATTTAGGACAAATAAAGTAATTTCACTTCAAACACAACGTACGGAACCCTCGACACGCGAGCTAGATTTTATTCTTATTAAGGGTAAAAAGAAACGGTGTTCAAAAGTTCGACAAAATTTGTTTCTACTTTCAAAGTCGTGTAGAGTGTGCATACGATGACTTTAATATTGACCTTGAATGTGGTGCACAGGATTAATAATATCAATAAATTATCAATTTAGACTTCCTAAATATTAATGATAAAGACAAAAAATTAAAATAGCCGATCACGTAGGACAACCCTATAAACCGGGTCTTTATAAGTAATTGTCTACCTTGCGGTATCGAATTTCTACGTGCGTGCTCACAAATTACGGACTGACGTTATCGTGACAGCGGATCACGGGACGGATAATTATTTTTTTATGGATTTGTGTAACGATTCCGTTTCAAGTAAAAGTACACGCCAGTTCTATGCACAACAATTCATATGAATTATTTACGTGTTTGCAATCTGTTTGAAGGTATTGTGTTCCATCGTTATCTATCGCTTGCCATCAGTGTGTGAAGTTCCTTGGACAGTTGAACTTATTAAAATTTTTCATAACAATTTTGGGTAAATTTAACACTAATAACATGCTCGTCTATAATTGTGTTATTACGTATATAATTATATAGCAAATGAAATAGATGAGCCGTCCTAAGAATGTGAGCGAGGAAGCGCAGATTGTCCACGCATTATTTTACACGTTGTTAACGCTACGTTGAGTTCACGAAGAAGAAAGTATGTTAGCTCATCTTGGTGACAGAATATTTCCATTTTTCCTTAAAGCATGCAGTTATTTTCCTATTGCAGCATGAAAGAAGGACAGTAGCTCTTCCAGAAAACACAAACTAATATTTTCAATGTGTCGTTTTGAATGAGAGCTGACTGAGATTTCTTCTAAATCTTTCGAACCAATGTGCATATATTGCCTGTTGCTTCCCCCGGCTTTTCATCTTAAACAGTATTTAAAAAGCAAGAACACTAATTTCGATAACTTATTTGTTCCTTTTCTGCTCCAATTCATATTTTAATTCAAGAGAATATTGAACGTCATCCATTGATGTTTCCATACTATTCTACAATGTTTTATTAAAAAAATACATTTTAGATTGCGTACGTTTGTTTATCAGTATAATATATTAAATGCCTATAATCCGTTTGTCAAATGAAATCACTAGTTGGGAATGGTATGTTAGCGAGAAAATTTAGGATAATCAGTTAATAAATAAGCCGGTCTTTTTTCTACATTCATTCCAGCGATTAGTGCGGACAAAAACTTAACCAAACTTTACTATACATTAGTATAGATTGCATTGCTTTTTTGGTGTTTTGATACCCATGTCCATAAAGTACAAAAAGAACCAAAACAGAATTTTTTGTTATTTCTAATTTAATCGCATTTGTCAACCCTCACTGTTCGGAAATGAACGGATGCGTTTTAGTGCTTACAAATATCATGTCTATTCATTAAAAAGGGCAAAAGCTAAGAAGCTTCAACCACGTAAATATATTTTAGTACTTACACAGTAGTCATGCACAGTTATGTGCATATATAGAAGAAGGTAGATGGAATTGGTCAAATCGTAGAATTAACACCAACTTTTGTTGTCAGGTCTATAAATATGTAGTGTATTCGTTTCGTTTTTTTTCTTTTTTAACCAAATTCAAAAAGAAGGAAATTCTCAATTAGAGTACACTTTTTGTCTATGTTACGTCATATATCTGGAAGTTATCAACCAGTTTAAATGACTGTTATTTCATTTAGAAGTTTCTTGTACTACAGTGTAGTTCCATAAGAGATTTGGTTACAATTTGTCCGAGGAAATTGAAGATACACCATAAAAGAGTTTTAATGAAATCTATAACAAATCTCTAAAGTTAATATAATGTCCGAATATTTATAAATTTGGAAAATAGACTTAGAAATTTTTTGAGTCTGTATCAAGTGAAGTGCAGCACTCATCTGCACGTATGCGTGTGCAATTTTGTGTGATATAGAAAAGGAAACGTCGACTTGACAACGAATCTAAAAATTTCTAACAGTAACAATATTTTGAAAATTTACTTAGGTTTCTTTTTCTTCTTCAATGGCTTGAGAACCAAGGATGGGCTCCTGTCTTCCCCAGATTTAACTCTCAAGTTCTCCTGTTCTTGGTCAGAGACATCCAGTTCGTTACACTTAGGATTTTAAAGTCTTTTTCCAGGCACTCGAGTTACTTAAGTTTAGGTTTTCCTCTTATTTAGATTTGGCAGCTATATTATACCGCAATAGTTCCAAATAAGTACTCGAATTTTTATTATTTTATACTTTTCAATGCGCTTTTTATTCGGAGGTTATTTAAAGCACTATCAAGGTTTTCGTAAAAAAAATTTAATTATTCACGTATTTATTCTGATAATATGTACGTTTGAATATAAATAAATGTATTGTTATTATAAAAAAAAATTGTCACAAATATGTAATAATAAAGCTAAAAAGCGATATTAATATTTTATATACTTGCACCTTTCCAGCCTCTGCAATATCTTCCGTCAGTATATTATTGATTTCCGTATCTCGCAATATTATCCGCTTACTATTTGTTTTCATTCAACATCTCAAAGGCAGATAATATCGAATTATAGTTCCCAGCAAGTAAATTGAATAAAGGAATATTGAGAAATTGTACGCGAGACGTAATAAACCACGTTAACCTGGTTTTGTACGGAGACAATATTGAATTCTGTTGCCGCGTAGACAGTGAACCGGTTTTCAGTTTTAGTCGGAGGTGAAATGCAGGAGGGTAAATAATATGGAAATATATGAGTAAATATTTAGAAAATTTTCACAATCACACTAAAAAAAGGTAAACCTGATATTAAATTAGCCGATAAGTGGAATAACAATTTGTTGATATCAGATATTAAAAACAATACAAGAGACAAAGTTTAGAACAAAATATTTAAACCTTGGCTTCCTTTCCTTCATTGAAAGAAGGAATATTAAATGACATCAAATGTGCCAGGACTGTGAGGCTGGAGACTTGAACGTATGTTTAACTGTGATAATTTTGATTACGATTTTTGGACTATGTCGGATGAAGAAATTGTTGAAAACTTTTTACAGGAAAATTAAAAGTAGGAAATAAAAATAAAGAATGGAAAATAAATAAAAATGTTGGATAGTGCTATCGTCAAATGTTTTAACCATGGAAACCCCACTAAAATGGCTTGAAATGGAAACAGAAGGTGATGTATTGTGAGTTTACTACAGTTAAGACGAATTCTATAAATGGGAAAAAGTGCTTACGTGAAATTTTAATTACTAAATAGGTATTAAATACCTATTTAGTAATAAAAGTAGATAACAGATTTATCTTTATGACGTACCTCAGGAAATGTGTATATTTAATAATAAGTGTCTTTGATTATATTTAATTTTAAACATTGAGGTTATACTATACTTTTTCATTTAATTAGTTTACTTGTTTTCTTTTACTAGATAAATAATATGTAGAGTCTTAATCTTAACTTTTGGCATTCTTTTTGAAATTGTTGATGCAGCGAGTAGAAGTGTTTATACAAAAATCATTGTATTTAAAGTTTGGCCAGAGCAAAATTTCTATTTCATATCTAAAGTTATTTAAAATTTTGTGTAAGGACATATAGAAGATACTATATAGCTAGAGGAAATAAATGATATTTTTAGAGGCGAGGAAACAATTATATTTTTGTATCTCAAAAGAAGCCTCGAATATCTTTAACTTTTTCGTCTGTCAAAACTGTTTTTCTCAGAAACTTCATAACCTAGAAACTTGAAATTTGGCGTAGTAATGAATTATATAAATCTAAATTTATTTCAACTATCTAGCATTAAAAATATTTATACGGAAATTTTGGGAGTCAAGTCAACACTCAATTTTTATAAAAGTTCCTTATGTAGAACGATACCCCGTTCTATATTGTTTCAAAGAGGTAGTTGTAAGGTTTAAAAAAATATTTATTCAGAAATCTACGTACACAAAAATGTATATCGACCCTTATTTCGAAGCTACTGAACCTCAAATTACGAAAAAAAACTGGTTTTTAGAAGCCTACTTCCGACGATAGTGTAACCTTTTACAAGTGCTCTTTGCTGTATATGCTACTAAGCCTTAGAATAAATTTAAGTCTGATATTCAAATCGCATCGTCAATTTATATTTTTAAAATTTGTCTGAAAAAGGTAGTCCTGTCCCGATTACTTATGACTGCTCTAATGTTTTTTCTCTCCAATTTTATTTTATTATATTTAATGCCTCTTTTCTATCCATACAAATACGTAAATTAATAATATTTTAAATACATTGTATTATCATGTTACGCTCATAATTCTTAGGGACAGTATATTGTAGTCTTCCATAATACTAATTTCACAATATGTAATGTTTTAGTTGACTAAACGAGATTGATGATATAGCAATAATTATATTGTACTTTAAAATACCAATGTATTTTCAAGCCTAATACAAAAATAAAATAAAAAATAACATGGAAGTTAATTGATATATAAACATCTAAGGTTTATAATGGAAGCGATGGGAAAATTAAATTTTTTCTACTAAATAGTAAATTTTTGTCGCAATCGACAAGTATTAGAAAAGCAGGAACTGCAGGAATGATGTGAAAAACAAACTTCAGGATTGGACACGGTCGCAGTTATTTTCCTGAAAATGTAAATAGTTTATATTATACTGATATTATATTATATGAAATTGTTATTTTGAAACGGTTAATCCATTTGTAGCGTAAATTGATTGAAAATAGGTTAGTGGTAAAAGAAATAAAATATGTATGGCTTTGAATTATTTGAATACCTCTTGTAAATGGCGACAAATATCCAGGTGGAGATTTACATTCATACTCGAACCAGTCTCGTCAAATGTGATTTGAGTTTTTCGAACGTGCCCAACATTTATTTTTTGTCACACGTGCCCAATTCTCGTAATTCTTATTCAATTTTATCTTCAAATATTGCGACGTTTAAACAAAATCGGGAAATTTTTAACGTTTTCCAGATTCATTGCTAGGTATATTTTTATTCCCAAAATGGTAATTTATACTTCCAGAATGAGTAAAAAATCTCTCAGATAGAATCCTGTTTACGGATGCGTGTCGAAACGGTAAAGTCACAAATCGTGGGTTCATGCGCAGTTCACAATGTTCGACAGCCACGAATATTGGAATAGTTCACCACAAACTTTCTTCCTTCTTTTTTAATATGAGACTAAGATGGTGATGCTATGTCCATTTTTAAGTGAGTTATTAATGTTTGCAATTACTTTGAGATAAACTGTCCCTCATTCGGGCATGGTTACTTCCCCATACACGGTATCGTGTTTAAATGCGTGTTAACATCTAAAATGTATGAGGAACACATAAGAATATTCTGAATCTCTATAGACGGTGGGTATAGCAACACTTGTGTTTTCGAGACTACATTTAAATATATATTATTTTTAATCACTATTAAATACAGGCAACAATTTTAGAAATTCTGTATAACTTGACCACGGACACAAAATTTTCTTTATTGATCGAGCGTGCAACCGTGGCTTAGGAGTAGTTACTTCAACGGCCAAGCTATGATGCAGGTAGCTAAATGCCCATAACACGCGACCCAGTGCGGCCCAACTGCCGTATTGTAAGTTACGCCATGCAACATTTATGCGCTTTGCGTGGACCACGACGGATCGAGCTGTTGAAATATTAATGACTCAGTAGGATGAAGGTCACGCAGGTAGGAGCCGGTGACATTTAGCTCGATTCGGCGCCAGATCAAAGCACGTGATGCGACGTTGCGTGCGTGGAAATTGAATGAAATATTTCGAAATGGAGAATACTGGGATGTTTCAGTTTCGTGTTATTATTTTTCGAATACTTGTTTCTTTTCCTTCTATCCGTTTTTTAAATGCTTGCGTTATCATCATTAGTTCATCCCTATATTACAGTTTTAATTCCAGAATACGTTAACCCAATGAAAAGATCACGTATCCAAAGTAGATACTTAGGTTAACATGGTAAAACGAAAAAAATATGAATAAGTTTTACTTGTCCCAAATAGTTTCTTTAATGTACTTTTGTTACCATATTATATTTTTCTTTAATGTACTTTACATTATTGTGCTATATTTTGCACTAACAAATTTTCAATAATATGTTTATTTAAATCTTCAAGTAAATATTATCTTGGACATCCGGATAAAAAGGCTGGATATTTTAAAAGATTTAATTCACAAAAAATAACGGAAACAACTATGTAAGTTTCTTTGTCTCGTAGGATTATTTCACTTTCATCTGTTTATTTGAAGTTTCAGAATTTCATATTCTAAATATTTCCACAAATTATAATAGTCGTGTTACAAATAATAATCAATTAATAAGTTCCACAGTGTTGTAATACGAATACTGAAGATATATTAAATTATGACGGTTTGATGTAGAGTATAGGATTTTTTTACACGTAGAGTATAGGATTTCGCAGTGGAAATTTTAAGTGTAACGCAAGCGACCAACAATAATCGGTCGCCATTATAATCAAAGAAAATAGAAGATATTATATGTAACATAGGTCCTACAAAAAAATAGATCCTAAAAAACGTACATGTATTATAAAAATAGGTTTTACAAAAAAATTGTCTATCGTCCATCCGAGTTAAAACGATCGTTACGAGTTAAAACAATCGAACATGCACTAACGGAGACGTCAGAAATTTTAATCAGCAGCGTAAATCAGTAGAAAGTCTGTCACTGGTCAGCTGTTATCCACCATCAATTTACCACTTACAAAAATCATTCTTCTAAGTTGCCTTTTATCATATGATGATGAATGTATATACTTCCGTCTGCGACGCCATACTATTTATCCAATTAAATTTTTTTTAATATAGGTCTAGTACATGCGAAGCGGGAGCGAATTTTATTTTTCGCTCACAATATTCTGCATGTCTCTGTGTTACAAAAATTTTCTCAGAGACCGTTTGATGGCGAAAGTTTAAATTTTTCAATTGTTAGCAACTTTGCGACGAAAAAAACATTTTGTAAGTTATTACGTGTGTAATCAAATGAAACATTATTAAGGGGTGAACTTAAAACAAGATATTTTTTATATCCACGGTTTATAACATTTTTCTGAGAAAAGAAACTTTCAGAAATCGCTGTTGCTCGCCTTATTTCTAAAAATATTGTTCAAATATATTTAAAAGTATGGTTGAACAAGTTATTACATTAAAGAAAAAATACCATGAAAGAAAATTACATTAAAAAACAATTAACAATAATGTAATATATATTATCTAAGATTTTTTGTTAGTTAGCATTGCTTTTAGCAATGTTTTTATGTAAATTTATATTATATTATTATTGTACACTTATAGAAAATTTAATATTTTTTTAACATTCTGAAAAATTTACCAAATTTTTAAAGGAAAGCCGTGTATCCAAAGGATGTGCGCTCCCTGTGTATGTTTTATATGAAATTCACAAATGCTTGTTAATTGAATATATAGTTGTTTATGTCTCCTCTTTAGTTTTTTTACCAAGTACAAAAATAACCTTAAAAATATTAGTTAATGAGTACATTTATTACATAGTAAAAAAATCTTGAAAATTTTAGCACATTTATTACAAACTAGCGATACTTGTAACTTTGTCCTCATAGAATTAGATGCAAGTGTAGTGTTTAAAATGTCTTCTATATGCTCTTATTTGAGAAGAAATAATTAGTTTAATTTAAAACCCGCACGGTCGACTTGCACTTTCTGCGTCCGTTCTCCTCTCCGCGCGGTTCAACAGCCAGTTCTTGTTCACCTTTCGTGTTGTTTAATTTTTTACGTAATCTTTCCATCATAACTTTGCATCCGCTTGAGATATCATTATGATACAAAAATATAGTAGTCCCAGAGTTATTATATAGCCTGTGTAAAATAGCAACAGCTTCAGTAGTCTACGGGTTAATCCTTAAGGAATATTCTAATTAATTTTTTTTTCGTTTTATAATTGAAAATGCAAACGAAAAAACATTTTAAAGTTAAGAGTGTAAAAATTACAAACAGACACATCGTTTTTTTATATTTGTATCGGTTATTCCAGGCATGTTGCGATAATAAATGTATTTCATGCGATGACTAGGGACGGAATATAATTTTTGCGTATTCCGATACGCCCTCGACTGATTTTTAAGTATTTGTATCAAGTTGTCTGGAATGGTTATAATAATGTTATTGCAACTGTTTAAATCATTATTTGAAGCCTAGAAATTTGGCACGCATGATTTTCTTGACTTCATGTGACACTCTAAAAAGTCTCAGATGGAAATCGAAAAGTGTCCACTCCAGCATTTTTATAATTATTCATTCATGCAGACATGATCCGTTTTTGGTTGGAAAACGACAGGACGTACAGCTACCATTCGACAAGAAAAGATAAAATTTTGCTACATTTAGAATTATTGATGAATTAGAAAAATTTATTTTTTGGCCAATTTTCTATAATGATTGATTGTGACAATAATATTTCTTGAACCATATAAGTAAATTTTTGTTTAGTTACAAGACCAGAGATTTAAACTGCTTTATATAAAAATATTTTAATTTAAGTAATTAAGAAATTATAATTGATTAGATTTATCGACATTTCAATTACGTTATACTTATTACTCACACTATACCCATATAAAATAAACAAAAAATAGCCCCAAATAGCACTACCCACGAACTATATCCAAAGAGATAGAGAATCAGCAAAATCACTTATATAATAGAGATATAGCCATATTAAGATTGAGACAGATTATTATTATTCGCAAATAGTTTAACATAAATACTACGTACCCTCTAAGGTTTATGTGTGCCTTAGTGTATATGACCCGTCGCAGTGCAAATTTTACTTACATTTAACAGGTTTATTTTATATCACTGGGTCTCATAATCCTATTTTACTATAAGAGGGTATTTTATTTTACCTTAGAAGTTAAGGAATTAAAATAATTTTAGTCTTTTAAAACTTTTTACGATGGTTTTTAATCAAAAATGTTTTATAACATATATATCTAAACATAATAATTTATTGATATAGCAAAATTTAAAAAAAATAGCATTGATTAATTAATTCTCTCAAGGACATTATTGGATCTAATTATAATTAAATCTTCACTGCTAAAGGCAATAAAGCGAAGTTGTGAAAATTTATAGTAATTGACATGTATCATGGATCGAACCATGGGTTTCATTTAAATATGAAGTTATGTTCACATCAAAATGCAAAATCATCATAGCGATTAACATTATATTAGACACTAGCTGTACCCCACCTTTTTGCTCACCTGAAATTAGGAATATAGAAAGTTATTAGAATTTTTTTCTCCCATATGTTGCTCTTGGGTATAAACTATTACCACACTAAATTTCATCAAAATCTCTCTAGGAGATTTCATGTGATTGATGAACAAATTAACATACAGGCAAACGGACAAAAATTCTAAATACAGATTTTTTGGCTTCTGTTTTCATTCTTTATGCTAAATCAATCACTCTTTTTATAATATTTTTCATGTACAGAATTCATTCCCTTATAATAGTTATTTATAATATCATGATAGGAAAATCAATTTATATATGAGCAATATATGTAATTTAGAGTGAACCTTGCGCAGAGAGCATAAGACGCAGCTAAAAAAGGGGATGCAAAAGAACTCAATGGCATCACAAAAACGCTAGCAAGGAAAGGCTTCCGAAAGTCAAGACCCATTAGAAACAAGGACGGAACGTTGCTTACCTCGACGGATGACCAACTCAGCAGATGGGAGGAACATTTCACCGAAGTTCTTAACCGAGGTTGAAACGGACCAAAAACCCATCGCAGACCAGATTAGGGAGAGGAAGTGTCGTTGGATCGGCCACACGCTACGAAAGGCTGACGAAGCCATCGAGAAGGCAGCCCTCGACTGGAACCCCCAAGGAGCAAGACGACGTCGCCGACCAAGAAAGACCTGGCAGAGAACGGTCCAGGAAGAAGCAAAGACAGCTGGAAAGACCTGGAGAGAGGTTAAGCAACTGGCCGCTGACCGCACCAAATGGAGAAACTTTACGTCTGCCCTATGCTCCGACCGGAGCGACAGGAACTGATGATGATGATGAATCATGTTGAATTTCAAAATTCTTAATTTTATTAAAATCATTTGGATTTTAATAAAATTTTAGATGATAATAAGAAAACTAGGCAGGCATTTTTTAAGTAATTTTTTTGGAAGTGGACAATTCTTAAGTAATCTTGCGAAGCAGTGAATTATAAAGTGATTTACTTAACATTGTTATCACAATTGAAATTTTATTAATTTTAGTACTTTTATTTAGTTTAATTTTTCTACGCTAATCAGTTTACCAAAAATATTTTAAAGTTGTCAGCAGAAAAATCAGAGTTTCCAAAGTTTATTCAAATAAAATAAAATAAGAACTTTTGCAATATTACAATATTTTGTTAGATCGTTTCTGTTTTTTATTTATAAGTATTACCAATTAAGATTTATTTAAAAAATCTAAGAAGAGAATTCAATAGTTTGGAAGATTTTGATTAAAACTGATGTAAAATATATTTATAGCATGTAGCCAGGTATAACGGTCAAACATTTTACTTATAAAGTGATAATTTATTATGAGGCATGAGGATTCAGCATGAAAAGTCAATCAGCTTTACGGCTGGTAACGCACTTACAATTTTCCAATTAAATTCCGAACCGGACAATTAAATTTAGGATGAAAAGATTAGTTGAACTCTTTTACAGTTTTTTCACCTAGATATTATAAGAAAAACCAAGATGTAATAAGATATTATGGGGTTCCCACTGCGTAGATTGTCCATATTTATCCTTTAGCACCCTGTATTGACACCTTTTTCGCTTAAACTCCAGCATATCATGTGTTGAAAATGCAATTACTTTCTTTGTTAATTATCAGAAACTTTCGGTTGTAAATGTCTGTCAATTGGAAGCCAAAAAAACATTTTTGCGTGTTGAACGTAATTTTTGGATAGTGATGACATAAGTACAGAAATCCTTATATTACTTTGCCATTTACAACAAACGTTTAAAGAATTTGCTGGAATTTGTTATGTTCCTTTCGGAATTGTTAAATTTGGATTCCTTAATTACTTTTAGTTACACTTGATACTTTTTCCGTCCTTGGTTTTAATTCAGTGACAAAACATCAACTGCCTTTTTAAGATCATAGCTAATACCCGTTTAACCATAAATAATTCTAAAATATAATGTACTGATCAACTCCCAAGATGCCAATAATTCTATTGACTTTAACATTCCATCCACTTTATTGAAATTATTTTATTTTTACAAGCATCTTCTGAGTAAATCTTAGCTTAGTGTCTTCAGGACATTGCGTTAAAATATGTGTTGATTTTTACAAGTTTGCAGATTTGGTGGAAGTATATAGCAAGATAGGGTCTTTTTTTCATATATATTTAGAGTGTTGTGCAAAATTTCAGATATAAAAGTATTTATATCAGGCGATTCACAAATTAATACAATTAAAATCCTGAGACTATTCCGATCGTTTTTGATATCATCAATATGAACCTCTATTGCAATCCTAATGCATTTCAAAACACTATAGCTGACAGCTAGAGGCTTATTTTTAAGATGTGCGTATTGAATTTGCCACAGATAGCATGTTGTTTTTATTCTTCAATAGTTATTAGCGACCCAGATTTATACTGATTGGCAAAAACACTTAGCCATCACTATCACGTGAGTGATGGCTATCGTCAAACCTTTAGAAAAACATATTTTTCTAAAATTATTTTGAAACTGATTACATAGGTATGTGCTATCTGACCCACCTAAAGATGGCTTAAATAAATTAAATCGTCTTCAAATTAGTATGTGTACTGTGTTTTCGGCCTTAGAAAATCTCGACGTAACTCGATGAAGATTTTTGATCAGCGCAATGTATCTTATTACTTCTATAATATTTCAAATAATCCAAGGAGTCCATTATGTTTAAACATAATATTTACAGCTATAAGGGTTCATAGCCTCTGGTTACGTTCAGAAGGCCTGCCCACCCTCACATTCCCAAATATAATTCATTATTCTATGAGCACTCATTTACAGTGTAAAGTGCTAAGTTATGGAGTAGGTTGGATGTACAACATGCAACATAGCAGGATATGTAGGCAGACAAAAAGTTTTCTCAATATATCGCATATAAATATCGTTTTAAAAAGTTTTAAGAGAGCTCAAGTAGCTCGATATCACTTTTGCATTCATTTTGCCTCTTGTATATTGTGCTTCGCAATGTCCTTTCATCAAAATATTTGTATATGTTCCTTTATATTTAAAAGTATCTTATTTATGTGTATGAAAGATATGTATGTTATGTCATCGAACTAATTTCTGTTTATAGACCACTTTAAAAATTTCAGATTTCTGGAAATGTAGCTTGGCATCTGAAAGAAATAAAAGCTTCTATTTTGTATCTTGAAAATTTTGTAAAACGCTAAAATATTTATTTGTTTATTTTCCTTCTTGCCAATTTTCCTTCACTTGGAAAATTTTTATTTATACCTTAATCCCATTTATACTTCTTTTTTTAGAGGCTACCTCCATTCTGAAAGGAAGGGACCTTCCAAATTTTCGGGTTTTATCCAGCCCATTACTCAGTCAGGAAAGGCTATTGACCCATTGTTAAATTACAATAAATATTTTTACCCTAAATGTAATGATTTTCTTCTTCTCATTTATTATAAGTAAGTTCATGTCACTTGGAAATATTAAATCTTGTGGAGACATTTTATTTTAATGTGCCTGTAACTGGTGAAATATTTGCCGAAGGTGTTTTATTTTCTGAAAAATAAATACATTACTTTACAATTTATTATTAAATTAGCAAAACCCCTATTTAGACAAGTAATGAATCTATCACTCGGGGTAAAAAAATTGAAGAGTTCAAGTCGTTACGGTTACTTGGATATTGACGTAAATTGACCCAACTTTAGTTAAAGGTGTTGATCTGAATCTCTTGCAATTTGACTTATTACAAATTTTAGGTATCGTTTTCCATTGTATTTAATAATATTTCATTTTTAGTACTTAGAACACTGTAAATTTACCGTACGAGAATCGTACTGCAAAATTTATGATACCTAAAATGATATCACCTATCCTAATCTTATCGAATATCATATTTTGTCCCATCGAAGTAATTTAATAATTATTCACCAAATTAATGAAATTAAAATATATCTCAGTAAATGTTTCATTATCCGTTGAACGATCTCTATTATTTATTGAAGAAATTGTTAAAATGAAAAATGCAACTGTAGAATTGAGGATTCAAAAAAAATAAAAATAACCTCCGAAATTGCAGGAATAAAAAAATATTTTTAATTTGCTATGGCATAGTTCTTGATAACAGAACTCTATGTAACGTTTGCCGTAATATTTTTTTATGGCAAATTTGATTAATCCTTTTAAGTTGAATTATTTAGAAGGTGTTTAAATAAATAGGACTTACGTTACCAGGTTTTTAAGTAAACTGATTTAGAAATAATTAAACTACTTAATACGTTGATTGATTGAACAATCTAAAATGTATGAAATTAGCTGGTTCAGTAACTTTTATTTAAATATATTGTTAGATAGAGTAGTGTTTACGAAAAGAGCTAGGACACAAATAATTCAGTTGTTTACTATATTTAGTTATTTCTGTTTAATCATTTACTTGATAAAGTTTGAAATAAAACAAATAATTTCCATGTAATTTAAAGGAATTACAATTGTCAACACATTTTCCTTTCAACTTTAGACGTCCACATACTTTGATTCTTCTATGGTTGAGTATATTTTTTAAAGTATTCCTTTTGGATATTGGATACTGCAAAGTGTCATCAGTTTTTCACTTTACGTCAGTAAATGAGAAAAAAGGCAAAAATTTTTATTGAACTTCTCGTTCCTCTCGACACGCGACAAGCATTTTTAAAATCAAAACTGTCTATTTTTTTAAGTTAAGTTATTTTTAATTCTTAGGAGAAGACAACAAAGTAGCATTCCTGTCATTCGTAACTTCATTTTTTAGTATTTTTACATATTGTTCCAGTTTTATGATACGTATGATTTTTGATACATCAATCCATATATGATTATTTGGTCTATTGTTAACGGCCACATAAAGCGCCATGGAAATATTGATAAAAAGATTATAATACTTACGGAACAAATGATCTGGGTGGAGTGTTCGACATCGTGGTTGTGACCGAAACCGTGGTGGAGTATTGAATGGTAATGTTTAAGCGTGCTCGCCATTGTTTGAATGTCTTTTTCGATTTCCGGTCACCTACATATTGCTATACTGTCTTTGCAATTACACGCATAAACATCTAGCTATACATCTTGTCACTTATCGTACACCTTGCAATTAACACTTGGCTCACATTATTTGGTATAACATAAGGACTTTCGTTTTGGTTTTTATTATTATTTTAAGCCATATTATTGTTAATATCACCACATTTAACTTTACATATATTTCAGTAATTTGGAAGCTATAAATATTAAGAAAAATCTCACTATTTAAACTGTTTATCGATCACATTCAAAATTATTGCACAATCTTGCCACAACTTTATTATATAAATGGCCATTATATTACATTTATTTAATGTCTCTTGTAATAATTGAGATATTATTGATATTATTTGAGAATCATTGAAACCTATTAGTTTACCAGGAGTGATTCTGGGGAAATTCTTAGTTTTTTAGTGTTAAGTTCATAATTTCTTCTTATTCGGTAATGTCTTCGATTAATGAGGTATCCTCTTAATAAAATTAATATATTTATTATTTTATTAATTCACGTGCGTTAGCAAAACCGCTAAATAGGAATTTTCTGATATAGGGATTTGATTTGAAATAATTGTTTAAAATAAAAAATAAATATATAATTATTTTACATAAGTGTTCATAGTGATAGTTCTAGTTAAAATATTTCGTATTTGTTTAATATCATGTTCTCTTGTCTAAATGCAGTAGAGAAATTTGTTATATGAAAATTAATATAATGGTTCACAATGTTATTATTTATGACATATACGTACAGAACTAAAAGAAGATGTGTATTATCTGAAATATAATATATAGTCATTTTGTAATATAGTATAGTCATTTTGATAATATATAGTCATTTTGTAATGACTTATAATCCTTCGATAATGACTTCGTATTTTGGTAGCAATTTAAGTCGATTAATTACAAGTCAATTTTACCAACTTATAAGTGTTCGGCAGTGACTTTGTTATATGTTTGAACAGTAGTGACTTAGTACGTATGCTTACAAGTCTTGCTTTACTTGCAATAACGTATAATCATTTGGTACTGACTTTGTACATACACTATATAAGTCACTTGTGATGACTGATATAATTGTTCGGCAATGACTTCAGTAGTGACTTTGTATATATGATTATAAGTCACTTCTGATAATTTATAATCGTCTGGTAGTGACATTATATGTACGATTGTAAATCACTTTTAGTAACTTATAATAGTTTGTTAGTGACTGTATATGTACAATTATAAGTTATTTATGGTTAAATATAATTGTTTAGCATGAGTAACTTGTTAACTAGCACGAGCATGAGTTAACTTGTAGCGACTTATAATAATTCAGTAGAAACTTTGTACACCAAATACTTCTAAAAAAATGATATTAGGGGTGACTCTGGACAGGATAGAATTAGAAACAATTTATTATTTTATCTTTCCATTTGTCTGTCTCTCAGAGTTGAACGCACGAACTACTAGATCAATGTGACAGACACATTCATGTGCATAACGCTTGGGATTTAAATTAAAATATATGCTACCTTTTATTCACCGCATATTTAAATTAAAATATATGCTACCTTTTATTCACCGCATATTTCCAAAAAAAACTTTTGTTTGTTGGGAAATATTCTATTAATTGATTTTTTTTTATTTTCGTTTGTTTAAAAAAAAGCTTAAAACTCGATTTATCTGGAATTTTCTCCAAGATGATGCCTAAAGTTTAGATTAGAATCTATGATACCTTTTTTCAATCGGTTATCTTATTGTTGAATATCATGCTGTAAGAATATTTTTTTATTGCTACGATATATTTTAAATTTCTTGCCACACGGTTTCTTCTAAGAAAATATGTTGAGCAAAAACTTTAAAATAATATTATTTAAAGTTCTGAAATGAACGGTTTGAAATGGTGCTAATAAGTAGTTCTATCAAATAGTAACATACGGCAGTTTTTCTTAAAAAGAAAGTTAATTAACCTAATATGCAAACATTCTACAGAAGCATTCTTTTCCTAATAAGTATCATTTTATTATGAGATTTTTAACTATACAATGATAAATATAATGTAGTGTAAAGGAAATATACACTATGTATGTGTATATATATATATATATATATATATATACCATTTCGTACATCGTTACTATATTAAGATTGGAAATGTTGGGCGAGTGCGATTCAAATAGAGACCGTTTATTACACAAGCATTACTAATAATTAATTGATAGCATTATTTAGAATTATTGATATGTAAATGTTAAAGTAATGTAATGATAAAGATAAGTAAAACTATCAGTCTTCAGTCGATAAGCACATATGTCCTGAAACATATGGGCTTATCGACGGAAGTTTATTCAGATTAAACACAGATATAATGATAAAATAATGCCGGCGTCGACATTAACCGATAAGCCTTCTAACCTTGCTATAATTATAAACTTATATACCCATAAGAAATATTATAAGCGTTATAAATAGTTTTGGTTATCGTTTGTAGACTAATATTTTGTTACGAACAAGTCCACTTAATCCTTCTATAGCATTGAATGTAAACTACAAAATATAACAAACGTGCCCTAACAGTGAATTTCCTAACTTATAAATTCAAGAGAATATTTAACTCGTTTTTGGCAAACGTAAATGACAGTTTAACCCGTAAAAGTTTAAATTAGTTTAGACGGACCGAAATCAAAGCAGGGTTGTAACGCCTAAGCTGTAAGCGTTGAAGTAAATTCTCAAGCCAATATTGGCGTTTTAACTATGGGGTTTTAATAAAAACTTATATCCGTTCCGTTTGTTTTTCGCTAAGATGAAAATTTACTTTAATAAAATAAGTCATAATAAAATAGTAACTTGGATAGTAGGTACGTAAAATATTTTGTTAACAATACTTTTATGATACTACACATATTCTTATTAAGCCACCTTTTTTCGAGTGAAGTTAAATTGATACTTACTTCTTATTAGAATATCGACGTATTAGGGCATTATATTTCTAAGCTTTCATTATAATTAAATATCATATATAATCAAAATCTTCAAGTGCCTTGTATATAGATATACGATATTAAGGAAATTAAATTATTATTCATAAATTCCACTAATGTCAGTAAATATTCAAGTTGATAAAAAATTCAATAGGTTTCCCTTGATTTATGAAAAAAGCTCGTAGACATTGCATGGGATAATGCGACAAGTTGAATTCCTTCCACGTGGTGGAGTGACCCGGATTTTGACCTTTGGTAGTTTGAACACCGAGGCGTGTGCAAAATTGTTGTGTTCGTGTAATATCTCGTTGGCGGGACACGAGAATGTAAATTAGGACGCTCGCATATTGAAAAGTTTATACGTTCAATTTCAGAGAAAAATAACTGAGTGCACGCGCGTGACATATTTTCAAATTATTTTCCATTCGATTTTTCTGCTGAAAACATTAAACTCGTTTTGCAAATAATACTAGTTTAATTATTAAATTTTTCGTAGTTGTTTTTTAATAATATATCAGTGTATTTTGAGTCAAATTAAAACCTTACTAAATCTGCCTCTTATTAGCAAACTTGACAAATGAAGGCAGAATATACCAACCCTTTTATCATATCATGATTTTTAAATATGTAATGTGTATCAAAACTTTCAAGCGCGCTATATACAGGCACACAACATTTGCATTGACTTCATATATTCCACTAATGTCTAATTAACACATTTTTCTTAAACTATGTTTATATTTCACTTAATTTTCGCATTTCCATGCCTGAAAAATTTAAGTTAATGTGAGTTAAAGGTAGATGTAATTGTCTGAGGTTTGACTTATTTTAGGCTATTAATATGTTATTATGTAGGTAAAGTCTTGATTAAATTTCTTTGGCCAGTTATTTATTTTTATGTTAGAGGCGGCTTGAATAAAAAATATAAGTTTTTCCTATCCTGAAATGTATAATTATTATCCACATTAATGTTCGGTTAATTCCATCACTGGTACGATAAATAAATTGACATTTTTTATTTAATTATATTGCTAACGCGCAAGTATTGGGATAATGTTTTGGCTTATATTTTCATTTCTATGGTTAGAAAATGTTCATGTTTTTATTCATTTCTTTTCCAGATTTTCTTTTATTCACAAACTGTTATTCTGTAATTTTATCAGCTTTATGTTATTATTTTTTTCAATTCAGAATAGATTGCTGTGGAGCAATTGGATATTCCTTTTTTTTGCTTGATTGGCAGAATCCGGGATGTTATTGTTAGTTTCTGACAGTTATTTTTTTATTTCTATGTTTGGCGATCGCGATTTTCGTATTTAATACGGAATACATTCGTTTAATATATGTTTATATATTGTAAATTGAGTAGATGAATGAATAATATTTAACTATCGAACCAGATATACTAGATTTCTGGTTGATGTATTATGACAACCCGATAATAGTTTTTTATAAAAGAAAAAGGCCGTTTAATGAAAGTTTGCAAAATATTCTGTACGAAATAAATATGAAATGTATACACAGGCACAGCTACATCTAATTTTTTTGATACAAAAAGGTTATTTCATACGATTTTACAGTAGGTACAAATTGCACTGTTTATCATAACCGTTATCAACAGACATTCAAAGAATTGTTAATATTGATGGATACGAATCATCGATGTTTAAATATCGGATATGATACTAAACTTCAATTGCATGAAGTGTTAGAGGTCTGATACTGCGGTTCCTCTATGTTATGGTGGAAAAGAATGAATGCTTATATATAACTGATTAGTGTATTACGATAAAAAGTGCTAAGGATCAAGATATTTTAAATACATTTTAATTATCCAATATTAATGTAATGTTTGTTTAAATGAGAGAAAATGGAATGATAACGTTGTATTCAAGTATCACGGTGTTATGTACATACAAACACACACACACACACATATTTATATATATATATATATATATATATATATATATAATTAACACATTTTAGCCATATATATATATGTATATATAATTAACACATTTTAGCCATATATATATATATATATATATATATATATATATGGCTTCCTCCAGCAGCTCCGCTCTCGTGAAAATTGTAATGTTATGCTTAATATGATAATGACTTCTTAAAACCCATATCTGCATCAAAAATTTTAATTTTCTTGAAAAATTTATCAAAATGTACGTATCTTTCTTACAAATGGACAAACTAATCGTTACTTTAAATTTTTAAAAAAATATTTTGTAACAATTATGTTATAGTGTATTCGTTATGAAAGAAATTAAATTTTTTTTCACAATTCGTTTAAAACTTTGAAACTTACAAAGTTTTTTTCTCACACAAAATATATATGCTATTTAAAGCTAAATTGACAATAGAGATGTACATATACGCCATAGCTATTTAAAAATTCAAATTGACAATAGAGACGTAGAGTATTATGGCGAAGGTTAAGTTAATATCAATATGGTACGTTTTCCTTGTTAGTTTTCTTTCGTATTTGTTTCTATATACTGCTGTAAGAACTTATGAAGCATTTATACAAATGAAAATGAGTATCGGTGTAATTATATGCGCCCCAATTATTTAAATAAGTGCCTGTTCAATAGTTTTAATTTCTATAGTTACAAGTATTCAAATTACCTCACTGTCTAAATTGGTAAAAAATACGACTTAGTTCTGAGGTGAAATTGTGACCAGCAAATGTGCAAAAATTGTAAACTAAGGATAAGATTTCTATAAAAAGGACAATGTTTAGAAGATAAAGAAATAAGTAGAAACGCTTTAATAGATGGATCAACTAATATTTAGGAAAAAAAGGAAAAATATATCTTTATCACATAAAAACCTTATCGAAAAATCTATACATTACAAGTAGATCTCACGCTATAAAGGTTTTGTACACACTTAGGTGCCTATGGCATTCTATAAAATTGTTTAAAAATAAAAAATTTAATTGCCCATCACTTAAATATATTGCCTAGTTTAACTTTCACAGGCGTGATAATATTGTGAATATATGTGAAAAACTGGGAAATTTAAAATCATCGAGAAATTTAATCATCCATTATTTAATGTTATTTTGCAAATTTTGGTGCACTTATTTGAGATATGCTATATAATATTGTTTACGCACGCACGATATATACAATTCCAGAACTTAATTTTTCCTCTAAAATTACCTTGTATATATAAAAAAATATTAACCAAAAAATACGAGAGTTGACATGATTAATCAATATACTAAATTTGAAGTTTCTTGGTCAAAAATTTCTCCGAAAATTGGCGGTGACGGACAGAGCATTCCGTTCTTGCTTTTAACGGTTTTAGTTCCGTTTTTCTTTATAAGGGTTCCATTTTTATTTTTGACGTACGGAATCTTAAAAATGACAGGAAAAGAAGATATGTATAAGAAAATCGCCAAACATTGTAAAGAAATATTTGAAAAATCGGAAATATACTTTACAAAAGGATCTAAAAAGTCACTATAAATTGTAAATATTACGTTGCAGTTTTTATTTTTCTACTTTTTCTGGTATCTCCACATCTTTTCAGTGTTGGCATAATCATGTTATAATTTAT